>JASPKZ010003041.1:627500-932500 GCA_030220185.1 Diploptera punctata | reverse complement strand
GTGAGCACATTATTGTGTTTTGTTTTTAATTAGCTTTCTTGTTACAGGTGGCGGTAAGCAACTGAAGCCTACCGTCACGCGCAGAGAATTGTTTGATGTAATATGGAAAATAAATAATAATTTTAAAAAACTAAAACAACCGCTTTATTAGAAAAACCGAACTAAAAAATGAAAAATAATTTTAATTTCCAACACGCTTTTGATAAAATTATAGTGGTCAACAAAAAAAATTCTTCAACACATATAGAATAGTACTAGAATTATCAACAAAAAGAAAATAATTTTACTATCAAAAGCGTGGGGTGCTTTTTATCATTTTTACATTTTCATCTTAGAGACTTTACTTTTACCAACATCTGTTTATTATCAAATATATTAATTGTTATAGGGTATCCCACTATAATTTTATCCCAAGTGTATTGGAAATTAAAATTATTTTTCATTTTTTAGTTCGGTTTTGTATTAAAGCGTGTTGTTTCAATTTTTTTAAAACTATTAGTTATTATTTATTTTTAGTTTTAATATTTTACAGAAAAAGATAAAAATGTAAATACATTTTAGTATGAGCTAAAAGTAATACTCTTCTAAAAAAATCCTCCCAGCCGGATTTGAACCAGCGACCTATGGAATACTGAAATTATATACCACTAGAGTTCACCACTCTACCAACTGAGCTCTTACAACGATTGACTAGAAAGTCGACTGTCCGCAACCCATTATAACAGTTTTCATTTTTTTTTTATGATTCTGGCCAGGATTTTAGAAACAAAATATGAAATTATTGTATTGTCACGGGTCCTTTACAAGTATACAAAATTTCAGGTCGATCCAGTGTTTCTATGTGGGTGAAAATCGTGTTAAAAATTCCGTTACATAGATACAAAGACACTTTTTTTTTATTTATGATGATTCTGGCCAGGATTTTAGAAAAAAATGGAATTATTGTATTGTCACCGGTCCTTCACAAGTATACAAAGATTCAAGTCGATCCAATGATTTTAAGTGGGTGAAAATAGCGTTGAAAGCATTCCGTTACATAGATACATAGATAGATACAGGTTAAGCTAAAATAAAGCGCGTAAAAAGTGTTCTATTAAGGCAACAAGTTATCATTTAGTAACAAATAAGGGTTAGGGGGTGTTAGGAGAATGTTTTAAATGATATTAAAAAAACAATTTACTTTTTGAAAAGCGATTTTCTCAAACGTGTGTGAGAAAGAAAAAATTCTACTGAATTATTCTGATTGGCTCAAAGTGAATGTTAACTTTCTCGTTATTATGAATGACTGTGGTTGGAAAATCCTGTTCCATCTGCTTATGGAATTGGAGGACCCAAAATATCTTCGAAGAGGCTGGAATAATAAATAAAAAAAAGTTCACAGAAGCAGGAATTCTCTCGCGATGAAATTGCTCTTGCAAGAGAAATGTCACTTCGGTCACAGGCCTATGGTAAACGTATGTCGGACGAAGCATTCTCTTTTTTGACAATAAAATATCAAAACGCCAATATATTAACACGTGACTCGTTGCCAAAAAGAGAGGTTGTGATATTTACCCACTCTATAATAGTATTAGGGAGGCAAATTTGTTATTCTACATTTCCCAAGACCATTTTAGTGACATATTTTAGCAGAAATAAGAGTATATATATTTTTTAGTTTTTATTCCAGCCTCTTCGAAAGATATTTTGGGTCTTAAAATTCCACGGTCTACTCAAATGACATCTATACGAAAACAAGTGTAACTAAATTAGCATGGATCAAATTCTTCCCTGTAGGGGGAGATCACCTAAATCTCTGTTAAGGGAAACATGGGCTTACAAGAAGACAAGAAGAGAGACCATTCCATCAGTTATGCACTATGGTAGTGAGATTTGGGGTTTTCAAAGAACGGAAATACTAAATAAGGTATATACGCATTTTCTAAAACATATTACAGGACTTAGTGAGGCCGTTCCTAACTGTGGAATTTTATATGAATTTGGGCCATTTCAGGATGACATAAACTGCAAAATCCGTGTTCTCAAATGCTGGTTGCGGGTAATCCAAGGTGAACAAACAATGCTCAGAGCAATTTGTTACGACCACCAAATTAGGAACGCAAATGTGAAATTCTGGGCAGACGAGATTAGGAGAGAACTACAAAAGATTGGGATGAGTTGGATATGGGAAAAAGGAACTGATAATCGCAAGAATGTGTGGAGAAAAACAAGGTGGAGGTACTTAGATATAAACCTAGCCGACCATACGGGAAAACGCTCACTGTTGTTACAAAGACACCTAAATCTTGTTTGGGGAAAAGAATCTTATATACTCAACCTAGGATTTAAAGAGAGATTAAGGCTTGTTAGGTTTATGCTAGGGACATGGAAATGTCTAAAAATTAGCGACGATCACGATATGCGAATATATATGTCCAATGTGCGGCAGCTTTGAAGACGAGATACATATATTATAAAAATGTAACGATTTAGAATATTGGAGGCGTCGGTTATTACCGGAAAGATTTCTAAATTCAAATCGTGAAATATTTCACGCTACGAGTTAATGGTAAATCCAGAAAATTGGATAAACTTGGGTAAATTTCTGGACAAAACTCGGAAAGTAAGAACACTCATTCATGAATAAGTACATGTTATCAAAATGCAATACCATTACTACTTAATAATTCTACATAACTTAATTAATGTATAATGTTATTGTATAATTATGTAATTGTAATATTATTGTGTTTTCTTTATGTTATTATAATATTATTGTTTTCTTTTTTGTTTTTCTGTATACTATTACCAAATATAACTTTATTGTAACGGACTGTCAACAGCACGTATTGCTTACTGCCCGTGTGACCATATTTGTAAATAACACTGCATATATCTTACTTCTAGTCTAATAAAGTCCTATTACTACTATTTCTACTTCTATACAGACTATGATTAGAAATTTCCGTTTGTTTGGGTCAGTTGGACAGGAAGCTTAAACACTGTCCAACATTGGAAGAAACGAATGACGTTACGACTCTCCGACTTCGGGCAGAGACTTCGGTAAACCAACAACATGGCTTCAAACAATTACGCTTTCACAAAGAAACAGCAATTTATCGTCTTAAATCTATTCAATCTGTGAAGAAATAAATATGAAAACATTAAAATTATAATAACTAGCAATATGGGCAATATGAGAACACATCTAACGTATTTTCACTCACCTCTACTATATGTTTGACAATATTTTGTGAATATTCTGTTTTATTTGATACCTACAGACGGGAGGATGTCCTTGGCTGGCAGGAATCGTCAAGTAGTACTCTCAACTGGTGAAATGTGATAATAAACTTAAAAGTATCTAACGAGCCCCACTGTCCAAAAACCCAAGTTTACCCTATATGCAAGAGAAGAAACAATGTGGATACCAGTCTGAATTTCTCATGGATGGAAGGTCCGAGATTCTTATAGAATAAATGTATTGCTGTCAATAGGGTTACCAATGCCGGACTGTTCGTAGATGATAAGCTAGACGGTAAAAAGTACCTTGGTAGAAAAAATGACGATCTTTCACCGTAAAACACAAACGTCAAGAAACGCGGTCATATGTTTCATCATCATCATCATCATAGTACATTCACGAATTTAGGCCATTTGTTGACCTGTTTCGGCCTCAAGAGAAACACCATCCAAAAGTCTTTTGAGTGGACGTCCTGGCCTTCTTCTTCCTGCAGGTTGATATCTTAACATTTGTTTGGGTATTCTGTGATCTTCCATTCGATGAACATGTTGTATCCATCTTGACTTATAATCAGAAATTTTGTTTTCTAAAGATTCCATGTGTAATTCTTCTAAGATGTCTTCATTTTTTTGTGATCTAGTAGTGTGTATCCTGCAGTCCTCTGAAGATATCTCATTTCAGCAGATCTAAGTCTCTGTATATCCTTCTGTTTCAACGTCCATACTTCGCTACTATACAAAAGAGTTGGAAGAGCCAGTGTTTTATACACTTTTAATCTTGAATGCTTTTGGACTAACTGTGGCTTGAAGATAGAATTTATTAACCTTAAAATTCTTAAAAATTTAGATATTTTTGCATTCATAGGTTTCACTAGGGTTAAATTTTCCGGAAGTAAAATAGCCACCATTCGGTTCTCCGGAAGGGGACTATTTCAGCGAATCCGTGCCAAAAGCTCAAACACAGAGACACGTTCGTATGAATATTGAATGTTAGGACTTTACACAATAGCGAGGCGATAGAAATATTATCGCGGGAATTATATAAATCCTCCATGGATATAGTCGCTTTACAGGACGTTAGATGGCCAGGTGAAGATAGTCAGGAATCACGAAGGAATCGCATTATACTGCGGGAGTGCAGAAAGGCCTGAATTTGGAACCAAAGATTTAGTCCGAAGGTGGATCCTCTCCGCTATCCCTAATATTAAGTTTTTCAACGGTAGGACATCATATATCGTTCTAAAGGGCAAAATAAATTATTTTGTAATCGTGAACGTACGTGGTCCCACATAAATTTAAGATGACAAGATCAAGGATGAGTTCAATGAAGAATTAGAAAGCGTATCTGATAGTCTTTCATGATAGCATATGAAAATTGTCTTAGGAGATTTTTATGCAAAAGTAGGGCGGGAAGATATATTCAAACCAACAATAGGCAAATTAAGTCTTCATGAAGATAGAAACGACGATGGACACGTCAAAGAATCTCATTGTCAAGTGCACAACATTCCAGCATAAGGATATTCATAAATATACCTGGACGTCTCCAAGTGGTGAAACTCGGAACCAGATAGATCATGTGGTAGTGGACAAACTCAGGCAGAGTAGCATGATCGATGTTAGATCAGTTAGAGGGACAGACTGCAATTCAGATCATCATCTGGTCCGGGTGAAAATCAGACAATGGTATCGCTTTTGAGAAGAACAAACGCTAAGATGATTCTGAAAGAATTGAATTTAAAGAACTTAAAAAAATATGAAATGCGGCAAGAATATCAAATTAAATTGCTAATAGTTTTGAAGTACTGGAATCTTCAGATGACAATGCGGCAAACTAAGAAGAATGGGAAGCTATAAGAGATACTATTAAGTTGTCAGCACCAGAAAGTGTTGATTTTATTTAAAAAAAAGAGGAAAAACAAGAAATGGTTTGATGTGGAATATGTCGACATTGTAATGAAAAGAATCAAGCAAAACTTAAATGGTTATATGAGACAAATTATGTAAATTTTGAACTACTAGGAGTATTATTCGAGAAACTACCAGGTTATTAAAGGGTAAAAACAATATGTTTTTGAAAGAGAAGATTATGATTCTGATATGAATGCATAAAATAGGAACATAAAAAAATTATCAGGGAATAAGGATAGAGAAGAAAGTGTTTCAAGTTAGAAGAACATAATTAGGAATGAAAATGAGAGTAGGCCTATGTCTAGGAGTATGAGGGTGAATCAAATATAAACCGGAATTATTGTTTACAATTTTATTGAATTAACAAAAAAAATACAAAACCACCACCTCATTTTACTACATAGTCTCCTGCATTTCCAACACACTTTTTCCATCGAGTTGGCAACTTTTTGATGCCGTCTTTGAAGAATGAGGGATGATGTGTAGCCAGCCAGTTGCCACAAACTCCTCTACCGCTGCATTGTCACCAAACCGCCTTCCTCCCAGGTCTTCTTTCAGTGGCCCAAACAAATGGTAGTCACAGGGTGACAAATCTGGACTGCAAGGAGGATGTTCCAGAGGTGCCCAATGCATTTTCGTCAGTTTTTCTTGTGTCAACCGAGCAGTGTGTGGCCTTGCATTGTCATGCTGCACAATCACATTCCGGATAGGTTTCCGGCGGCGCTTGTTGCGATATGCTGCTTTCCGAAGCTTATTCCAACGTGTGAAGCAATTTCAGAAATTGTTACGCGCTGATCCCCCTCAATAAGGTCCCGTACAGCACGAATGTTGACTGCAGTGATGCTTGTTCGTTGCCGTCTTTGGTGGGGCTCATTTTCCACTGAATCCCGGCCCGCTAATTTTTTTTGCGCCAATCATGCACCTGCGTCTTCGAAAGGGTCGCTTCTCCGAACTTCGCATGGAACCTTCTCAAAATGACAGAAGGTTTAGTGTCTTCTTTCGCCAAAAACCCAATAATAATGCGTTGCGCAACAGACGTGTGTACCTCTTGCGCGCTCATGGCGTACTGAAGTAAGCGGCCGCTCTTCGGAGTGCGACACATCACGAGCCCTACTCCAGACACCCCCACCAACTTCCCCTCCAAACCGCATCCTTTGCAGTTCGCTACCAGAGCCTCCAGATACAAATTCCGGTTTATGTTTGATCCACCGTCGTGTATAATCTAGGAGTATATTAAATAGGCGGAAAAGGTACTTTAATAAGCTATTAAATGTACATGCAGAACAAGATATTGAAGAGGATAATTTGCAGACGACAAAAATGCTATTCGTAGAACCAAGTGCATTAGAGGTTCAAATGGCGATAGAAAATTTGAAAAAAGGGTATAGCATCAGGTTAAGATGAAATCCCGGCAGAACATATATAATCAGGAGGAGATAATTGATGGACAAGATACGCTGGTTGCTTAGTATGATTAAAAGAAAGCTCTTCCGGATGAATTGAAATAATCGATCATTGTGCCAATCTATTACAAAGGAGGTAAAACTGATTACAACAACTACAGGGGCATCTCATTGCTTTCAAATTCGGTACAAAATTCTAACCTAATCCCGATATTGATGATATTCTAGGAGATCATCAATGTGGATTTAGAAGAAACAGGTCTACAAGAGATCAAAAATTAATTATTAGTATAACACAGATTTTGAAAATAAAATTGGAACATAATGGTATTGTACATAAACTATACATACACTTCAAAATGGCATACGACTTAATTAAGAGGGAGAAGTTATATAGTATCCTGCTGGAGTTTGGAATTCTTAAAAGTTAGATAGACTTATACGAATTGTCTAAAAGGCACAAAGAGTAGGGTGCGTGTAGGCAAACAATTTTCGGATAATTTTGAAAACTACAAGGAGATGCACAATCTTCTCTACTATTTAATTTTGTACTACATCATGCCATTAAATCCTTGGAGGATGAAGAAGGCTTACAACTCAATGGTATTAATAAACTGTTAGTTTATGTTGATGGTATAGGACTATTGGCCGATAGCGAGGAGATAGTAAAGACCTACATGCACTCACTAATGAGTAACACTAAGAAATTGGGACTGGAAGTAAATATCAATAAAACTAAATATATGGTCACACATAGAAATATATGATGCAAATGGAAAGCTAATGAGAAATAAGGAAACTTTTGAAGAAGTGACTGAATTCAAACACCTAGCAACAATAATCACAAATAGGAATGAGATGCACAAATTAATTAAACATAGGCTCAATTCTGGAAATGCGTGCTATTATGCATTGCAAGGACTCTTATCGTCCCAACTCTTTAAAAAAACGTTAAACTGAAAATACAGAAAACTGTTATTCTAATAGTTATATTATATGGAAGCGAAACATTGACTTTTACTTTAAGGGAGAAAGGAGATTAATGCTACACTAGGTTGAGTAAAGATTTATGTACCGTTCACAGATGAAGTGAATGAAAGTGCCGGACGAAAGGAGAGAGGGATAGAATAACACCTCGCCTACTGACAACAGACAGTCACGTATCTGTGTGGTTTATTTCGGGCACATTCTACATGTTTGATTTATTTTTATATATTTGTGTAGTTAATTTTCTATTTAAGTTTAGTTAGATTAACTTCAGTTTTAATACTGTCTTGCAACTATTCACAGTGTGGGAACATGTGTGATGAAGAATCGAGATCAGGAAAACTGCAAATTATAATTAACTCTATAGGTTATTTATTTTTTAGTAAAACAACTCAGTAATCAAGGAATCTGTTCATTAATAAAACAAAAGGAGGAGTTTCCTTTATCTCAAAAGAAGGAGCGTATAAAGACTTCCCATCTCTCTACATCATGTACTATTTCCACTTTTCGCAACTCGAATTCCCTACCAATAGAAATCAGAGACTGCCGGATGTTAGAATCATTTAAAATTAATTTAAATTTATATTTGCTTTAACTTTGTTTCCAACATTACCTTCGCTTGTATTGTACAGGCTTTGAAATAATTGATAGCGCACAGATAATTTTCCAAGTCTCAGAACGAAGCCACTGCGCATCATCAGTGATCAGCTATTTGGTTCACAAGTATACAACTATTTGAGAAACTAAATTCGTTCTATTTCGTTGTGTGTCGTGCAATGGAAAGTAATTTCGTGTAAATAAGTAGTACGGTAAATACTGAAAATAAAACAAAACAAAACAAATGAAACAAAAGAAAGAAAATTAATTGAAATATGGACGAGAGAGAGAAAAACATGAGAGCAGGATCGAGCACACAACCTCATGCATGGGAAACAGAAGCTCCCTCAACTTGACCACAACCAGCTGTGCTAGAAATTGTCTGTATGAAGAGATGCAGTCTTCAGGACTTACTTGTATAATGCAATTAGATATTAACTTAATTTAAATTAATCAGACTCAGATGTATTTTTGTATTAGTAATGGAAATAAATAATTTAATTATGTCATGTGTTTGTAAACAAAGTAATGAGACGTTGCAATCGTTATTCATTTTCTATATATATATATATACATACATACATACATACATATATATATATATATATATATATATATATATATATATATATATATATATACACATGAGCTGCTTCCTTTAGTTTATTTATTTCCATATATTCCTTTCCATAGTAATTCTGCCGGAGGGCAGGTCTTTAACTGCAATCATAGCATTTTTATACTATGCTTTGCAGCTTTACTAGGAAACTCTAGGTGCGGCAGCTTCCCGTTTCTTTCTACACCGGTGAAGAATGATGATGATAATGATAAGGATGATGATGATTATCGCCGGATGATTTTCGGGGACCGTTGGGCCCTAAGCTTCCTGACATTTATCTTACAGATGAGGAAAACCCCCGAAAAAAATATCACCAAGGAGCCTGTCCCGACCGGGAATATTTCCATTTATAATTTCGTTATAAATAGGCAATATAAATTAGATTTCTCAGATCAGTTGTAGGTGTATCTCTAAGAAATGAAAAGAGAAGTCAAGATATCAGAGATGAATTACAAATATATTATATCAACGAGAGAATACACAGAAATACACGTAATTGATTTGAACATATGCAAAGAATGCCTAATAACCGTTTATCAAAGCAGCTGCTTCATTATAGGCCTCTAGGCCGAAGAAATGTAGGAAGACCAAAACGGCGTACGAAAGAACCTGCGCCTGCAGCATATAGTGCACCGGGGAGCGGAACGGGCCAACAGGCGCATACCTTGAAAAAGATGATGATGTTGATAATTTAGTTACATAACGAAACCTGGTAATATGTAGGCATTATAAAATTTAACGACCTTATTAAATAATAATAAATAAAAATCTACCTGATCGGAATCGAACGTGGGACAGCGTCGTCGGAAAAAGAGCATCTTACCGACTGCTCCACTGAAGCGAACGATACGAATGCTACTTGAAGAGAGACTTACGCCGTCTGCTTTATACTTAAACGAGTCAGAACATGCAACAACGTACTGGTGTGAATCGCTCTTCAAAACTCTAACTTTCCATCATCAAGAGTTGCGCCATAATTTTTTCAAAGTTTGTACATGTATTATAAAAGGCATTTCATACTTTATTATTATTATTATTATTATTATTATTATCATTATTATTATCATTATTATTATTATTATTATTATTATTATTATTATTAATATTATTATGGGTGAAACAGTTTTGAATTTAATCTCCAATATATTAACATTTTAATGATTTCTTTTAAAATATTTTTTTTTCAATTTTACAATTGATTGCGTTGCTTCCAAACTTTAGAGTGTTAGATCATTCTTGTTATCGCCATGCAGCAAAACGCATTTCATACAAGCGTCGTTTTAAAAATATATTTTTCTTTAATCAATGAATTTGTCCTAATTATACATAGCGAAAAAGCCTCGCATCGATTTAAATAGCAAATTAAATGTAGTTTTCACGTGGAATCGCCGTTTAAATATCCATAAGCATTATTTTGTTTTTAAAAAATACTATAAATTACTATTTTAGATAACTAAGAAGTTGACATGTCATGGCCTATCTATTCAATTAGAGCGGACGTTTCATCTCTTCCTCTTCTTCTTCTTTCATTTCTTAGTCTCTGCAATCGATCTTAGTTGAGTTCCTATGTTCACAGTTTCAAAACTGGTCGGGAAAAATTCCTGATTATTGGTTTCTTCGGATAAGAAATAAATTCTCAGACCACTCGTTTAGATTTACGACACGTAAAAGTGCCTCAACAGTAAAAATATCCCAGCAACGTTTTTGCCCTTTCCCGCCGTCGGGTTCTGAATTTCGACTCCATACCTGCCATAACGCATAATTAATCAGTAATATCTCGATTGAACTCTTTAGTCTGTTGAATTATATTTTTCAAGAAATTACATATTTGAGGAATTTATTTACGAAGGCTGGCCTAACATTCAGCTCCCAACTTGTAGCAGGAAGATGTCTTCACTACGTCACGTTAATCTCTGTTGCTAGTACTATTTCCGTTATAGGATAATCAAAGTTTCTCTTCCTATTCTAGATGTTTTTGTCTTGTATCTGCCCCAAGGTATTTATGTATAAGGAGATTGAAAATAGCAATGCTATGGTGCAAGTATGTAGCATTCGTATGAGCCTAATCACAACTCTGTGACTACTTCTTTATGAAGCCAGTAGGGCTTCTTTCTATGTTTTTATTATTAATTTAATACTTCTCACTGAAAGACAAAATATTTGAAGCAAAAAAGCATATGCCTAAGTCTAAACTGGAGTTTGTACCCCAAGACCGTTGGATTTCTATACCAATGCTCTGCCTCCTGAGCACTCCAATTTAAATGCAAATTTTTCTCTTATACATTGTTAATTCCCAAACATGATCTAACAACAGTTCATGGCATAAGAGGAAAAATTGTATTTAGATTGGAGTCCTTATGTAGCTGAGATGATAGAGCATTCACGTAGTAAGCCACAGGTCCTGGGTTCAAACCCCAGTTTGAACATATATTTTTCTGTTCAAATATAATTTGTGCTTCAGTGAGAAGTATTCAATTAATAATAAAAACATCCATAGTACAGACTTGGTTGATGGTTAAATCTGTCAACTATTATTACAACGTGGGGATGTTCTATGTGGCCTGTCAATATTCAATAGCAGAACAAATGACAGCTAGTGTCAATGTTGTCGAATGTGATAACACACATTCCCACTAGGTCCAATTTCCAACATGTTTATTCACATACAAGGGTATTCTATCCCAGGAGTCCACCTACATTAGTGGGCAAATTAGAGTGAGAAAATGGGCAAGTTATTATTAGTTTGATTATTAGCATTTACTTCTCTTAAGTTGGCTACACTGTCTGAGAAATGGTCTCGCGTTGTAGCTGAGTGGTTAAGGCAAGATGCCTTTGTTCAGAATTAGGTACTTGTGCTGGTTTGAATCCCCATGGGGGAAGAAATTTTCTCATTGGATTTCAGTCAGTATGGGAGCAGTGCCCACCCACCATTGTAAGGGATTTGCATAGCTACTATAAGTAGCGGCTTCAGGTTAAAAAAACAGCTATAATGGCTGGAGAACCAGACATGTTGAACACATGTCACCGCAACACTGGCAGAATGATCATCTACTTTTGTGAGTAACACATGTCGATGTGAGGCCAACAGCCGACTGGAAGGCCGAGAGCCTTCTAGGCTTGTCGTGCCTTGGAGTTTAGTTTAAGCCTGAGCACAGTCCAATACATATTTTACATTGTAAATATGGTGATTTTAGGTAAGTTTGAGCTCAACTCACTCCATTTTAAGGCATTTCTTACATTTTTTGGGGTAAAAATGAACATATATATTTGTATTTAAATTAATATTGGAAAGTAAACATTATGAGGTTATATCATTAATAGTGAGTGGGTAATTATTCACGTACTTGAACAATAAAATCTATGTTGATATTATTCGTTTTTAATCATCTTATTGATGGACAAATTATATTTGAAAAGAAAAAATATAATAAAATCTATGTTTTTTCCAGTTTTTTATTTGAATGTATATAAATGGCAGGTGGTACAGTGTGGTGTTATCATCATAAAACTGTGGAGGAGTCATAACCAGAGAGGCAGTTATTGACATTAGAGATTATTTTTAAAAAAGAGTGTATGATGAATGGTAGTTCATTGTCCTTCATTTTTATTGTGCAGACATTACAAATGATAATAGAGTGTATCCGTTTTTGCCTTTTCCAAAGTTCATAATTTTTTATGATTTAAAATAATACTCTTCTTTTTTCTTTTCTTTTTATGCAAAATATTAGAAAATGTATTAGAAAAATTAGCTCGTGATTATTTGGTAGATGTACTTTTATTGAGTGTCCTGCGCCGTAGCCAAGTGGTTGAGGTAAGGGGCTTTGGCTTGCGCTGATTCGAGTCTGCATAAGGAAGAACATTTTCTCATGAGATTTTGGCCAGTATGGGAGCAGTGCCCACCCAGCATCATGAAGCATTTAGATAGCTACAATAAGTAGCGATTCTAGGTTGAGAACATCACCGTCGGTTTGGGGACCTGACATGCTGACCACATGTCACCCCTATAGTGGCAGGATGATCATCTACCTCTGTGATTAACACATGTAGATGTAAGGCAGCAGCCAGATAGTAGGCCGAGAGCCTCCTAGGCCTGTAGTGCCATGGAGTTTTTTTTTGTTATAGACGGAAAGGTTATGTGGTTAATTTAGGTTAAGGGTCAATTCTGGAAATACATGTTGTTATGCATTTCAAGGACTCTTGTCATCCCTACTTCTCTCAAAAAAACATTAAACTGAAAATATATAAAACAGTTATTCTCCAAGTTATATGTATGTGAAACATGGGCTCTTACTTTAAGAGAGGAGAAAAGATTATGAGTATTTGAGAATAAAGTTCTTAGAATTTTTTTTTGGACTAAAGAGAGATGAACAAATAGGTGAATGGAGAAGACTGAATAACAGTGAGCTATGTGATCTATATAGAAAACCAGATATATTATGAATTATTGAGCGCCATTGACTGATATGGGCAGGACATGTGGCACAAGTAAGGAATAAAAGAAGGGAATGGAAGCTCTTGTATGGAAATAAGAGGGAGTGTGCCCAGTTGGCAAACCGGAAATGAGGTGGGAGAATAACATTAACCATGATTCAAGAAGGTTGATCAGAAACCATTAGTTCATGATGGAGAGCTTATGTCTGCATGGCCGTGAACATACATGTTTGATGGTGCCACTGAGTTAGTTCATAGGTTACCTAAATGTAGATATTTAATTTGAACTGAGAGAGAAATGAATTAAATTGTGTAAGAACAGGTATTAAAAAAAGAGTTGACTTTCATTCCTGGAAAATGTTCCTCCCTCAAATCAAAACAACTTTCAATGCAATTTTCAGTTATTACGCGATAAAATTAGTTCTACCAAATGATGTAAATGACACCCACTGTACAAACAACAGAACTGACTTTTGTTTTGTTTCTGTTCTTTTTTGCGCTGATGGACCCATAGTATAGGGGTAGACTTGGGGAATACAGTAACATCCTCTGAAATTGATGTTTTTATTATAAATTAAAAATTTCTCACTGAAGGACTAATTATATTTGTAAAGAGGAAAAAAAAAAAACCTCATTTAAAGTCTTCTTAAGTAAGAAAGTTCCATTTGTGGTGTCAGACTACGATTTGTAGACTTTGACGCTCTCAGGAATTGAAATTTATAAGACAAATATTTTCACTTCGTCGCAAGGCGGACGAAAGCGAAAGCATTTGCGAAGAACGTTTTCTCTGATCAAGAACGAAAGTTAGAGGTTCGAAGGCGATCAGATACAGCTCAATGACAGAGAAATAGTGTATAAACCTAGATGACCTGGGTTTGAAAACCCACTATTTTTCTACAATTAATATTCATTTCAAGAAAATTTAATTTGAAATGGAATACATGTGTATGGTGATGTAGACAAAAAAATTGCATAGTTGAAACTACAAACTAACTATGTTATACTAAAGAAAGAGATATTTAAACTATTTAAGATAATAGCGGGGGTTGTCTGATGTTTTAAACATATTTCCATATTTGACTATACAATTCTCCATATAATTGCCCGGTCAAGTTAGCTCAAAGAACAGGGCTTACAAATTTCGCATAGAGCTGAAAATTGGTACGAATGTTGAGAATACCGTTATAAATCGAATGTGAAAAGTGTCCATCGATTCCACATCTGCAAAAAAAAAAATATTTAAGGTAAATTTTCGCAAATATGGGTTTCTTGCATTTTTCAGCCAAACGGTAAGTTTTATCATAAAACTAGGTCAGATTAAAGTTGTAGACCATGCAATTATGTTCAAAAATTGTTTTTATACATTTTTTGCATACGAATCTCCATTCTTGAGATATCACCATTTGAAACATTGAAAAGAATAATATGCATGCTTTTCAACCGCAAGTTAACATCCTATACAGAGTGATTCAGAAATATGGAATTGATCGCATTTTGTGACGAAAATATTATTATTAAAGGAAATACGATGATATCATTGGAAAGAGAATCCTTCAAATTACAACAATAGAACAAAATAAAACAAATCACTGCTCACGTGCAGCTTGACGGGTTGATTTTTGTGGGCTAGCGTCGAACGCCTCCACAATTCTCTTCGTTGTTTCTGCATCCGTGTTAATGCGAGGCATTCCAGGAGGTTTGAATTTCTGCATCATTCCTGTTTTCAGCAATGTTTTCTCCACTTCCCCACAGTCGACGGCTGCAATGCTACGTTAAACTCATGTTTTGCCCGTCTTGCGGCCTCGCGATCATTAGCATATGTCATTGCCCATGCAGCAATTGTAATTTGTTGTTGCATATTCAACGGCATTTTGACTAATGACGTAAGTTCTACATTGTTTTGTTTTATTCCATTGTTGTGATTTGAATAATTGCCTTTCCAACAGTAATTTCATATTTCCTGCAATGGTAATATTTTCATCACACAACGCGATTGATCGCATATAGCCATATTTATGATTCACTCCGTACATCATGGGATATTTAATATAACTAAAATATTGGTTGTATAACTTATATATATATATATATATATATATATATATTTACCGGGCTTCCAATATAAACCCGGACCGGCCTCACGGGGTTTCACCCGTCAGGCAGCGCTCTCTCCTCGTCCGCATTTCACTCTGCCAGCCGCTCGTCCTTGAACTAGTCAGTTTACTATCGTTCGACAAGATGAGACGTCAGCTGGCATTAAAGCAGCGCATTTATGTGTGTAAATGTTATTATAAATACGAAACAGCTCGTCGCGTTCGCGAGGAATTTATTCGGAACTTCCCTGGACAATTACCTCCTTCCAGATCGACAATCCACGATCTTGTGACTAAATTTGAGACCACTGGTTCAGTACAAAATAAGAAACACACGCGAAGGCGTACGGTTCTCACCGAAGAATAATTAGACGAAATTGGCGAAAATTTGGAACGTTCACCACAAAAATCATTACCGAAATTAGCACAACAAGTTGGGATTTCAGTATCTTCTGCACATACAGCAACAAAATTGTTAAAACACAAATCTTACAAGTGTACACGTGTTCATTGTCTAAACCAAGGTGATCCCATAGAACGTGTGCGGGAGGACAACATTTCCAGCATTTTTTATAAGGTAAGAAACAGTTCAAGGACGGGTGGCAGGCAGGGTGAATTGCGGGAGGAAGAGACAGCACTGCGTGCCGGGTGAAACTCCGTGAGGCCGGTCCGGTTTTATATTGGAAGCCCGTTATATATATATATATATATATATATATATATATATATATGATCGTGAGAATATACAAAATATATTAATCCCTAATTTAATTGGCCCATATAACCTTGAGCAACACCTGCCGACTTTTCTATTGTTGTCCGAGTGGCGACAGTCGTATATCTGTTTTTATTCTGGAAGGCATAAACGAAAGACTTTTAGTATGGTGTTGAACGTTCCTTTACAGTGAATACACTTGGCTATTGATACACGTGCTTGTTAATAATATTTCTTATAACAATTTGTGCCGTTCAATAATTTAAAAAATGTCTCGATTTTGCTTCGTTTGTAGTAAATCTTTGACTGAAAATGAAACACTTATTGTTGATCGTGGAATACTTTGATTGATTCAAGTGTTGAAAAAAATGATGGTGTTCCTGAATACCTGAAGGACAAGAAATATGTGACAAAGCATGTGAAGTGCCGTAAATGTACGCTCGGAAGAGTTCTATTGTTGCAGGTAAAAGACAGCATGAGATATGGAGCAAGTCAGTAAATCTGAAATCAGTCCACCTCGTACTAGAGCACGCGTAAGCTAATTCGTTATTCGTTTTAAAAAATGTGTATTTTTTGGAGATGAAGCGAATGAATAAGCTGAGAAGGAAAAAAGCGCAAAACGTTAGACGTAAAATTTATAAAGTTGATACTCACAGTAGATTATACAGGGAATGATTGGAAAAAAGAAAAAATAGCTCAGGATAGGGATGTATGGACAGATTATGTCCGCGCGGCCATGAACCTACGAGTTCGATAGTGCCAGTGAGTTAGTTAGTTACACTTGAATTTAAAGAATCCATTCTGAAGGTAGCTCGGACTCGTTCTGATGACGTAGAGAAAAATGTTACTGCACATATTCAGTACGAATGTGATTTAGTTTCAGCCGAGACTAGGTACCATAATAATTGCTATAATTTCTTCTTGAGACCCATCACTGGGGGTAAAATCGGTCATTCTCAATATGAATCTACAAATGTTGCGATGACTGTCAGTTTTTATGGAAGAATTACAAAATAATTGCAAAAATCCAGCTTTAGATAATAGAACAATAAGATTCGATTGATGTTAAAGTATGGTAATAAAATGATCACTGAAAAACCGGAAAGATTAACATTAATTTGTTTCATTGATGATCATCACGATATTCTTAACCTAGCTTGGTATGAGAAAAGTCAAAATGAAAAGGATGTATGATTTAGAATCCTCAAAGCTGCAGCAGCAATCATTCGAGAGGACATTCAGTCTTTATTATTTGGTAATACCAATTACCCCCCCCCGGCGCCTAGTCGAATGTTTGAAGATATTATCAGCGATATTCCGGAGTCATTGACTTATTTTTTTGGAACAAGTCATTCTTGAAAATAAAAAAAAATAAAACTAGAACATTTAAACCTAGTATGTACTAATATCAGCCATGCTATTATGACTGCTGTTAGGCGTAGATATTTCAAATCAAAATTGCAATTGGGTCATTTAATAGATAATACTTTTAAATCAATTCAGACGTTACTCTCACCTGCTCCACAAAGACTTTTTAACACCACTTTTCTTTTTTTGCAATTTCAAAAAGGATTGTAGTGCAAAATGAGGCTGTAAAAAGTTGGATATTTGTTCATCGGTATGTAGGCCTACCAATTGTCAAGGCCAGTCTTGCTCCAATGTCGAGTCAAATGGAACAGATGAAGATATGTATGATTTCAAAGAGGAAACAACTGATACATCTTTCTCAGAACAATTAAAAATTTCCAGTAAGAAGAAGAACAAATCGGAGAAGATATTACTGTCGAAGTAGAATTCGAAGATTATCAGTCAGATTAACATTACCCGGATCAACAATAATTTTTGTCCTTAAATCATTCCTAACAGTTCCATTTTTAATCAATAAAATATTATGTAATAAAACTTAATCACAATAGATCGTGGATAATACCTATTCGGGGACACCACATTAAATAAATGCGAAAAGTACACTACCTCATAGGTAGTGCGAAATTTGTGCATAATATGTAGAATACGACTTCTTCAAATTTTAAAATCGAGTTATCTCAAGAACGGTGATTCCTGTCAAAAAGAGTATAAGCAATTTTTTGTAGATAATTGCAGGATCTACAACTTTTGTCTGGCCTATGTTTATGATAAAACTTACTGTTTCGCTGAAAAATGTAAAAACCCAATATTTGTGAACTTTGACTTTCAATAATTTTTTTTCAGATGTGGGATCGATGGAGACTCTTCACATTTCATTTATAATGATGTTCCCAACATTTATACCAATTTTCAGTTCTATGCGAATTTTTGTAAATTGAAATGTCTATTTTGACCGGACTATAATAAATTGGCTTCTCTTAATATTACATTCTTTTGATTACTTCATTCTCAATATCTCATTGAATTTTTAGATATTTCTTGTACTTCATTTGGACAAAAAATAAATTACTTACTTACTCACTGGCACTATCGAACCCGTAGGTTCATGGCCGCGTGGACATAAGCTCTCCATACATCCCTATCCTGAGGTAATTATTTCCAATCATTCCCTGTAGAATCTACTTCCCCAAATCATAGTTAATGTTATTCTCCCACCTCATTCTTGGTCTACTAACTGGGCGTTTTCCCTCTGGCTTTCCTACAAGAAGCTTCTATGCAACTCTTTCATTCCCCATACGTGCAACATGTCCTGCCCATCGCAGTCTACGAGACTTAACTGTTCTTATTATATCTGGCTTTCTATAAAGACCATGTAGTATATTGTTATGTAGTCTTCTCCATTCACCTGTCTGTTCATCTCTTTTTGGACCAGAAATTTTTCTAAGTATTTTATTCTCAAATATTTGTAATCCCCTTTCCTCGCTTAAAGTAAGTGTCCATGTTTCGCACCCATATAATATAACTGGTAGAATAATAGTTTTATATATTTTCAGTTTAACATTTTTGAAAGGAGTTGGGACATAAAGAGTCTCTGCAATGCATAGTAGCACGCATTTCCAGAATTGAGCCTATCTTTAACTTCTTTGTGCGTCTCATTCCTATTTGTGATTATTGTTCCTAGGTATTTGAATTCAGCCACTTCCTCAAAATTTCCCTCATTTGTCATTAGCTGTCCATTTCCATTATGTAATGAATTTCTACGTGTGACCATATATTTAATTTTATTGATATTTACTTCCAGTCCTAATTCATTAGTGTTACTCAATAGTGAGTGCGTGTTATTCTTTAGTATCTCCTCGCTATCTGTCAATAGTACTACATCATCAGCGTAAACTAACAGCTTATTAATACCATTGAGTTGTAAGCTTTCCTCATTCTCTAAAGATTTAATGGCATGCTCTAGTACAAAATTAAATAGTAGAGGAGATAGTGCATCTCGTTGCTTCAACTAATTCTGGATTTCAAAAGTGTCCGAAAACTGTTTACCTACACGCACCCTACTCTTTGTGCCATTTAAATACATACTGCCTAACTTTTTAGGAATTCTGAACTCCAGGAGGATACTATATAACTTCTCCCTCTTAATTGAATCATATGCTTTTTTGAAGCCTACGTATAGTTGACGTACAGTACCATTATATTCCCACTTATTTTCTAAAATCTGTCTTATACTAAAAATCTGATCTGTTGTAGACCTATTTCTTCTAAATGCATATTTATGATCTCCTAGAATCTACTTACTAATATATTTGTTAGAATTTTGTACGAAGTTGAAAGTAATGAGATGCCCCTGTAGTTGTTGCAATCAGTTTTATCTCCTTTCTTATAAATTGGTACGATAATTGATTCCTTCCATTCATCTGGAAGAGCTTCTTTTTCCCAAATCATACTAAGCAACCAGCGTATCTTGTCCATCAATTTTTCTCCCCCTGATTTTATCAGTTCTGCTGGGATCTCATATGAACCTGATGCTTTATACACCTTCAACTTTTCAATCGCCATTTCAACCTCTAATGCACTTGGCTCTGCGACTAGCATTTCTGCTGTCTGTAAATTATCCTCCTCAATGTCCTGTTCTGTACGTACATTTAATAGCTGACTAAAGTAACTTTTCCATCTATTTAATATACTCCTGGAATCTGCAATCATATCCCCATTTTCATTCCGAATTATGTTTGTTCTAGCCTGAAACCCTTTCTTCTCTATTCCCATGACAGAGAAGAGGGACAGACATATCCGCCAAAAAAAAAGAGTTGTGTCTGTTTTAGTAGAGAATAACTTGCAATATTTTTACTGTATTCCTCTGTATTTACTCGCATGTTTGGTGTTATCGTATATACTTTTATTCACACATTATAAGAATTATGTTGGACGAAGGATCTTATATCACAAAAACTCAAATTTTACAGGAGGTAGGAATATTGGATAGCTATTGATTTTAAATATGTCAGGAACATTTTATTGCATGTAATAAGTTGCATGATTATTTTTATTAAAACTGTTGAAAGAATTTTGGCCATTCCATTCCATACTCATTTTATTTAATTTGATTGGTAAATGGGCAAGTTCATTTACACGAAAGTAGTTAATAATTTATTAAAGAATCTGGCGTACCATAAGGAAAATACAGCTGTCCTGTTTGAATAGTGACTAATGTACACCATTCGACAAAAAAATGAGTCATCTCTTGAACGCACATTTCTTCTAAGTCATACTCGGCACAGCGCTGGGTTCAAACTAGGAAACTAGTCATAATTATGCAGTCCGTGAGCTACTGTGTTATGTGGCATGAACTTAAGTCTCCTCTACGTGTCCCGATAGCTCAGCGGTAAAGCACGCGGTCACTGTTAATGAAGATCGCAGGTTCGATTCTTCAATTACGCAGTTTTTTTCGTGATATTTGTATTAAAACGTTTTATGAATTAAATACATTTTATTTCGAAATTTGAATAAATCTATACTTTTTAAGTTCATAATTTTTTTATACCGTTGAGGTTAGAACAATGTTAAATTATATATTTTTACACGCTTTATATTAGCTTCACCTGTATCTGTCTATGTAACGAACCTGTATCTATGTAACGGGATTTTTGAACACGGTTTTCATCCACTTAAAAACATCGGATCAACTTGAAACTTTGTATACTTGTAAAGGACCCATCACAATACAATAATTTCAAAGTTTTTTCTAAAACCCTGCCAGAATCATCGGAAAATCAAAAAAATAAAAACCTGTGTAATAGGTTGCGGACTTATCGACTTTTAGTCAACCGTGTAAGAGCACAGTTAGTAGAGCGGTGGACTGTATTGGTATATAAATTCGGCAATCAATAGGTCGCTGGTTCAAATACGGGCCGGAGGTTTTTTAGAAAAGAATTAAGCAATTAAATTTTCATGGGATTCCGGTTTATGACAATCAATTAAACTAAAAATTAAAAAAATAAATAATAGTATAAAAACTGAAACACGCTTTATTAGATAACCAAAATAAAAAAAAATAATAGTTAAAAAAACTAAAACAACACGCTTTATTAGAAAACCGAACAAAAAAATAAATAAATAATTTTAATTCCCTACACGCTTGGGGAAAAAATTAAAGTGGTCAACAAAAAATCATCTCTAACACATCTAGAATAAAACTAAAGTTATCTACAAAAAAAGTAATTTTACCATCAAAAGCGTTGGGTGCTTTTTATGGTTTATACGTTTTCTTCTTAGAGGCTTTACTTTTACCAATATCTGTTTATTATCAATATAAGTATTAATTGATATTGAGTACCCCATGCTTTTGATATTAAAATTATTTTTTTGTAGATACCTCAAATTGTATTCTAGATGTGTTGGAGATTATTTTTTTGTTGACCACTTTAATTTTATCCCAAGCGTTTTGGAAAATAAAATTATTTTTTATTTTTTAGTTCGGTTTTCTGATAAAGCGTGTTGTTTTAGTTTGTTTAAACTATTATTTATTTTTATCTTGTATACTACCGTCTTCCTCAACTATCTAAAATTTTCGTTGATTTCACTTTAGGCCTTTCGATGCATGCTTCATCTTCTGGAGTTTTTGTAGTAGTATTGAATTAACTGTATGTCTAATAGAGGGGTTTGCTTTTTAGGCCTTCTTGATAATATCGATTTCTTGTTAAATGTTAATTTTGTGTCTGTTGTTTTCTCTGTGTATAATTTACATTATATTATCGATATTGTTGAAACTGTGGCCGATTTCTGAAATATGTTTAGCGAAATTTGATTTCATTGTTAAAGGAGAAGGCAAATCAAATTTCGCTGTTCACCAGGTTGAATCCAATCGAAAATGTATGGGCTAAGATGAATATAGAGATGAACTCTATTGGCCTGCAGATGCACGAAAAGGGAAAGATGGCTTTTGGGCACAAATTTAAGACGCCTGGGATGCTCTAGGCGATCGTCCACGTGCCTGTAGAAACTTGATTGCATCAATGGCCCGCAGATTGAGGGCGGCAATAGATGCTGAGGATTCATACACCCGATATTGATTTTGTTTTTGTTAAAGATTCATTTTTGAAGATGTTATTTTCTTTTTTCATTTAATTATTAGAAGGTTTTCATTTATGTGTTTTGTATGTGCATTAAAGCCATAAAACTCAAATATAAAATTAAATATGAAACTATATTACAGGCGAAATGCTATCCTAACATTCAACAAAAAAAAACGTAGAACGGGAATCGAACCCGTGAGGTTACGAACGCAGATGTTGTGTGTTAAACCTCTCGATCACGGAAACACCCAAAGGCAAGCTCTCTCTTTTATGTTACTTTAGTGTGCACTACGTTAACTAGCAAACACCACAGTACAATTACTGAAAACGTGTTAATGTGAATAAGGCTTCTGCGAGTTTTCACGAAGTTCCCCGATCGGTTGATAGAATCAAGAGATGACTCATTTTTTTATCTAAGGGTGTACATGAACTCATGGCAGAGATTGGAATTATTCTTGAAACCGAATGAGCATTATTAACAGTTTTATATACCATAGTATATTGAATATCTATTTGATCCAGGCTAAAATGTTTTGTACTTCAAAATATTTTTGCATTAATAACTGCATGTGAAAAACAAGCCTGAATTCATTATTTTCAAAATTACGTTTGTAATTAGCTGTACGTCAAGGAAGAAATCACATCATAATATGTTCTTAATAGAAGCGACCTGTTGTAATGTAAACTATGGTTCACCAACAGGCAGGGGTGTACTAACATGATTTCATAATTTTGTGTATTTTATGTACTTATTAAGTGAACAACATATTTATATTTATTTTTTTATCTCAATACAATCATCAACTACCTGCGCCCATTTGTTCACACTAATCCATTTTTTGATCGTCCGTTTTAAAGAACTACCTTCATTGTAAAATAATTGGTAACTGTGAACCTATGGGAATATGTTTACTAAAACTATAAAATATGTAAAAAAAATAACACAGGCGAAGATTTTGCGGCATGAGATACTTTATTGCAAATGAGTCAAGTCAAACACACTGATAACGGAACTCTTACTGGTTTTTGCATATCATATACATATTTTGCACAATTCTACTTTTAACCCACCATGCGGAAATACATGCTGTATTACAATATTTAAACACCTAAAATATAATACATTTACTGACTGTATTTATAATAGTTTGTCATTGTCCCATAGGTTCATTCTACGACCCTCTCCTGGTTACATTACATAGTTTCCGGCGAAACACTACGGAAGTAATAAGCCGCCAAGCATATGGGCCAGATATTACCAACAACATCACAAGAGTACCAGCACTCTTTCCACCTCCAGCACAGAAGGTGATTTCAAATTATCCTAGAATCAAAAGACAACAATGCTCGTCCTATCAATTAATAAAGAATAAATGTTTTGTATGCGATTTGGATCCTACAAAAGAAAAAAAGTTAACTTTTAGGTTTGATTTTAAACTGTTTTAACTATACAATTGATATAGTATCAAGCCTCAGTAGTTTTACAGCAATTTATAGAATAACGGGTAATACACATATTGCAAAAAGTAATACATATATAATTTTAACAAGACAAAAAAAACCTTACGTGATACGAAATAAACTGTTAATATAGTTTAATTCAGCACACCAAATAATGTTTACAGACTTGTAAACCCTTTGCAGCAGAAAGAAAATTAAATTCGCAGTCTTGTGTAATTTAAAATGGAAATTGACGTGGGAGTCACGTTTCTTTTTTTTTTTTCTTTGTACTTTAATTTAGAATACAAATCTCGTGTGTAGCTCCAAAAATCTTATGTTGGTATTATTGATTCTAAAATGCTATGAAAAAGTGGTTTCTAACTTTCATGTAATGCGTATTAGGACGAGACTCAAGAATTCATACTAACAATGAAAGTACTTGGGCTCGAACAAACACATGTACACCAAAATCGTGTGAGAGATAATTTAAAGGTCCCTAATTGCACTAGTGATACTCGCTCATCTGCAAAACTCTGCAGTTGTCCGTTAGAGACCTCTGCACATTGACCTGCCGGTACGCCAGTCGAGACCAGTAGGGATGTGCAGTGTGTTTCTGAAGTTGCGTTTTGTGAATTTATTTATGTAGTGAAGCTTCTGAAGTTGCGTTTTGTGAAGTTATTTATGTGGTGAAGCGTCAGATGGGGCGGCGATTGGTAATCAATCCTGCTAATGTATTGCGATTGGTTGAGATGAAGTTACGAAGAAATCTTATTCGTGAAGATGGTATTGATGTAGGAGATGAATCATTCGGAGGTTTTCAGGTATCTATTATAGTGCAGAAATATGAACATAAGTTATAAACATATACTGTTGTAACACTAACATATAATTACGATGCTAGTGATGATAATGACGAACAACTCGTTACAAGCGGTAGTGATGCGCATGTGCGGGAAGAGGCGATGGAAGTAGTGAAAGTGAATTCTAACACTCTCCTGATAAGAAGGTTAAAGTCGCAAGTATCATCACGGCGTTTGATGACAACACACTAGAAAACATATACGATGATTATCACGTAAGAGGTTTCAACACATACGACAAGCTTCTGAAAATATATCCTAAACTGAAGGCTAAAAGCAATATTAAAAACATACTGGACTACGTGGCAAAGAAACGAGAAGGAAATACAGTTTTAAAAGGAAATCGTACACTGCAGTTCAGGATCATCAAGGAGCGTGTAATGGCGAAATTAGATGAAGCTGCAGAATGCGGTTCCGCCGTTCAGTACTGGCATTTACAACATTGGGCATTGAACGTAGCCAGAAATCTCGGGTGTACAAACTCTACAGCTTCACTAGGATTTATTACACATTTGAAAAAGGAGTTAAAGTTGGGTTGCTGGGTGTGATGTCCCAAGTTGTAGATTTGTGATATAATTTGAATCACTTTAAATTTGCCACGGCACTAATAACTCTCGTCAGGGGAATGAGGATAAGTTTCTTGCACAAATAACGACACTTTATTAACAGTTGAACTTAAAAGTTATTTTATTAAAAACTCTCACTTCAGTTTAGATGAATCTTGTAGATTAAAAATTCAAAAGATTCCGGTTTAGGTTGATACTTTTCACTTCTAGAAGATTACCATTTTAATGTATTTAATGGATGACGAATTCTAACGGTCAATCCTGCAATTATTATACTTTATTTTCACTTATGAACTGTTTGTAATCAAGATGGATGACTATTATATCACTATATAATCTTCCATCATTTTAACACTATTTCTTTTAACCAATATCAAGAAAATAAACCATTATTTCCTTATTCCTTAAGGAGCAGTCGCTTAACATGACTGACCATCTTCAAGTATTGTAGCCATCTTCTTATTATGTAATAACCTCTAGGTTCTGATTGGTCCAACAGAAAAGGAAGGAGTACTTTCAAGCTGACTTCTATCCAATTCGTCCAATCCCATTTATTTCTTTATAAAAATTATCAATTTGAATATTTGAAGTATTTTACATACTGCATCAGTTAGAAAAACATCTAACTGTATTAACAGTTTATATTGACCAGTTTGAATTTTTTTATATACTTATAAAAAATTGATTTCTCTAAATCAATCTTATGTCCATTCTTCAGATAAAATAAATATAATTATATTTAAATATTAAATAAATAAAACAAAAACCCTTATTATTATTATTATATGGGGATAAATATCCGGTTTTAAATTGCCCCTGATTTATTTTAATCTTAGCTACAACTAAGTGTGAGGCTAAATTAAAATAAATCACTTTCCCCAAATATCAAGTTTCTTTCTATACAAGATTCATCTGTATTAGAATCAATAATACAATGTAACACATCACAATTATAATAAATACATGTTACATAATGAAATAAAAGTCTTAATTTTACAAAATTTACATACAATATTTTAAATACACTTTCAACTATTTGAAGTCACCAGCTACGACTAATTAATAGGAGTCTCAAATGGTTTCAAAAGTTCCTTGGAATATTTTCCAATTTCTTTTCTAGTGTCTATTTCTATCAACTCGTATGTGGTATCATTAAAATTTTTAACTATTTCATAGGGACCTTTATACAATAGGTTCATCCTATGATATTGTTTTTTTAAAGCACTGGATAGTGAAACATCCCTTATGAGAACCTTGTCTCCAATTTTGGGATTCCACTTCCTTTTATGTCTTTCAACCTTATTGTTGCGCTTTTCTGCGCGACATTCTAACCTTTCAATAACTCGTTTACATATTTCCTCGGATGTCTCCGGAATTTGATTTTTATCAATAATAGGTAACGGTAAATTAGCAATTAACCTGTCAGGTTGTTTACCTGTCATTAGGTATATGGGTGCTTCCCCAGTATTGACATTAATTGAATGATTCATAACATTCTCTATGACACTGATATGTTTAAACCAGTCAGAATGTTTATGATGGGTCAAAATTCTTAAACTTGTAGTAATTTCCCTATTAACTCTCTCACAGGGATTACTCTTTGGGTGATATTTACTACAATGGTACAATTTAATTCCCATCGCAGTAAGTTTAATCTTTAAACTTAGGACTTGAGAACACATGAAGCATTATCGCTAAGTAGTGCATCAATAGGTCCATAATTAGGTAAATAATCTCTCACAATTTTACCTAGGCAAGCTCTGCTATATTTACACCTTCTTAATGGATATATTTTTACAAATTTTGAGAATACATCAGATAATACAAGAATATGCTTGTAACCAAATTGTGTAGTAGGCATTTCTCCATGAGTATCCATTACTACTAGGCTATTTACCTTGTTCCTTAATATGTTTTGTGGAACTATATCATATTTCACGTTTCATACATTTGGCTTTTTGACAAGTTATGCATGAAGAAGTAAACTTTCTCAACTTTTTATCCAAATGTTTAACATAAAAAAAATTCACTTATGTTGAGAGCTAATTTTTCACAACCTGCATGATTTAAGCCGACATGAAAAGTTCTAAATAGTGGAACTTCCATATTATTAGGAATTATAACTTTCCATTTTTTCACATTTCTCCCATGTAATTTGTAAAGAATGTCATCCTTTATACCGATTTTCTTATTACAATCAATTCCATTTTTGTCATCATTATTTATATCTCTCGCACTATACTTCAATCGTTGTAACTCTATATCAGATTTTTGATGCTCAACAATGTTTTTCATCAATAATGAAAATCCTTTGTCTCTATACAGTTTTACATTAAACATTACTACTTCGTGTTTAGGAGTATGTACAGTTTCAGGTATTTTCCCAACACTTTTCAATCTAGACAGGAGGTCAGCAAACACATTCTGTTCTCCTTCTATGTGTTTTATTTCGATATCATAGGAAATTATTTCCATGATCATCCTACTCAGTTTATTATTGGATAATCTACATTTACTTATAAAACTTAGTGAGATGTGGTCACTATGAACAATAACTTTGTTTTTATAAACATAAATTCTAAATTTATTAAGAGCATAAAATATTGCTGTAAGCTCCAACTCTGAAACAGTGTAATTTTCTTCAATGATGGTAGTCGAGCGCGAAGCTGTCGACACAACATACTGTTGCCCATCATCGCCAAATTGAGTTAAAACAGCACCGAGGCCAGTTTTACTCGCGTCTGTGTATAAATGGAATTCTCTGTCCATTTTTGGTCTCTGTACTGAAATACTATTTGCAAATAACTTCTTAACATATTCAAAAGTAGTCCTCCAAAAATGGTCCTCTGTCCATCTCCATTTACTATCTTTCTTCAGCAGCCCTCTCAGCTTACTAACCGCTGAGGCATAGTTGATGACAAACTTCGAATAGTAATTTAAGATTCCTAAAAATCTACGAAGTTGTTTTATGTTCTTTGGTGAAGGAATTTCTAAGATTCCTTGAACCTTGTCTGGATCAGGAGTAATCCCTTTATTAGAGATCCTGTATCCTAGGAATTGAACCTCCGACCTAACAAACACAGACTTTTCTAGGCTAACTGTCATTCCACTATTCTTTAATTGAGACAACATTAAATCAATATGAGATATATGATTCTCAAAAACATTATCAATAATAATTGCATCGTCAACATATATAGTACAATGTCTTTTAACATCATCAGATAGTACAATATCTAGGGCTCTAAGAAGCGCACTTCCGCTATTTCTTAGACCGAATGCACACCTGGTAAATTCATATACTTTTCCATTATGTATAAAAGCTGTATAGGGCCGAACTTTGGGGTCTAGTTCTATCTGCCAAAATGAAGAAGTTAAATCAATAGAACTAATAAATCTACCAGTTTTTCATATTTGCTATAGATGCTTCAATTGTCTCGGGCCTATAATTATCCCGGACAGTGAAAGAATTAGTCCTACGACTGTCTAAACACAGGCGAATTTTGCCATTAGGTTTTAACACCCAGCAATATGGTGGTTGGCGTAAGGAGAATCAGATTTCTGTATTATTCCTTGCATTAACATGTCATCTATCATTTGATCTGCCTGCTCTCTGATAGCAATAGGGATGGGTCTACTTTTAATATTTATAGGTGGATGTTCCATCACTTTAAAGGAATATTTAAAACAGTTGCACAATCCCGGCTTCGAAGAAAAAGAACTCTTATTTTTCATTAAGATGTCATACAACATGCCTTTCTGTTCATTGTTTATGCCATGAGTGTCTTTAACTTTTTCCTTTATCATTTCACAGATGTCTTTTTCAAGTTCGTCACTCACACAATATAATAGAGGAATTTCATCATACTCAGTATTGCAAGAGACACATTCTAAATCACAACATTTACATGCGACATAATCGTCAGCACAATCATTTTCATTATTAAGGCTTTCTTCGCCCTCGACACTTTTGTCGGAAGTACAATTAACTGCAATATTATCTTGCATTTGGCATCCACGGCCATTTACCAATTCCCTCTCCTCATGAACAACAATATTCTCTATAAAAATGTGTTCTTCAGCAATGTCACTCTCCTTCTTACTTAGATTCTTGTTCTCCTCATATTCATTATCAAATGGGATGACGACTCTCACATTATCTTCATTATACAAGGAAATATTCTTACACTCAAAATTTATTATGGCATTATATTGCTCCAACAGGTCGCAGCCTATTAACATATCACAAGACAAGTATGGAGAAATTAAACATATTGCACTGAAGTAATATCCTCCGATACGTAAATCTAGAAGGCACTGAAGCTTAATTGGCAGTTTCTTCTTGCCTATCGCAAGAGTACAATACACTCCACATATTCTTACAGTCATTATCTTATTCCCTTTGTTGACTAAGAAATTATAAAATTTCTGATCTATTGTTGTGTTTGAGCAGCCACTATCCGCTATGCAAGTAACATCATTGTTAAAAATATTTACTTTAATTTTGGGTGGTCGTCCTATGACATTTAATTCTTTATTAGTAACAGGCATAGTATCCTGATTCTTAGAAATATTCAAATGATTATTCACTATTATGCTATCTCGCTCTCTTGAGGTACATAACTTACTATCTCCTCTCATATTTGCTGGTACAATTTCTAAATTTTGAAACCTATCAAAGCATCTATTTTGGACCCCTAAGTTCATAACGATTAATGTACATTGCGGAGTCCTTAATGTACCTTCTGTGCGTTTAAAGCATGAGGTATCCTGTGATTTACTTCGTGGTCATTTTCATTATTAGGTATGTCTTGACTTTGGTTGTGAATAGTAACAGAGTCTATTCTATTTTGCTCTGTCCTATCACTAGTCTCATTAATTTGACAATTTTGTTGTCGTTGGAAATACACTTTATTTTCATTATCATAGGTATTCCTTCTTCTTTTATCCCTACAGGAAGAAGTCCAATATCTATTTCTATTATCTCCTACTCTAATAACATCCATATAATTCATTTGTCTTTCATTCCTATTTTCATTACGTTTTAACCATCCATTCTGGTTATTGTTACTATAATTATTTGTCATCCTATATTTATTTGGGCTGTTTCTATTTTGGACAAATCTATTATTATTGTTATTCTTGCCCCGTTTGAAATTTCTTTCTCCTTTCACATTATATTCATCATTTCTTTTAGTTACAAAATTACCTTTCTTATTATAGGGCTCTGCCCCTTCCCCAAATAAATATCTTTTACTGCATTTATCTACTTCTCTTTTATTCTCTAGTAGAGCTAACAACTCTAACATTTCAGACACATTTTGTGGTCTGGCTACTATCAAATGATATCTAATCTCATCTGGGAAGTGATGCGATAACATAGAAATTAAAGTTTTCTCATCTATTGGAGCCTGTAACATGATGCCATTTTTGCCTTCTCCAAGAAATAATTAAGATAACCTTGTTTACCATTGTTCGAGAATTTTCCACTAGTTAGGTCTAACCTAAGTTTGTTTTGCCTTTCTGTTCCCCAGTAGTAACCTAACAAAGCATTTTTAAATGTTTGATAAGTCATTGAATCATGGCAAGCTATCTTAAACCAAGACTCTGCATTGTCTTTTAAACTTTTTTCTTATGAAGAACATTTTAAACTTGTCTTCTATCCCTTTGATTTCGTAGCATTCTTCAATTTCCCTAATGAAATTAGTAGGACTTTGGCCTACAGTATCACCAAAATTGGGTAAGTTAATTTCCCCTAAAAGATTAGCAGGAATTTTACATACATCGTTACTACTACTAGAAGGAGATTCATTATTAATATTACTAGAATGTCCTGACATAACCTCAATATCCTTTTCACTATTTGAATTCTCACTACTTTTTGATACATATTTGTTTTCAAGTTCAACAATCTTATTTATCCATCCTTCAATTTGTTCTTTTATAATAATTATTTCATTGGTTATGTTTGATTGAAGTTCTTCATTACCCAAGATAACACTTTCTTCGGAAATTTTTAGTCTATCTTCGACTTTAGTTCCTAATTCTTCGATTTTATCTTGGCAACTTTGCCTTACCTCAATCAAAGATATTTCTATTTGAATATGTGACATCAACCTTTTCATTACATTTTTCTATCTCATTTTTACAATCTTTGGCTATATTTACTATTCTCTTTTCCAGTTTAGAATTGTTTTGTTTGCATTCTAACCTAATACTTTCCAACTTTTGATCTAGTTTCAAATTATTTTCTTTAATTTCTTTACTGAGATTAGAAATATCTGTATCAATTTTATTGCTAAGATTTGTTACATTAGCTTCTAATTTACTACTGAGAATTGAATTGTCATTCCTAATTTCTTTTAATTCATCACTGTTCTTTTCTAATTTGTTACTAAGATTTGAATTGTCATTTCTAATTTCTTTTAATTCAGCACTATTCTTTTCTAGTTTATTTATTAATAATGCTACCCAAGGAGGTGTATCATTAGTTTCACTATTATTTTGATTGTTAGAAATCATTAAATTTTCTTGGCCTTCACTAATTAGTTCACTTTCAATATTAATAGTTTTACAAGTTATATTTTCATTATTGGCCATTGTTGGATATTTTATTATTTTCTTATTTCTAAAAAGCATTAATTATTATTATACACTTTTTCACTATTTCACTTATATAAATTTTAACTGTACTCACTTTTGAAGATTTATATTACTTTCCTCATTCTCGTGGTCCTTGGTTCGATTCAGGTTTACAGGTCCCTGGTTCGATTCCCGTTCGGTCCCTCGTTGATGCGCCATTTAAAGTTGGATTGCTGGGTGTGATGTCTCAAGTTGTAGATGAGGAAAAGTTTCTTACAGAAATAACGACACTTTATTAACAGTTGAACTTAAAAGTTATTTTATTAAAAACTCTCACTTCAGTTTAGATGAATCTTGTAGATTAAAAACACTCCGGCTTAGGTTAATACTTTTCACTTATAAAAGATTACCGTTTTAATGTACATAATGGATGACGAATTCTAACGGTCAATCCTTCAAGTATTATATTTTATTTCCACTTATGAACTGTTTGTATTCAAGATGGATGAATTTTATATCACTATATGATCTTCATAACTTTAACACTATTCTTTTAATTAATATCAAGAAAATAATCCACTATTTTCTCATTCCTTGAGGAGCAGTTGCTTAGCATGACTGACCATCTTCAAGTATTGTAGCCATCTTCTTATTATGTAATAACCTCAAGATTCTGATTGGTCCAACAGAAAAGGAAGGAGTACTTTCAAGCTGACTTCTATCCTCTTCGTCCAATCCCACTTATTTCTTTATAAAAATTATCAATTTGAATATTTGAAGTATTTTACATACTGCATCAGTTACAAAAACATCTAACTGTATTAACAGTTTATATTGACCAGTTTGAATTTTTTATATACTTATAATAAAAAAATTGAATTCTATAAATCAATCTTATGTCATTCTTAATATAAATAAATATAACTATATTTAAATATTAAATAAACAAAACAAAAACCCTTATTATTATTATATGGGGATAAATATCCGGTTTTAGAGTTTAGGATAACATCACGCCGTATCACTATGCTCCAAGCAAGAAAAGATAAGAATGACGAAGAAGAGCTGATTCAAAGAGTTCAAACGTTTGTTGCTGACGTCAATGAGCATATCTCGACAGAAAAAATCGAAATTAGTTCTGTATGGAACTGTGATCAGAGTCAGTTCAACTATGAGCTTTCTTCTGACATAACGCTGTCCATGAAAGCAGAGAAAAACACTGTCTCGATGTTGCAATCAGTTAACAGTGCAACACATAGTTACACGATCGATGTTGCTATATCAATGGAAGGACGATTGGCAGACAAACTCTATATATGCTTCCAAGAACCTAGTGGAAAGTTCTGACCCCGTGTGTCAAGAGAAATAGAAAGTTGGTGTCCTCCAAATGTCTTCGTCGGTGCAAGTGTGAGTGGTAAGCTGACGAAACAACATCTGAAGACTTTTTTCTGTCAGTTTTGAATCCAAATTTGTCGAGAAAGTCATTAGAACTTTGTGACTCTTGGTCTGGACATAAGGATGAACAAGTACTACTGGAAGCATCTGGCAGAAAAGATGTACATTTAAAAATCATTCCACCTAAAACTACAAATTATGCACAACCTCTGGATGTGTACTTGCTCAGGCAATATAAAATATATGCCAAGAGAATAACAGATTTTATTAAACTACTTTCTAGTAATATGCAGCCAAAATTGCATGACATATTCTTTATCACGAATTTGCATTCTGCCATTTACAATTAGTTATCTGCGAGAGTATATAAACCAATGCTTTCGTTACGCGTGGCAGAACTCTGGCTACGATATTGGCGAACCAGAGGACAACTTCAAATGTGTAATTGACGTGGCGTTCAAAACTGATATTATGGAATGTGCAACAAGCGATCAACTTGCTTTTCTTCACTGTGCGTTTTGCAGTCATTCATATTGCTGTGAGCATTTTATTGAAAGTCCCCATTTACATTTATGTTAAGATATCTGCATTGCGTATGGCTTCTACAATGACATCTACAGTGACATCTAGAGCATGATTGCAGAGGTTTGCAGAAAAAAAACACCCACCAGCACATTGAGAGGTACGTAGTGGTCCTGGAACCAAAGTTTCGTACAGATACGTTTGTTCGAGGCCGCGTACAATCTTGTAAAGGAAATTGGAAGTCTGATAGGTGGTGTGAGGAAACTTACATGTTCCAACAGTTCTTTGTTAAGAAATAGTTAGGGCGTGTATTGTAGTATTTCTAATTTAAAATCCGGACTGCAGAATGCACTTTTTCAGTATTTTACTTTTCGTATATTTTGTATATTTGATCATACTTGCCTACTTACTCACTGGCACTATCGAACCCGTAGGTTCATGGCCGCGCGGATATAAGCTCTCCATACATCCCTATCATGAGTCAATGCTTTCCAATCATTCGCTGTATAATCTACTTCCCAAATCATAGTTAATGTTATTCTCCCACCTCATTCTTGGTCTACCAACTGGGCGTTTTCCCTCTGGCTTTCCTACAAGAAGCTTCCATGCACGCCTTTCATTCCCCATACGTGCAACATGTCCTGCCCATCGCAGTCTACGAGACTTAACTGTTCTTATTATATCTGACTTCCTATAAAGACCGTGTAGTTCATTGTTATGTAGTCTTCTCCATTCATCTGTTTGTTCATCTCTCTTTGGTCCAAAAATTTTCCTAAGTACTTTATTCTCAAATACTTGTAATCTCCTTTCCTCCCTTAAAGTGAGAGTCCATGTTTCGCACCCATATAATATAACTGGTAGAATAATAGTTTTACATATTTTCAGCTTAACGTTTTTTGAAAGGAGTTGGGACATCAAGAGTCTCTGCAATGCATAATAGCACGCATTTCCAGAATTGAGCCTATGTTTAATTTCTTTGTGCATCTCATTCCTATTTGTGAATATTGTTCCTAGGTATTTGAATTTAGCCACTTCCTCAAAATTTCCCTCATTTGTCATTAGCTGTCCATTTCCATTATATAATGTATTTCTACATGTGCCCATATATTTAGTTTTATTGATATTTACTTCCAGTCCTATTTTCTTAGTGTTACTCAATAGTGTGTGCGTGTTGTCCTTTAGTATCTCCTCGCTATCAGCCAATAATACTACATCATCTGCATAAACTAACAGCTTATTAATATCATTCAGTTGTAAGCCTTCCTCATTCTCTAAGGATTTAATGGCATGCTCTAGTACAAAATTAAATAGTAGAGGAGATAGTGCATCTCCTTGCTTCAACCCATTCTGGATTTCAAAAGTGTCCGAAAACTGTTTACCTACACGCATCCTACTCGTTGTGCCATTTAGACACATTCGTATAAGTCTAACTAACTTTTTAGGAATTCCGAACTCCAGCAGGATACTATATAACTTCTCCCTTTTAATTGAACCATATGATTTTTTGAAGTCTACATATAGTTGATGTACAGTACCATTATATTCCCATTTATTTTCTAAAATCTGTCTTATACTAAAAATCTGATCTGTTGTAGACCTGTTTCTTCTAACTGCACATTGATGATCACCTAGAATGTCATCAATATAGGGAGTATGTCTGCTGACTAATATAGTTGTAAGAATTTTGTACGAAGTTGAAAGTAATGAGATGCCCCTGTAGTTGTTGCAATCAGTTTTATCTCCTTTCTTAAAAATTGGTACGATAATTGATTCCTTCCATTCATCTGGACAGCCCGAATATTTTGGCGTTGTTGTCAAGATTTGAAATGTATATTTTTGGTGTCATACCACATGATTAAAGCCATGGGAAATGGACAGAAAAAACTTGTAATGAATGGCGATTTTTGTAACCTTAGGATCCTGAATCAATCTGTAGACTGAAAGTTTTGCAATTTTAAGGTTTAGAATATTTTAATGTTATTGGTCACCCCACTAACTATGAAAATAGAGTGCTGAAATTTGGATTGTACGTTTAATTTTTCGCTTTATATATATCCCGGTATCAGTCTATATACTGCATGCATGCTGTTTTTAGCAGTGGACGAGTTTTATTCTGTTTTGTTTATACAAATGAGTCAAGTGTTTGATTGTTTTCTTAAATGTATTGACTTAATACAAATAAAGACCTTCATAACAATTAAATAAAATACTGTGACAGTTGAGAGGTGTACATTAACACGATTTTTATTGATAAGCGAAATATCAAGATATATTTTAATCCAAATCTGACAACATTAAAAAATTAAATGGAGAACTGGAAAAGTATAACAGAAAAGCTGTTGATGAATGGCATGTGTGTTAGCTAAAATAAGCGCAAATAAGTGGAGTGTTGCGTCATGTTTTCAAAAATACGTATTTAGTTTGTAGCACAAGTCTTAAACTCTATAATAGTGAATGTTGGTAAAAACGATAAGAACAAAATATAAATGAATTACTTAATGCATTATTCCTTTAGTTTACATATAAAACATGCCCTATGATTGAAAAAAAATTGTGTTTAAAATTGCATCACTTATTGTTAGAGTGAAATTTGTCGACGTTTTCAAGAGTAACAACAAATTTTACAATATGGCGCAAAGAAAAAAAACAATGCAATGTAATTAAAAACAAACATTTTTATTGCCACTAAGATTTACTTCCATGAAATAGATTGAAAATATAATATTAACTCTAGCATTACAAAGGTAATTTTTGTTACATGTAATACCCAAGAGCCCCAGAAAGAAAGTGGAAAAAATAGTTTGTCACATTGCAAGGTAATTTAATTCTGATACCACTAAGAAGCCTTAGAACTCGTTAGACGTTATTTTTGTATATTGGATAATAAAAAAATTATAATAGGAACAAATTCACCAAACCATAAAATTCACTTTGTATATTTCTTTTCCAGTAACGTTCAAAATCGTGTTCTCTTATAAAAAACAACTATTTAATTTCAGTATACTAGATGAAGAAAACAGAATTTACTGTCTCATTCTGAAACACATTTTTTGCAGAAGAGATAAGGATGCAGTGGAATAGTAGGGAAATGGTTGAACATATACAAAATTATCAGATTAAATGGTCCCAACACGTCCAGAGAATGTCAAATTCCCGTTTACCTAAGATGATTTACCACCTCAACCCTAAAGCCAAAAGAGACCTCGGAAGACCCTTCAACCTATGGAAAGATCAGTTTTTGTAGTCGCAGAACGGGCATCATCACCCAATACTGCATTCGGAAGAAGAAGAAGAAGACTTGTCTTCTTGCTGTGTTTTCCACAGACGTATTTGCTGCACTGAGAGCAGGTAACAGTTTAGTTTCCCAACTTGTGCTTGATATTTTTAAATTCAGCTTCTTGGCAGAATAGGTGGCATCGTCCACGTGTTCCTGGCTCTGCTGTTGATAGTGAAGATTCCATAGTGCAGCTGAGGTTCCGTTGTGTGCCATTATTACTGGCATCTGAAACCCGTACAAATTTTGGTACCTTTATCTACATGAGGCATTTTTAGTTCAAAGCTAGTGAGAAGAACTCTTCTGCGATTTAGCAAATTATTTTTTTTTCCCCAATTTGAAAAGTTTAGAAGGAAGGTTGAATAGGCATATATTGTTACTGTATCAATGAGTGTGAAGAAGAGGGACATAGGCCATCTTCTTTTTCCTCTCTTAATCTGGTATATAGTGTCCACCCCTACATCTGTAGAATTATAAAAAGTATTTATGTTGGTATTTTTTGAGTCTTGACCCTTCGCTTTCACTTCTCAAGGACTAGAGTTGATGCGGGAGTAACCAGTGGCCTCCCTGTCTGAGAGTCAGTAAATTGTAAGACGTACGAGCGTGGACAGCAGCCAGTTGTATCCTTCAGCTCTTCAGGTATGTGTTATTTGTTCGACTGCAGGGTGACAAAAAGTATGAGGTGAAAATCACCCCATAGACCCTCAGCAACCTCCACTGAAGTGTAGTACCGATCTGTGGTAACACTGTAGCCTGATTTCTCAATGGGTTTTATTGGTCCCTTTACAATATCATTGTTCCATTTAGATGCTGAGCATTTCCTGACTTTCCTGAATAGGCCTCCATGCTGATTACTAGGGCTCGGACATGAAGTTAGATCATGTGCACCCTTACTATACATAATATTGTTTGATAAAAGAGTGGTAGGGGGTGCAGTAGCACCAGTCTGACTAGTATGGCATTTGTGCTGTACTGTTTACAGGAGGTATAGGTGGGTAAAGAAATAAGTAGCTAATTGTGGATTACAAGTTTATTCTGTTGCTTCAAATATTTTTTAACTTTTTAAAGTAAACGCTACAGTACAACAAAAACTTAAACAAATGTATAATTTCCGTACATTAACTTCATTTTAATTTTATTGACTTCTTAAATACGTTCACTGAATAATAAGAGAAATAAAAAAAGCTATTTGTGCATCTGTAAACAATACAGTATTACAAAAAATATCAAGTACATTTTATCCTGCACAATTATTTTCTTTGTACAGTTTTAAACAAGGAGGTAACACAAAAAAGTATGTGCACGGTACATAATATTTTTAAAAACCTGTTAGTTAAACTCGTTTCGCTCCTGTAGAGCTGTTACAATGAATAATAATGTATTTCCGTAAAGTTTCAAAAGAAAAAATTATTCGGTGACTGTTCAAGCAAAGTTTATATTTAAAAAAACTCCTTTCTACTTCACATGAGGTAACTGGTGCAAAACGAAAGTAGGGTATATCACGGGTATCTAACATGGTGACAGTACATGCGTTCCTGTTGTCCATTACAAAATCCTTTATTGCAAATAGCTGAGTATTCAGGGTTTTTCAGCAATACACCTTGCAATTTCTGTTTTGCAATTTCAGATGCCAAAACAATCTCCTGTTTCTTCAAAATGTCGCGACAAATTTTCTACCAGATTTATGGAATCAATCAATGCTATATGTGAAGATTCCAGTTTTTATTATTATTAAAGGAATATATTTGTCGACGTTGTTGATTACCTGCAAATTTTGATACAGTTTTCCTGATATCAAAGATTTCACAATTTTTTTATCGCCGAACATTCTTCAGCATCAAATGTATTAACTACTTTAACAATCACTTCATTATGCTGTAAGTAGTATGCAGTGGTCTGCAACCAAGTTCCCCATTGAGTTAAAACAGGTTGAGGGGGATTTGTGATGCAATTTCCTTAAATTTGTGTTTCCTAGAAGGGGCCTTTAAAAATATTTTCTCATGTTTGATACAAAATGTCCACGTCAGAGAAATGCAACCTAATTCTTTCGGCAACTCAGTGAAGTCCATTGGCCAAGCAAGTTCGATGTATCATTTTCGGATATCGTTCTTTAATTCTGGAAGATACTTTCAACATATAAGGGGCTGCGTCTGTTACAAATATAAAAACATTATCTCCTTTTATTTCATTGGGCCATAGAAGAGACATAGCATTTTCAAAAGTTGTCGATTTCAGAATGGTTGACTTTATTTAAGACCTCGGTAGTTAACAAAAATTTATTCCGGGGTTTTCAGGTGATAATATCCCCACTATTACATTTCCTACAGAACTTCCGGACGCATCCTGGGTTTCATTTATTGACACCCATATTTTATGATCTGCCACAGTATTCCTAATGTATTTCAGAACGTCTTCATAACAAGGAGACAAATAATACCTGCGTAAAGTTGTTTCACAATGTGTTACGAATTGTTGGCTTTCTTAGGGTTTACAAGACCTTCGGGACTTCGACTTTTCGTAGCATGAGGTTCTAGCCGAGCGTTAGTATGTGGATGTATTAGTTATAAAGGCATACGTGTTTTTGAATATAAACAAATGGATTCTTAATTTTATCTATTATATTTATAGAGTATAATGATTACAATAACCTTAAGTATTCTAAACCTAAATAACTAATCTAAGCTAATAATTAACCTTTAAACGCCCAGGAGCCCATATGCTGGGTTTTAAAATGTACGTCCAATCTGCCCGCAGACCCAGCGTATGGGTTCTGAGCAGGCGGACTTGTTTGGTTGCTTGAAATTATACTGGATAATACTACTATTGTAACATACCTTTTTTCAGGGTTATCAGATGCTTGTCAACGTGATGTGAAGATAGCATTCGTTTATTAAATGTTTGTTTTTGTGTGATAAGCCTCGAAACAATCACCAATTCACAAACCGACATCATACTTTTTACACTTCACTTGCACATGTTTTCTGATTCCCCGCGCCGAACACACGACAAATTAGTATTTGTAAAGCTACCGACCAATGTTGACTAAAATTAACTTCAAGTCAAGTGTTGTTTTGGCACCAATTAAGTCAGAATAAGAAAATTGTATAGAATGGTTAAGTCTAACAAATGAAAAATATATTTTTTGGTTGAGTAAACAAGCTATAACGGCTGGGGGACTCCACATGCTGAGCACATGTCACCCATGCACTAGCTCGATGAACATCTACCTTTGTGATTGACACATATGAGTGTGAGGCCAGAAGCTCGATGGTAGGCTCTAAGGGCCTTCTAGGCCTGTCGCACCATGGAATTATTATTATTATTTTTTTTAGATTATTAGGCATCCTTTTTCTCTTATGTCTTACTATCCCACAACACGTCATTTCACATTAGAATAATTACGCCAAGAAAAAGGTACATTTCTGATTCTGTCATGTCAGGGGGAAGAGTACATTTTTCTTCGCTGTCAATTCTAGTTTCACGAACCCAAGACCTGACAAACGTCAGGTGTCTCACAGCTATAAGTGTCAGTTGATTGTAGCTTGTCATTGATATCGTTTTGTCATTGTCACAATCCGAGAATGTCTTGTATTTCAGCGTAACGTAGTGATTTTGTACTAGACATATCGTAAACTTCACTCTGAGTCACAAAACTGTGAATGAATAAGGGCTGTGGGTGGAATGTGACCTGTTTTTTTTCTTCAAAACTTTCCTGCTTTGGGGGAAAACTGACCGGATGCAACATAATAAACAAAAGAATGAACGAGGGTGAGAATATACCTAAATCTATGTATAGTTTTTCACTTCTAACCTGATTCACAACACTCTAAAATCCCAAAAGTTATTTGCTAACTATCGTGAATTTCAAAATTCTCTCTATGGTATAAAATATCACTACGGGTTTTTGCCGTGAATACCACTGATTTTACAATAATATTTAACACTTTAAACCTTGTTTCATGTTTGTGACCCCCACAGATTTTAAAATATGAGTTAATAAAATCAATAAAGTTATAGTCAAAAGCGAAGGAGTTTAAAAGCTAGGTGGACATTTAAACACGGGCAGCCTGCCGCTACTTGGCCATTTAAACTTGGGCGCTTAAAGGTTAACCTACATTCTAATTTTCTTGAGTTTCGAGTAGGGGAGATGTTGGTTTACGAATAAACCCTAATTTACATTCTAATAATTGTCAAATAACTCTTACTCTTAGAAATATAGTATTAAACTATTTAAAATACTTGATTCCATTTTTAATTGTCCTAGGCAAATTTTATTAAGAAAAATGGTATGGAGACTTACCCATCAGCTTACTCTTCAACAGATATCAGTCCCATATTTTGCAAGGTTGCAATGCTTCTGCTGCCCCAGCTATAAATAACTGTACTAAACATTCCTTTAGTCTAAATTCAGAGATTTACAGTAAGCCTTGCAACTTTGGTCCTACCATAATCAAAATTGTGTCCTGAAATAAAATATGTTTAATGCTTTATTTTTCACCAACTGTATATATGGGATAATTAAAATAATCTATGAAATAATTAAAATATCTATGTAAAATAATCTATTTATTCGTAACATTTTCCCCCCTACTCAAACCCAAGAAGGTGTATTTTAAGGCCCTTTTTGGGCCACTGAAGTTATTGTTCTTAACTACGCACAAAGGTCACCTGATATTTGTTACATTTGATACTATGGATTAGCTCTATCCCCTGTTCTTGAAGATCGACTTAACCCTTTCTAAAATACTATTAATAAACAGGAAATTGAACAGGAACACTTTTACATAGTCAAAGAAATTATTGTGTTCAAGTTAATCCATTTTCTCCGAACAATTAACCGCAGTTCCCTTACTCTATATGGGACACAGATTTTCATACATTTATATTTTATATCAATGCCACATTTTTCTAGTTTTCAAAATATCATGGACATCTGGAAAAATGGATTAGCTTGTCACTCTGCACCTGAAACAAGAAGATATACATAAAACACAAATTATATATTCTTATTCTTTTTCCCACTTCTTCATAAGTTCTATTGTCTTCGTACTGTTTTCCATCATACGTTTTTCTTTTCCACACTGCCATCGTGGAAAAAATTCAAAAATCTTTAATTAGAGCTTATCACTTTTCTTCATAACACTAAGCTTTTACACTAGGCCTGCCCACAGAGAAAACCTGAAACACCATGTTCTTGTGTGCGCCTCGCCATGTCAGCAGCTCATGTTGATCTCTCTCATGTTGATTTCTCTCTTCAGCATCCTTGGTTGACTCCAATGTCTGGAACCACGTTCTTTGATGGTAACTTCCTTCAGTCGGGAGAGAGCCATGCCGGGTACTTGGGTCTTTCTTTGAAGTTCTCGTGACCAGCTACTTCCTATTAGGAACCATGGACTATCATGAGGATAGGTTTAATAGGATATGTGTGTCTTATAATTCTGGTGGTATCTCCCCATTACCCATACTGTAGAATACAGGTTAGGAATTTTTATACGATCCAAGGTCCATCAGAGGTTCGGTTTGATATGGTTAAGGTATTTGCTTGGTATTTCATGTTGCACCGTATTGCCTGGTGGACATTTTCCATGTTGAATGACTGTGTCTCTGTTGTAGTGAAGTTGTACCCGCATAGGTCTTGACTACCTCCGTTGTTCCGGCATCAACTGAGCTGACCAAGTTCCTCTCCAGATGAGGTGGTGTGGGGAATGTCCTAGATGAACAAACATTCGTCGTTAGCCCAGTTGTGTTCGTAGAACGAGAGCATGTTCGTAGTCGTTCTTCTTGTGCCAAGGGTGTTTACTTGTCTTAATGGTTTTTGATTTTTTTAGTTTATTTATTTAAATACTACGGGTCTACACTAACGTTTTCTTAACCAACTTCATATGGACTTTTAGAAATGAATCCTTATTTCTTAACTAAGAATTGTATCCCTTTTTAAGCTAGAGCCCCGATATTTTGAGCAATCATGTACATCTTTACTTTTAATAATTTTCCCTAGGTTTGAGTTCCTCTAAAATTTACTCCTAGTTAGTCGTATCTCAATAGTACAACCAACAGAATTATATTTTGCATTAATCTTAAAAGCGCCAACTTCTTTCCTATACAAAATCTATCCTCGTTTTATCTTTGGGGTTTGCTAGATTTTAAACTGGAAATGGAAAAGAGTGCTCATATGCCTATCAATTCTGTAAATTGATCATCAAGAATTATCAGTTTCTAATATCATATCTTTTCATTTTTCCCTAAAACTTTTATTTGGACAGTACTTCAGGTTTTTTCTGTACACATTATTTCCATGCTTAGATCGGTTGATCTTTGCTATATTGCTAGTTCGAAAATTTTTCCTAACGCTAAGGGTTTATCTAGCCCCCTTTCGTTACATTAGAGTCTCTTTCTTTACAACAGAGTCCTGGGTTCGACCGGGTGCGCTCGTCTTCACATCATTCGAAATGACACTATATACTACACGTAATTATCATGTAAATGCTACTTAATCAATGCCGAATTAGACCTTATAATTACCCATTCATACTCGCGTCCTGAATTTCTGTCATCGTTTCCTTAGGGTCCTGAGTTTGAGAGCATTCTTTTCCTTTCCCCACTTCTGAATTAGCTGGCCTCTATTTATTAACTCTCCCTTTTCTTAGCCTTAATTTTCTTGAATTGAGACATGATTTTAAGGCTACTTGTGTCTGGACAGGGATTTAGGTTTTCATTTTTCATCGGTCTAATTTTGCAGACCATCTGATCTTACTATTAAATTTCAATCCGCTACGTTTTAACTTCTTAATCAGTACCGACTCAAACTTCAGAAATACACTGTGATGTCATGTAACCTGAGTCCTTGTCCTCATTCTCCCTTCTGCTTTCCTAACTTCTGATACGGTGTACGTTACACCCTGACATCACCTAACTGTTAGTTTGAAAGCAATTCTCATAGCTGGTTTGTTGTTCTTTTATACATTTGTTTTTTTTTCTTTGTATACTTTATTCCCTAATTGTTTCTTTATCTACATGTGTATTTAACTTACCTTTTTGTTTTCTACTCCTTACTCCCGTGTTTTCTTCCTTTTCTCTTTCTTACATATAATTTTTAATGGGGGTCGTTTTTTCCTCCTTTCACTGTGAATAATTTATCCACGTCCTACTCCAGGGGATTCGTTGCTTACTTCTTCTTTCACTCGGAACTCCTCCTCCTTCATGTACCTGCTCTGTATACTAGGGGGATTCTAATTTTACTTTAGTTTGCTTATGTGCTTAAACTTATTTACACCACCTTAGATGTTTAACCTCTCGTTTCATGTCGTCTTCTTCCCTTCCATCCTAGGTCAATCTGTCCCTCTTGGTTATACTTGTCAATTACACAATCGTGTGTATGTGTGTTTCCCCAATTATTTTCCTGCTCCAACTAGTGCACTAGTGTTTCCGATGTTATTTTGCTAGCATTTTTTATCTATCCTCTTGGACCATATTCTACCTGTGCTTAAGGCTTTCCCTTCGCGGTATTAACTTCCGCTTTCCTCACCACCGGTGGGTTTTCCTGGCATCATCATCCCTACCCCAGTGGCTCTAGCATATCCCAGGCACGCCTTAGGGAGGAAGTCCCCAGTGGCTCTAGTATATGCCAGGCACGGACTCAAGGTAGTATGTTTCTCTTGCTTCCTTTGCTGATTCTGTAAGTCTGCTGCCTGTTCACATCCCTACTCCAGTGGCTCTAGCATATCCCAGGCACGCTTTAGGGAGGATGTCCCCAGTGGCTCTAGTATATGCCAGGCACGGCTTCAAGGTAGTATGTTTCCCTTGCTTCCTATGCCGATTCTCTAAGTCTGCTGCCTGTTCACATCCCTACCCCAGTGGCTCTAGCATATCCCAGATACGCCTTAGGGAGAAATTCCCCAATGGTTCTAGTATATGCCAGGCACGGCCTCAAGGTAGTATATCTCCCTTGCTTACTATCCTGATTCTCTAACTCTGCTGCCTGAGAATGTTCTTCAATATTCCTATTAGACAGCCTGTTGGTGCATCACCGAACAACTACTGCGTCCAAAAGTGGATTGGATCCTATTTTCCTAGACGGGGTTCGTTCCTTGCTCACCTCACATCCTAATTCCGGGTATCAACTAATGTTTATTTCCACAAGAATCTGTCTTCTTGTTCAATATTCGATCTCTGATGCCTAACTCTCTATATGTATTGTTGTTCCATGGTCTTATACGACAGTGCCAAGCCGACAAGGTGATATAGGCAGTGCCCCAGGATCACCGAGGAGGTCTGTGACTCCAGATCCTATCATTACGGGGGTGTCCCACCTTCCAACTTGCACAATCCCTAACTTTCACTATTCCTCTGTTTCTCTCCTAACTTCTTGTGGGTTTCTGTGTGATTTCCATAACATCACTTAGCCAAGATTGACCTAGGTTGCAGTCTATTTGCTCGTTTTTATCTTGATATGATTCCAAGTAATTTGTAGGCCCAAGTCTGGCGAGCCTTAAAGCGATCTAGTGGTCATTCACTAATCTAAATAAGTTCCAAATCCCATGTGCGTGTGTCTATTCTCAGCTGGTCACTAGCCCCATTGATATGCTATCAAGGTGTACAGAGGGAGAGATCCCGGCCGTAGATTCTCTCTCTGTTTCCTCCTATGCATCTCAATCGAGTGCCACGATCAGCCAAGTATAATAATTGTTGTGTGATATTCATTACAAATATACTCAGTGTAGCCCTTGGGTTCCCAATTTTCCAGTAATCATACTCTCCACTAGATCGATTAAGACACCCAACTATCTGTCAAGTATCCTAACCTCCATCTTCTAAATTGCTAAGGGAATAAATTAGTTTCCGATCATATCTGCATGCTTGGTACTTGGTAACTGTGGGAAAATCTTTCAACGCCTGTCCTATTCTTCATCGCGTTTCAGAAAGTTTATAATTTCTCCCAAGTTCCCATGCACCTCTTCCGTTCTCTTTTACTAATACAATTTTAACCAAGTTGGATAATGCACATCTTTCCTTCTTCATCTGTAACTGTTGTCACTCCTTTTTTCTCGCGATGTTAAAATCATTCCTATCCTCCGTGTTGGCATAACTGCTGTTTAATATCATTCGTTTTCCGTTATAGGCTTTATTGGATTTCTTTCACGTTGTTTCTCTCGTGAAACTACTACTTATCCAGGAATCCATACATACTTAAATGAGTCCTACTTATTGAAATTGGGATTGTGGTTTTCCGTTATCAATCGTTTTATTCATAAGCATAATTCTTACTCTGGTAGTTCGCTCTTATTTTATTATAACTATTATTATTGATTATTAATTTACGGGAAATTAATCAAGTTATTCTAGTAGTTAGGAATTTCATTTACATTGAGAATTTTATTGTGCAATTCAATATAACTTGATTTATTTTTTGTTAATTTTGTAGGAATTATTTATAATTATTATTATTTTAAATTATTATTATTATTATTATTATTATGTTATTAATTTACTGTGATTTATTATTATTATTATTATCATTATATTATTATTATTATTGCTATTATTATGTATTATGATTACTGGTAATTTTATTTTATTTTTATTATTATGATTGTTAATATGTATTATTATTACTGATGGTTTGTTATTATTTTTATTATTATTAATATTATCATCATTAATTGTTTGATCTTTCTTGTTACATCCTGCTTCTCTGTCCTGGATATCATATAACTAGTCTGTAGTATCATTTTCTTACCCAACTTGAGGGTTCTTTGTCGATTTTTGTTTGTCACTCCTTTTACGTTTAGGTTTACTTCTAGTATTATTATTATTATTATTATTCAAATACTATGTCAGGATTATTGGCTAGTCCTATCTGATATCTGAGTATTGCTATCATTTAGCCTTTATTCCTTTCAACATAATCCGCCATCCTTTATCTGATTGTTTCTCACATTAATATTTATTACTTTAAGTATCGATGTAACATTTTTATGATTATCATTATGTTATTGGCAATTAGTTGTATTCATTATTCGTATTATTATTAATGTGTCGGCTAGCGTATCATGTTTTACTTTTATAGCTCAGATTGCCCATTTGTTATTCACTGAGTACCGGTCATCCTCTTACTTCACAAACTATGTATTACCATTTTCGAATTCTAGTTGCATAGTGACCTTTGATGCCAGAGGTGCTCGCCTACCGTCTAAACACACCCGGATGCATTCGCCACTTAAATTCGTATTGTGAATTCCGATAGTACCTCATGACCTGTCTTCGTAGTTTAAGGCTCCATTATACATTCCAAGCTATCGCACTTTTATTATTTATTTAATTATTGATATTATTTAATTTAGTATTATTTTATTCAGTTTTGTTAATATTAATCGTAGTTTGGTAATAATTACTTGCGGCTCTCATAATCTTTGGGTTTAATATAATGTTGTAATTAAGATTATCTATTCCTTCCCTCAGTTAGCTACAATAGCGTTTCTCTGTCACAAGTTTCTGCCGGGTTTAAACAATATTCCCATTACTTCACAGTCCTACTATGTGTTCCCTAATCCATTGATAATGTTAGCTTTTAACTATTTAGTTTAATGCCACAGATGATTAGCCCGTTTTTAGCAAGGTTATTATTTATAATTTTAATGTTATTTTTTGGTTACTATTAGGGGGTCCAAAGATTGAGTTCTAACTTCCCACATGTTAATCATTCCCAAAATATATCCTTCATGTGGGATATATAATGAAAGTTGTTAATTTATAATGATAGAGCGTATTCTGATTAAGTTATACCACTAAGTTTTCTCCACTTCTTAGATATACGGAAACTCCACTTAACCTGACACGAAATATTTTCAAGGTCCTACAGCACAACAGTGCGCTTGCGCCATAGTCAATAGCATCGCGTATCAGTTACCACCATCGCTCACTACAATATCGTACTACAGAAAAAAAAATCGTATGATTGATGCCCGAACCTCGATAAGAAATTAAAATTACCAATAATATTATAAAATTGATCAGAACAGTTTACAATTTTACAAAAATCCTGCCATCATTATATTATTTTTGTTTGTTGTATTTAGAAGCATTAAAAGGTAACGCCTAAAAGTTAACTAGACACTCTTGACTTAATTCAAACACTCTCCACTACATAAAATACTCTCTGGAGAAACTAGCAAGTAACCATGCACCATATGGGTACTTAAATAATTACTTAAATGTCTTAAGTCGGTTGAAAATTTAAAATATTTAAAAATATATATATAACATAAGGAGACTTATAATTCAGAACAGGAACTAAAAAATCACTGGTTATGTTATATCACTTGGAGTTAGGATCATAAAAACAACATTTATTTATTTATTTTTGCGGATAATATGTTTTATTATTTCCTTATAACGGGAGATTTAATCATATTAATAAATATACGCAATTATCGCCACACTCATAAAAAAAGAATATTTAACTTTTCTAATGTTTAACAAAAATGTTTCACTCTCGCACTCCTGTATTTCCTTTAGCATTTCCATGCCCCTAGCCTAAACCAAGCAAGCCCTGATCTCTCCTTAAATCCTAGGTTGAGTATATACGATTCTTTTCCCCAGACGTATTTCAGGTATCTTTGTAAACACAGTGAGCGTTTTCCTGTACATTCGGCGAAAGTATCTTGTTGGTTTATATCTACGTACCTCCTCCTTATTTTTCTCCACACGTTCTGGCGATTTTCAGTCCTTTTTCCCATATCCAACCCATCCCAATCTTTTGGAGTTTTCTCCTAACCTCGTCTGCCCAAAATTTAACATCTATGTTTTTAATTTGGTGGTCGTAACAAATTGCTCTAAGCATTGTTTCTTCACCTTGGATTACTCGCAACCAGTATTTGAGTACACGAATTTTACAGTTTATGTCGTCCTGGAATGACCCAAATTCATATAGAATTCCACAGTTAGAAACGACCTTACTAAGTCCTGTAATATATTTTAGAAAATGCGTATATACCTTATTTAGTATTTCCGTTCTTTGGAAACCCCAAATCTCACTACCATAGTGTATTACTAGTCTGACCATCGCTCCATACATTTTTTCTAATGTGCTGACTGGAATATCAGGCACTCGACCCAGAATGCCGAGTACACTGTTAAGTTGTCCCCTCCCTTTAAATAATGCTATGTCAATGTGGTTTTTTTCACTTCCCGTTCATTTTCAACGTCGTACCAAGATATTGAAAATGTTTCACGTTTTGAAGTACTTGATCTTTGTATTTCCATTCCTCTGCTCTACCATAAACCGTCCCATTTTTAAAGGTCATTGTTTTTGTCTTACTAGCATTTACAGTCAATCCCCAATTCCTACAGTATATTTCCAGTAGGTCAAGACCTCTTTGCAATCCCTTGATTGTCTTGGAACAGATAATTAAATCATCTTCATACAACAGACTGGGATTTTAACATTTCCTCTCTCCGGAGCCTCAATTTCTCCTTCAAGCATTACGTCTACAATATCATCAACGAATAGATTAAATAGCATTGGTGATAAAATGCAACCTTGTCTCACTCCCCGATTGGCTTCACTGCTCTCTGTAATGTGCCCTTGGTCTACTTTTATACAAAATTTAACATATTTATAAATTGACATTAAGGCATGTATCATTTTATGAGACAATCCTTTCCGATTTAATTTTTCCCAAAGTGCGCTTCGTTACACAGTATCAAATGCCATCTTAAAATCAATGAATGCACAAAATAATTTACCCCCTTTATTTTCAGATTGTCATCAATTAATGTTCTCAGAACAAATACGTTGTCCACCGTGGAGTACCCTTCTCTAAAACCTGCCTAATATTTTGAGCCTATAGTTCTCTTTAGCCCATTGTCTCATGCGTTCGTAAAGTACTTTACAATATATTTTTCCGAACACTGACAAGAGACAAATTTCCCTGTAACTTTCTGGTACCTGTGTCCTACCTTTTCCTTTGTATAGTGGTTGGATGACACCTGTCGCCCAGGCTTCCGGATAATCACCTCCATTAAAAAGTTTGTTGAACGCAGTTTTCAAAACGTCTAATAATTTATTGGATGATATCATATTTTTCAAGAATTCCCCTGGTATTTCATCAATTCCAGGTGCTTTACCATTATTTAAACATTTAATGGAAGAAACCACTTCATTTTTTAAAATATCCTGATCCAGTAATTGAATATGTATTGGGTCAGGAATCTCAACTATATTTCCTTGATTATATCTTAACCTCTCATTTCCCAGTACCCTGTCAAAGTAACTTTTTCATTCCCCGGGCGTTAATCTTGTCCGATTTATGGACTTTACTTTGAGTTCCCTTATCGCTTTCCATATGTCCGCAATGTTCCCACTTTCAGTCGCGACTCTCATTTCTTTGGATTTCTTATTTTGCCATGCTAGTTTTGTTTCTCCCAGTAATTCTTTATATTCCTTTCTCTCTTGCGCATAATTTTTTTTCTGTTTTCATCTGTGCTTTCTTTTCTAAACTTTAAAAGACTACTTTCGACAAACTTCTTCTTCTTTCTACATGCATTATTGTACCACCCTTTGTCCTTCTGGTACATTGCGCATTTAACCTTGAATTTTTCCCCTGCTTTTTGAAATGATTCTGTCAAAGTTTTAATAATTTTCTCCCCGCTAAGATCATTCAATTGCAGATCCTGTATTAGCGTTTCCAAACTCCTGATAAATTCTTCTCTTCGATCCTCGATCCATCTGAAACGTGTAATTGGCCTCAATATTGTTGCCACCTCACCATTAACTGTCTCACTAATACCTTTCATATTTAAAATAATTTTGTTTGGGAAGTGGTATGATTCGATTCTGGAAACTATACAGAAATTACTTAGGAGCATTTATAGGCACGGTACTGTTTCTGATATACTTTAGGTATTTCTTTTCATTAATTACATTGCGATCGTTAAAGTATAGAATATTTATCATTCTAGATATTTCATTTAAACATCTTTGGGCATATCAAGTTATTTAATTTTGACAAGCTTAATGTTCTTTTATTATCTAGTTAAATGCTTAGTCTTATGCGTGCAAAATTGTTTACTCGGATACAGAATTATATAACTGGCCAGCATCGCGGTTCCTTCAGCAGTTCTATCTATCTCTCGTCTTATTAATCAACATCATTTAAATACCGTAATTATAATTCATCATCTAGATGGCTAATACTCGATCCGATATATGAAACCATTATTTAATAAATTCACCACTCTTATATTTATTAATGTTCATCGACCTGTTCGGTAAGATGGATTAAGCTTCTACATCTCTCAATTACTTATATGCTAAATGTCTCCCTACTTGTTATCAAGAATGATTCTATTGATATTAAAATCGTTATGTATGTTTTTTCAACGAACTGTAATTGTTTTAATGTCAAAATGGCCTATTCAGGCTTATTATTAAGCTTACTGGATTTTTTGAGACTATATCTGATTAAAATATTTATGAATTTGACTGATTCTTGATTTATAAATTTTGTCTAATACCTGCTTAAATATAAACAATTATTTTGCATAATTTTGCCAGATTAAACAAATTATTATGGCTGACGCTGAAAACCAAGTACAGGTTATTATCAGGATTAACTCCTATAAACTCAATTCCCTCAAAAGTAATTTTAAATATCAATATTAAATTTGGATTCGATCGGTAGGTAAAAATTTAAGATTTGCAATTTGATGATTATATACCAGCACCTTTTAGGGAAATTCCGAATAAGTTCCCAATCATTTTGAAATACAGTACGAAACACTACAAATGGTTGTAAGGTGTTTAGTGCGTAAGTTATAAGAATGTTAGGTGAAAAGTATGCGTCCTAAAGTGAATCATCCCTGTAATTCTTTTCACCAAGTTGTGGAAAATTTTGAGATTGCCAAACTAGTACACATTCCAGTATAACAATCCATATGTAATTAAGCCTACTTTATTATAAGCTATATTTTAAAATAAACTCCCTTGAAAAGCAAAGTTATATTCCAAGTTAAATATTTATTTTGTAAAAGAAAGCTAGTTTTCTAAGCCACTCTAATATTTTAAGTCAGTTATTTAATCTGTAAAAGAAGCTAGGTTCTATAATTCTATTTTTTCTTAGATAATAGATAGCCTCGCTATCTTTTTCTAATGAAAAAAATACTGAAGTCATTATCCCTGGGTTCGAATCCTAGACTTCTAGCGACAAACATCTTAATCAACACATTACACGTGTTGCTAGATCAATCTATTTTTTTTTCTTTCGATAACTCTTTAAGATTTTGGATATTTATATATATTTTCACCATTTCGGCTTGCATTTTGCATTGCCAACTTGACAAAGAGTGACACACAGTTCCTAAATCTACGTTTGCTTGGCGCATGCCTATTATATATATTTTTTCCCCCAACCGTATGCAGAAACGATCTGTTCGAGAGAAAAGATCTGAAAATAATTCCTACCTCTTCTTTCTAGCGTTCACTAATATTTCACTTTATGTAATTATTGTTATGTCCGAAAGGTGTCTTAAATTCATATTTTATCATCCGAAGTGTTATAGATAACTTGATATTACAGGTTCTATGAAAATATTTAACCACGAAGTAATTATACTATATTCCGTGTATAAATATTTCCGACATAGATTTCTGGTGATTATCATGCGCACCCAAATACGTAAACATCCCGTTATTCTCTCTGCCACCTCAAGCAACATAAATTGATTCACTACGTAGACATATCCCGTTATGTAGGGCCACGTTCAGTATGAGTTTTTGTCAATCATTAATGGAGTATATTTCTATTCCTAATCACTTCTACCACAAATATTTATCCGATTGAGGGTCTTTCCACTTTTCAGCGGTTGCCCTTTCACCAGCCAGCTGCTGGTCCTTCACATCCACATGTGTCAATCACAGAGGTAGATGATCAACAGCCAGTGTAGGGGTGACATGTGGTTAGCATGTCGAGTCCCCCAGCCGTTATAGCTGGTTCCTCAACCTGGAGCCGCTACTTATTGTAGCTACCCAATTGCCTCACGATGCTGGGTGGGCACCGGTCCCATACTGGCCGAAATACCATGAGAAAATTTCTTCCCCCATGGAGACTCGAACCAGCGCAAGCCCCGTAGCTCTGCGCCAAGGCTTCCTACCTTAACCGCTCGGCTATGGCGCGGGAGAAGAAAAAATGTACTTATATAATCTACCATGCACAGATGTTCAAATCCTATAATTTGTTTAATATAAATCTTGCTTTTCCCCTCTTTTATTATTATTATTATTATTTTTTCGTTTGCCAACAAGAAAAAAATATGGTTGCTCAATTTCACGTGTACCAATATACATCGAATATTCCCACACATCTCTCTCTCTCTCTCTCTCTCTCTCTCTCTCTCTCTCTCTCTCTTTCTCTCTCTCTGTCTTACGAGTTATGTTTAATTTAAATATCAATTGAATATGAATATCTTCCCATAGTTTATTTAATTACTATTAATTAATAAATTCCTTAATGTTTTACATAACTTTTATACTAAATGTACTGCCCGATTTTAACCTAAAATGTACGTACCTCAAAATATTAATATTTACCGTTTTATAACGGGCCAAGAAATTGCAAGAGTTCGTTTCCCTATAGGAAAAACATAATAAAATATTCACGTAGACTTTCACGGCCGGAGTTGCTATGATGATCTTGAAGAAGATTTTCGGGCAGAAAAAGACTGGAACAAAATAGATGGGATCACCTATCAGTCCATGGTATCAACGTGGGACCAATCCACCAATACACAGAAGAAAAAATCCGAGTCTACGGCCAGACAACAGCCCATCACAAAATTAGACATCACACGCACCGTAATAAATATCAGCAGCCGTCAAATTTCAGAGGCAGAAACTTCACTTTTTACTAAAGGTGGCAATTTCGCAGTTACACCTTCAGCTATACCTGTCGAAGAAATAATTTCTAATGTCGAATCTGCTATAGGAGTGTTACCAGTGGAAAAGGCCGAAACTATCCGCAACGAAGTCTCTCGCATTCTAAGAAAATCTCCGAAACCCAAACACAATCTCTCCACCGAAGAAAGGAAGGCTATCAAAACCTTAAAAACGGATGAAACAATTATTATTCTACCGGCAGACAAAGGAAATTCTACAGTTATTATAGACACAGAAGAATACAACCGAAAAATCACCGAGTTACTCGATCCTAGTAACTACCCTAAGCTGTCAGACGACCCAACTAAACGGATACTACGAGAAACTAACAAATTAATAAAGGCCTCCTCGCTTCCCGACGACGTGAAGAAAGAACTTCAGAAGAACGAAGCCCAGCCACCAAGACTATACGGATTGCCTAAAATTCATAAGGAAAATACACTTTTACGACCGATCGTCAGCCAAATAGGATCACCTAATTACAACCTGGCTAGATATCTCTCTACTTTATTGAAACCACATACTAACAACAGTGACACTTATGTCAAGGACTCAATGCACTTCTTAGAAAAACTAAAAGAGATAACATTGCAACCGGAAGATATAATGGTAAGTTTTGACGTGATCTCACTATTCACCAAAGTTCCAATAAATGAGACTATTCACCTCAAGGCTGCCAAGTTTCCTCAAGACATCACAAAACTTTTCGAACACTGCTTAACCACCAGCTATTTTCTATCCAACAACAACTTCTACGAGCAAATAAGTGGAGTAGCTATGGGCAGTCCCTTGAGCCCAGTAGTTGCCAATTTCTTCATGGAAAACTTTGAGCAAACATGCTTAGATACGACACCTATTAAACCCAAGATATGGCTTCGCTATGTAGACGACACCTTTGTAATCTGGAACCACGGGGAAGAGAAATTAGACCAATTTCTGACACACATCAACAACATAAACTCCGGTATACAATTCACCATAGAAAAAGAAACAGACAACAGCATAGCATTCCTAGACATCCTGATCAAAAGGGAAGAAGACAGCAACATTTACCACACTATCTACAGAAAACCTACCCACACGGACAGGTATCTTCATAAAACCTTGAATCATCACCCTAAGCAAAAATTTGGAATCATCAAATCATTGACAGATCGAGCCAAAAAACTGTGTCATCCGGATTTATTAAAAACGGAACTTCAACACCTCCAGACGGTATTCACAGCCAATGGATACACCAGGAAAGAAATCAACCGAGCCAATCATCCCAGACGATACAACAGCAGCAAGGAATCAGAGGAAAAAACTTCAACCAGGGCATTTTTACCGTTCATCAAGAATGTAACGGACCGCATTGGTAAACTACTAAAGAAAGAAGACATAAAGACAGTATACAGGCCTACCAAGAAAATCAAGAACCTTCTCAGACCTATAAAGGATCAACTCCATCCTCATCAGACAGCAGGCATATACAGGATTCCATGTAGTTGTGGAAAAGTGTATATAGGCACCACTAAACGCACCATCGCAACCAGACTTAAGGAGCATGAGAGATACAGTCGTCTTAAACAAATGGATAAGTCGGCAGTAGCAGAACACTCTTTACTTGATGGCCACAGGGTACAATACCAGAATACAGACATATTTTATAACTGCACACACTATTTTTACTCGTCTACAACGAGAAGCCATCGAAATATTCAAACATAAAAACAGTTTCAACAGAAGAGAAGAATCATTAAAAGTCAACAAAGTATGGATACCAGTTCTAAAAAACGAAAATGTAAACCTCTAAAAGCACAGTCGACTAGACTATCAAACAGCAATTTCAGTGGAACAATTGAAGTCCCTACCCCTGACCAATCAGAAGACAGATATAACGTACAGTCGACTAGACCATCAAACAGCAATCTCATTGGAGCAATGGAAGTCCATACCGCTGACCAATCAGAAGGCAGATACAACTTACGAACACATCGCGGTGAACGTATAAATAAGACAGACAGCGGACAGAATTGCCAGTCTCAAGACAACCCTTGAGGATGCCAGACGCAGTCTCTGGCGAAACGTCGAGGAACTACAAGCCTCACGACCACAGCCTACAGCCCGAAAATCTTCTTCAAGATCATAATAAAATATTATTTATTCCATATATACCACCGAACTGCTCACCAATGTTACGAATTGTTGACTTTCTTAGAGCTTAAAGGACCTTTGGGACTTGGATTTTTGGTAGCTTGAGGTTCCAGCCGAGCGTTAGTATGTGGATGTATTAGTTATAAAGTCATACGTGTTTTTGAACATAAACAAACGGACTCTTAATTTTAACTATTTTATTTCTAGAGTATAATGATTACAATAACCCTAAGTATTCTAACCCTAAATAACTAATCTAAGCTTATATTAAGAAAACCTCCATTCTAACTTTCTTGAGTTTCGAGAGAGGGAGATGTTGGTTTACGAATATACCCTAATTTACATTCTAATTATTATCTAATAACTCTTACTCTTAGAAATATAGTATTAAATTATTTAAAATACTTGACTCCATTTCTAATTGTCCTAGGCAAATTTTATTAAGAAAAATGGTATGTAGAATTACCCATCAGCTTACTCTTCAACAGACACGAGTCCCATATGTTTCAAGGTGTATATACTAAGCTTCTGCTCCCCCAGCTATAACTAACTGTACTAAACATTCCTATAGTCTAAATGCAGAGATTTACAGCTAGCCTTGCAACTTTGTTCCTGTCATAATAAAAATTCTGTCCTGACATATATGTCCAAATGCTTTATTTTTCACCAACTGTTTTTATATGGAATAATTAAAATAATCTATGAAATTATTAAAATATCTATGTAAAATAATGTATGTATTCGTAAGACAAGAATTTTTTCCCCCGTATATTTTTCAAAAAAAATTATAAGCTGGATTTTGCACTTTATTGAAAGGAATCTTCGCGGAAACCATCGTTTCGTGTAAATCCTTGTAAAATTCACGATGATTACAAGTGTCTGAAACTCCTTGTGCAGATAACTGTATTTCATCGTCAAGCTTATGTTTTACATTCCCAATATGGGTTTTAGATTTGCAATGGCACTTGATAAAAAAAATTTCTCCCCTCCTTCAACTCTACATTAAACAATTTACAAAATATTTTATCTTCTTTTTAGCCAAAAAATACTCACGACCGTACTAACTTATATGTGAATTCATCTTATATGTTTGTTTTCGGCATGTTGTAATCATTCATGAGATCGTGGTGGTCGGTATTATGACTTGACTGCATACTATACTTGCAGCAGCAGAGCAAAGACGCAAATGACAGTGGCACTGCGTACGGGACAATACTAACTACCTGTGTAGTGTAGCGATTAATATGATAGGAGACATATAAACTAAGATACAACTCTAATATGCATGGATCTGAAACTAAAATGTTCCGAAATATATTAAATTGTTATTAAAATTAAATAAATCTATAAATAATGAAAATAGAATATATTACTAATATCGCTATAAAATATGTATGTGGAAAAGTAGAAATATATCCAGGTAAAAATTCCACGTACATTTGTCTAGAATAAAATACTGTAAAACGCTACCTGCTATACAAATGACAAATAATGGAATAAAGAGGTATTGTCAGAACTCTACCTACTACCCAAGTTACAAATAATATAGGAACACAAAAAAAAGGGTATTGTCAAAAGAATATAACCAATTCCAATTAGCAGGCTATACAACTAATAAGAAATATTCATTCTTTGAGAAAAGATAACATTAGTTATCTATTAAAAATATTAAAAATCTATTGACCCCATTCTTAGAAACCAATTAACGCTACTAAGCATTTCCAAGGAATGAGGATACCTGGCTAGTACAGACAACAAAAGACATTCATTCACCTCTAGAAAAGATAATCTCTTAACATTGACAGTTTACAAAGAAACTGATAAACATTTATCTATTAAATATCAAAGAACAAATTTACCCAGTTCTTAGAAATGTTATACATACTAGTAAATAATATTATTGTAACATAAATATATATTCAATTGTAAGGAGTGGATTCGAGAAACGTGGGAGGAGCCACCGCCTTTATAAGCGAGAACTCATTTCAAAATACACTCACAATCACTCTCAGTGACTCTGTGTTCAGTGTTGGAACATCGTAGACCTGCAGACCGCGATCTCCGATTCAGTTTAAATATTAGATTCGTCCGAGAAATAGTTAAATTTAAAGTTATAGTCCGTTAAGCATTTGGACTTTGAAAAATATTGATTCGAGCACGTGGACCTCTAAGTATTTCATCGACTCCACTCTTAGATAAAACTTTGTAACTGTATTAACAAAAGTGTATTTCTCCGTAAATAAAGTTTTTTTGGATTCGTTAAAATTGAGTGTACATTTATACGTTGTTCTTTTGCTTATAAAGAGTTCATAACCCTGAGAACTCTTGCCTACCATTGAGCCCCGCACCAGTAGTCAACTGTTTGATAGCGACGCGGCAATGAAAAGGCAATGAAGTCCGAACTCTAGTGATCAGATTTACACACATACTCATAATCAGACAGCATTCTAATTAAAACACCGTATTTTCGTGATTTCTTTGAGAAATACCATGAATGGGCAGCGACCATGGACTATGGTATGTAGACCGGGAGTGAAATGCAATGGAAATGAAGAATTCAAGCTTTCAAGAATTTCATCATTGGACCAAACTTGTCAGTCTAGCGACAAATTTCTCTTGTATTCTGATCATCAAATCTCAATATTATAGTCAATTCGAAAAATCGGGTTCGACTCATTGATCCATAGTAAACTTGTCGGTCATGAAGCATATACCATTATTCTTGGACAGATATCTTATTGTCACGATTTGAACCCATGATTAGAAAAAGTTCTATATAAGAAAATAACTCTTCTTCATCGGTGTGTTGAATAGCTAGTCGATAAGCATTTTCATTTGAGTGCGATTTTATTAGATTCATAACATGAGGTATAAAAAGTCTTCCGGAGACTCAATTCTTCCTTGTTGTCTTAGCCCTGATGTTTTCCGCATCCACACTATATTTTGTACAGAACGCTGATACTGTCGAGATGGCTCCGTGAAGTTCTCGCGTCCACTTTTGACAATACATTTATCACAGTTGATATTATTAGTATCTGGTGGGTGGGCGGAACCCCATCTTAATTCTCAGTTGTTCCAATTTCTTCCACATTATCATCCACTTCACTTTCATCTAAATCTGATTAGTTCAAGACTTCTTAAATTCATATTTCAATAGAATTATCACGTAAACGTTGTCTATTCATGTTACTTGTTCAACAGTAACAAAAAAAAAATCAAAATGAAAACGTCGAAGTCATAAAAATATGTTTGAAGAAAAACAATGCAACATTTCAAAAGTTCGTTTCTTTTTAATTATTTAAAACTAAAGTCTCAACCACCTTAAATCATTCCTAGGTATTACCGACGGGGAGGGGCGCTTATAAGGCCTACGAGGAATAAAGTCAAATAAATTAAATTTAATTAATGGAAGTAGTTTATTTAAGGAAACATTACAAGTGAATTCAAACATAAGTATTAACCTGTAATAGAGGTGATGTTATTATTCGGCTTAAACAGAAACACTCTTTGGACGAAAAAGTGGTACATTAAACTGGGAACCTTAAAGAAATCAACAGTATCCCACGAGCAGCATATTGACCCTATTAGAGAGTTATATATTGGCTACCTGTGGCAAAATTATTGTATTTTATATATATAATTCTGAAATTTCTTAAAATATAAAATGTTCATACAACTTTCAGTATTATGGCAGGTTTCTTTAAATATAATTAGAATAATAAATGTCACCTGCTAGTTAAAATGTCACATAGTAACACAGTTGTTGCAAACAAGCTAGAAGCTGGAAGGTTGAATTTTGCATTATGATTTACAAAGTTAGCCCATTAGTCCCATGAACATTTATTCTCCTAATGTTATAATTTTATAATATGTTATTATACAAAATGTTTAAAACCGAATATAATTTTGTTTGGAATTCAAATTCTTCCAGTTTCAGAGTATCAAACGCCAAAATGTGTGGGCAGTTGGCATAGGAGGAATGGGTAAAATGTTTACTAGCAAGGTGAATTTAAAGTCTTAATGATGGTTGAACATTGTTTGTTGAAAAGTTAGTAACTACAAATTAGATTGTATTTTTGGAATTCATGGATGAAATCAGTTATGTAATGTATAAAATAATATAAGAGATATGCATATATGACATTGAAAAAGTAAGAATAATACAAGAAACAAGCATTATAGGACATTGCATAAGTAAAAAAATGAAATGTTATAATTTCTTGTTATTATTACATGTTACTTTGTCTCTTTTCTTATTTGTTGAAATGAAAACCTTCGAAGCACTTGATATAACAACCAACATAACATTTCTTACATCGTTTCCAAGTATTCATGAGCACAAAGCACATCCGTTCTGTGCGTTAATTGTAACAAAGAAAGCGTTCTTGTCCATCTTATCTAACCTCATCAGGTACACGTAGTTTTCCTTTAGCTGTTTGGATGTGTCCTTCTAAATACAGTTTCACAATAGCACGAGTAAATGCTAACAAATCAAGACCACCTACCTTGCCTCTGGGTGTTAATCTGTAAAGAAGCCTACCACTGTTGATACTGCAGTTTAACAAATAAGCTATTAGGGGCCAAACTACTGCCGATTCCTGACGTTTATGCGATAAGCAGCAATATTCTAGCCCTATGCATGTATTACAGGATACAACTCAAGCTGTTTGAGACAATTTTTCTTCTTCTTCTTCTTCTTCTTAAACATAATTTATAGGATTTTCATCCTGTTTATTTCCAAAATCACTCCTTGGAGGAAGACGTATTGGATGTGCATGCACAGTCTATCCAGCTCTTGTTCTTCTCCCGTCCATTGGTCTATCTTCTTTGGCTCTTTTTGCTAGTCGGTTTTTTTGATCCGAGGCTTGATCTTTGGGACTGCGAGAAATGTATAAGACACACCTTGAAGTGGGTACCTAGCCCGTTAAAACACCTATTTTCTTCTTTTCGACAAGTGACCGACGTCAAGCTGTACCTAGCGGATTAACTTCTGCCTTATTATATGCCAAAATAATGATATTATTGCCATTTTACTGTACTACAGTAATTCGAGAGTTAGTATCAGTCACTTGATGACAGGACCCACGAGGTTTCTATTTCATTAGACTGACTTCGAGAAGAGGGGTTAATCTCTACTCTATCTCCTCTGATAGTTCCAGTACCATCATGTCCTTCTTTTGTTAGAGCATCTAGAAGTGTTGACGATGTGAAGAAATTATCGAAGTAATTGGTAGGTGTGATCACAATGTAATTCAATCATAAGTTCACAGACAACAGAACCTCCTAAACCGAGCTCTGGAATTGCACAGAGAATAGAAATATTACCCAATCGAATACAAAGACACCGTACTTTGTACCCAAAGCTACTGGTTTCCCATGTGTGTGATATTTTGTGCTATAACGATCGAAGTATGGCACCTTCGATTCAGCGATACATAAGTTTGAATACATATGGAAAGCATTTAGAAATCTCTCATTTAACGTGGACCATAGTGGGCGTATCAAGGCAAACGTATCAGAAATATCAAGTCTAGAAGTGTCACATACAAACTCTCGTTTACTTTTTCTTTGGCGTGTTGATTTGTACAAGTGGTAATAAAATCCAATAGTTCATCATGAAAATATATATCAAACAATTCTAATGCAGAAATGTCCTTATTTAACAGGAGGAAATCTATTAATGTTTTCATGCTCTCTTCGTTGGAACTGTTTTTTATTGGTTTTCTGGCAGATGTCTGATTAGATTCTGCAGATATAGTAGACACATCATGATTAGTTGTAAACATTCTCTCCAATGTTCACCTCTACGACACTATCACTAGTACTGTTACGCACTCGGAATTTGACAGTGCCTCGGAGTTGATTTGATGTTAAGTCACAGATATCAGCCTCAATATCCTCCGGCCCTGAATCCTCGTCACTCAAAGCTGCGATGTCAGGTGGCTCTAGGATTATTTCTGCTTCTAAGAACTTATTTTCTTCTTCTAGGATAGCCACGATTCCATCATCGGTCAATGTGAATAACAATAATAAATGCATATGAAACACCCTTCTCTACCGTTCCCATTGCCCACATGTGCGGACACTAAATTTTCTAAGAGCAATTACATTTTTTTTCTAAAATGAACTAAAATTTCAATTAAATGTTTAAATGCAATCATAAAAATAATACGCATCTACAATATACTCAATAAATTAGGAAAGGAATGTATAAATACGCACGTCTTATTATCATGACTAATGAAATAAGCGTCTTTTCTCATTCACTGATGACACTAGACTGAAGAAGTTTTGAAAAGCCTCATACGAAACTACACTGCTGATTGTTGAGGACGACTGAGATCTCAGGTACTGTTTTATTATATATATATTTTTAATTTCAGATGTCAGTATATTTGAAGTACTGTAGATGTTGAAAAGGGACAAAGATGGAAGTGAAATGAACAAAATTTTGGATAATTATCAAAATACGTTATTCATATATTTTCAATTTTTATTTTATGTTTTGTGGTTGCAAAATATTTTGTAATAATTAGATTTTCCTGAACATTAATATTTTAATCAATATTTGTCATGAGTAATATCACATTATAAATAGTATAAGCATTATGATTTGTTTCTCATTTGTAACTAGCAATTTAAAAATTCCACGTTAGAATATAAATAGTTAATTTATCAGGACGCACAAATAGATAATGCTTCTAGAACTGAAGCCTGACATGTTCATAGGTAGCGGAATCTAGCATAAAACAAAAGTGACAATATGCTTTGTGTTTTGGTGAACTTTATGTTATCTTTGAGATCTAATATTAAGGATTAGATAATAAACCAATATACGTTTCTGTAAGATATAATGGACGTGGATGAGAAATTAAATAATGACTAGTCAATCGGAATAGATAAGCTAACGATAAGGTGAGATAACCCACTATAGAGATGACCAACGGCAATGTTATTCAGTAATGCCTAGACTCCACAGACCTGAAGCGTTGGCAGAAAAAACTAAACGATTACAGCTTACTATATTATCGACAAAGCAATTTGCGCCATCTATCAAACATAAGTGTTACTAGTGTTGAACCCGGTGGCTCAGTCATCATTTAAGGAATTAACAATACCACCTCAAATAATTCATAAAATAATAATGAGTCAGATGTTACACCTCCTCACCTTGTATTTTTGTAAAACTCAGGATCGATTGCAAAGCAATCTCACCTTCTAAAACAATCCAGACTTTTACAAAAATATGAGGTGAGGTGGAAAATCTGATTCATTTAATTCTTTGTTAAATCTGTATTGCTTCCTAAATATTTCAATTCATAAAATTCTTCACAATTTCCAAGACAGTTTTGTATTTAGCCAATGAAATTCTGAATTTATTCCAAACAAATTCAGGTGTGGAACATTCCATATGAAATCGGCAAAAAATTGTGAAAATTGAACTCACATCTTTAAAAGTTTACAATTTTTTTGTAGTGAAACTTCATGATATACTGAATATCTGAACCGAATTTCAAGTCTTCGCTTGGTGTAATTAAAGAGTAATAGAGCTATCAATGCATCGTATTGTTTTAAATAGTCTCTATTATAAAATACATTTCTCGAAGTATAACTAATCCCTCAACTTAAAAAAGATAGTCAAATTATAGATGATTTTATGCTCTATCGCTTGAAAATTAGTATGTTAATATTTACGTTTTTCTGAAAGGCGTAAATGCAATTAATATGCAATTGACCTTTCTCACCAACAATTTTATGAAATCAAAAAGTGCCACATTATTACCTGAACACCAGTTATTTTTTTGTAATTAGTATTAAAGTGGAGTTTTGAAAGGAAACTACCAAAAATAATTATTTTCCCTAAAATCTCCTATGTGTAGACAACCCACAATACCTTTCGCGTGAGTGAAAATCGCTCGCTCGTACAAACAATGACGGAGCTACTTGGTAATAGTCCTCAGCGCACTTACAAATATTTTTTATTGTTATTATCATCATTGCATTATTTTTATTATCATTATTACAATTATTAAACTATCATCATCATCGTGGACTAGTGGTTACTCAGCACGCCTCCGATTCCGAGGTTCGCGGCTTCAAACACGATAGGAATCAATGGAACTTTAAAGGCGTAACAATTCTGAATGTAGCTTTCTCCAGAAGGAAGGATATTCGTGAGTCCCGTGTCGCAAATGTATGGTACGTAGGAGAACCTCGCGCTTGAAATAAATTGCTACATAATAAACGTCATTAAATAAAACAATCTTTATTGATATCTTCAGTAGGCGGTTAATTGTGTGCTGATTTTGGCTAATGTATAGTTTAATTTAAATTACTAAGCACCTACTAATTTAAGCTGGTACGTCTATTAAAAAAATATTTTCTAGAGAGTAGTTTTGTAATGTGTTGTAATATTTGTACTTGTAGGTACCCTACTCCAATAAAGAATGGCAGGCTATAACAGATACTATTAAATTGTCAGCATCAGAAAGCATTGGTTGTTTAAAAAAGAGGCAAAACAAGAAATGGTTTGATGAGGAATGTGCCGACATTGTAAAGAAAAGAAAGCTAGCAAAAATGAAATGGTTACACGACTCAAATGAAGTAAATTTAGAGCAATTGGGTACTATTAGACGGGAAACCTCCAAGCTACTAAAGAGTAAAAAGAGGGAATATTTGAGAGAGAAGATTAATGACCTTGAAATGAATGCAAAAATAGGAACATTAGAGAATTATATCAGGGAATTAGTATAGAGAAGAAAGGGTTTCAGGCTAGAACAAACATAATTCGGAATTAAAATGGGGATATGATTGCATATTCCAGGTGTATATTAAATAGATGGAAAAGTTACTTTAATCAGCTATTAAATGTAATAACTGAACAGGACATTCTGGAGAATAATTTACAGACAGCAGAAATGCTAGTCGCAGAGCCAAAGTGCATTAGAGGTTGAAATGGCGATTGAAAAATTGAAGATGTATAAAGCATCAGGTTCAGATGAGATCCCCCAGCAGAAAGAACTGATAAAATCAGAGGCTCCGAGAAAGAAAAACATTGACCTTGACCCCAGATACCCGCTGACTGCTCAGTATGATTGGGCAACAAACGCATCTTCCAGATCCCAATGGAAGAACATCAATTATCCCGTAGCCAATTCTATAAGAAAGGAGATAAAACTGATTGCAACAACTACAGGGGCATCTCATTACTTTCAACTTCGTACAAAATTCTAACAAATATATTAGTAAGCAGGACTTACTCCCTATATTGATGACATTCTAGGAGATCATCAATGTGCATTTAGAAGAAACAGGTCTACAACAGATCAGATTTTTAGTATAAGACAGATTTTAGAAAAGAAATGGGAATATAATGGTACTGTACAAGAACTGTATGTAGACTTCAAAAAAGCATATGATTCAATTAAGAGGGAGAAGTTATATAGTATCCTGCTGGAGTTTGGAATTCCTAAAAAGTTAGTTAGACTTATACGAATGGCACAAAGAGTAGGGTGCGTGTAGGCAAACAGTTTTCAGACACTTTTGAAATTCAGAATGGGTTGAAGCATGGAGATGCACTATCTCCTCTACTATTTAATTTTGTACTAGAGCATGCCATTAAATCTTTAGAGAATGAGGAAGGCTTACAACTCAATGGTATTTACAAGCTGTTAGTTTATTCTGATGATGTAGTACTATTGGCCGATAGCGAGGAGATACTTAAAGGACAACACGTACACACTATCGAGTAACACTAAGGAATTAGGACTGGAAGTAAATATCAATAAAACTAAATACATGGTCACACATAGAAATACATTAAATAATGGAAATGGACAGCTAATGACAAATGAGGGAAATTTTGAGGAAGTGGCAGAATTCAAATACCTAGGAACAATAATCACAAGTAGGAATGAGATGCACAAAGAAATTAAACATAGGCTCAATTCTGGAAATGCGTGCTATTATGCATCGCAGAGACTCTTGATGTCCCAACTCCTTTCAAAAAACGTTAAACTGAAAATATATAAAACAATTATTCTACCAGTTATATTATATGGGTGCAAAACATGGACTCTTACTTTAAGAGAGGAAAGGAGATTACAAGTATTTGAGAATAAAATACTTAGGAAAAATTTTGGACCAAAGAGAGATGAACAGACAGGTGAATGGAGTGGACTACATAACAGTGAACTACATGGTCTTTATAGGAAGCCAGATATAATATGAACGGTTAAGTCTCGTAGACTGCGATGGGCAGGACATGTTGCACGTGTGGGGAATGAAAGACTCCCATGGAGGCTTCTTGTAGGAAAGTCAGAGGGAAAAGGCCCAGTTGGTTGACCAAGAATGAGGTGGGAGGATAACATTAACTATGATTTGAGGGAAGTAAATTATACAGGGAATGATTGGAGAGCTTATGTCCGTGCGGCCATGAACCTACGGGTTCAATAGTGCCAGTGAGTAGTAAGTAAGTAAGTAAGTTACCCTACTCCAATGTCTGATGTTGAATATTCCAAGTAATGTAAAGCAATCGATAATAATTTATAAAAATTTTCATGCTGTTATAAGTAATATTTAAAAGGGATAAATACATTTTATTGGCCTGGTATCACTTACTTACCTTGCATCTCCTACTCATGACATATCTAAGATGATATTAAAATGCACGATATTAGCTTATGTTATAAGCTAAATTATTGTTATTGTGTTTAATTTAATGTCTGAACTTCCCATTATTCTCCTTTTATAACACAAAATGTATACCTCTACGATTATTCTCTCATTCCAGAAACATTTAAGAAATTGTAAAATTATATCTTAACACATAATATTGTTAATAACTATTGTATACTAATATAGGCATAATTAAAATTATATTTAACTTCTAATTCACTATTTAGTCTTTGTAGATCTGCAAACTTGTTAGTTAAAAAAATAAGATATTATTTTAAATTTCACTGTGACACTTAAAATGACGAGATGCACTAAACACACCCACTGATGTAAATCAACTACCTAGTACATAATATGAACTTGAGAATTATTTATGGAAAAACAGATGTTTAAGAAAGACATGCTCACCCTGCATTATTATCATTTGGTAGGAAGTGGTACGAGTATTAAAACATTCGGTTTTATTTGCAAGTTATAACTTATAACAATACTATTTCGTCAAAGTTTTCAGGGTACAATACAGTACACTGAATAAAACGTTATTTTAAGACTGAAATTAGTAATTATAACATAATAAAAATGTATACCAGTTTATTCAATTAATGATGTACGAGTTTTTATTACTGTAATGAAAAATTTGTAACAAAATAAATAATTTGTTTTAAAAAAGGGCAGAAGATTACGAGTATTTGAGAATACAGTTCTTAGGAAAATGTTTGGATCAAAAAGAGATGAACAGACAGGTGAATGGAGAAAACTTCTTAATAGTGAGCTACATGATACGTATAGGAAGCCAGGTATAATAAGAACAGTTAAGTCCCGTAGGCTGCGATGGACAGGAAATGTGGCGCGTATGGGGGATGAAAGAGGTGCTTGGAAACTTCTGGTAGGGAAACCGGGGTGGAAAACGCCCAGTTGGAAGACTAAGAATGAGGTGGGAGAACAACATTATGCATGATTTGAGGGAAGTAGATTATACAGGGGATAATTGGATAACGTTATCTCGGAATGAGTTGTATGGAGACCTTATGTCCGCGCTGCCATGAACCTACAGGTTCCACAGAGCCAGAGAGTGAGTTAGTTATTTATAAATAATTTGTTTAATAATTCACAGTAAACGTAAGTAACAGAGCTCTTTACTTCTCACTTCAGCAATAAAATCTGATAAATAAACATCCACTGCGTAAGAATTAAATTATCGCCAATTTTATAAATTTACGGTACTGTTCCATTAAGCAGAACACATAATAATCTACTCGATTTAATGGCAGTTGAAAATCACTGATGAAGCGGGATCAGCTCTTTCAATTAAAGTACGCGCGCGACCTTGGTCGTGAAATTAATCAGCTGCGCCGTGGATCCCTCAGCTTTCTTACGAAAATGAAATAAAAAACATTTATATTGTCTGAACTATTCAACTCTCCAAAAAGGTAATTGCCGGAAATTAATCCTTATTACGTGAGTAGTATCCTGTATTTTTTTCGTTTTCGTTTTTTTATATGTACTGCAGTAAATTGCCATAAAATAGAAAATTGACACCGAAAATAGAAATATCCTAATTATAAAAATAACATCCTTAAACTACATGATATCACCTATATAAATACGTTTGAAACAAATTTTTGCTGTTTACTCTTTGAGAAATATTAGTTAGTAAACATTTTAGTTTATCATATGTACGATAATTTTGGATCATCATAACTACGAACCTATAAATGATAAAAATTAAATTTCAATATTAATACGTTTATAAATTGAGGCCATGAGAACCATAGTGATCTAAGTATCAAAAATCAAGTTTTGAGATATTTGTACTTGAAAGTTTATAATAGAATAATAATTCACTGAATTTCCTTTGTCAAACAACTTTTATTATTTTCAAGTGCAACCTATAAATACTTCCTATAATGAACATATGGTACATAACGCATGTATGTTATCCATTACAGCCTACATTAAACGTCACTTGTACCAGTATGGTCCTGATCTTATTGTTATCAATGGTACTTATATCAGTATGACTCTAAATATGCAATATGATGTACATTATAGCCTAGTGCTAATGTAACTTTTAAATGCAATTAATAAATGTGATCATGAATACATTTGTTAAATTGTTACATACATTACAAATAAGTATAAATCTGTATCAAGTTCAAGATCAGAGTCTCAGAAATACGTAAGTCTGCCAACATTAAAATAATAAACATAAGAGTTCTGTCTCTATAAACACTGATAGAATTAATCACTTTCATCACTTATTTCCCCTGAATCTGAGTATTCTTCTCCAGGAAGCAATATTCTCACAGCTCCCATGCCCGTTTCCTCGAACCCCATGACTTCGTCCTCGTCCACGCCCTCGTCCTCGTGCATGTCCTCTTCCGCTACCTCTTCCTGAGTTAGTGATGTTAGAAGCAGAAGCTTTGAGGTTAAGATAAAAGCCATGGTGTATTGGAGGAATGAAATCGAGCTGGGTAAGCAGATATTTAATTTTTGCTGCTTTCAATTGTACCTCTCCTTCACGCAGCGTTCTTGGGCTGTCAATTTCTGGCTCACTGTCTTCAACATCCTCCAGGTAAAGTGTTACATTTTGTTTCGAAACTTCACAATTATTTTTTTGAGGTTCACTTCGAAAAAAAATAGCAGCATTATCATTGCTCTCTTTGATGGCAGCCATCTTGTCACTTGTATCAGTATGAACCTGAAGCAAAGCTCATTTCTGGTTTATGTAGTTAACATATTGCTCTCTAGATGGCAGTAGGTGATGGAAAGTACTTATATCTCTTGGCACGAGGTAAAAGAACCAAATGGCTACAATTTTATGCATTTATCTCATTTTTGTAAAAAATGTCAGTTATATCATTATGGTTCTCATGGCCTCAATTTATTCACTATATTTAGGGATACATAAGATTAAAAAAATAAATTGCAAGATTTTTTACTGTCCGATTTGATATGGATTATCCCGTGTACATTTTCCCCTTGAAATAAAATCAGAAAACGTTTACGAATTTTAGGAAACTGTAAGAATATTTTAAAATATTCATACCAATTAATTCAACTTTTTTTTAGAAATAACATTTTCTAAGAATAAACAAAAACATGATAACAGATTGTCGAGGAAAGGTTTAAATAAAAACAAGGATGTTGACGCCTCAGGTTAGCTGCCTTGAGTGGTTAGCGAGATATGTCAGTGTTGGCTAACCTGAGTCTTCTCATGGATTGAACGGCGTGGTGTGCGCATCGTTCTTGTTGTGTGTGTAGCTCATAGAGAGCAGTCGAGTTTTGTGGTGCGCTCGGTGTGAGTAATTTATGAAAGAACTGAACACGACGTGAGCACGTGGTAACCTTAATGTATATTATTACTTATCCAGTTAAAATGTAGTCTTATTTTCATATGTTTAATCTTTTGTGTCACAGTAAATAAACTCCTAAATATACAGTCCACTTCAGAGAGAAGGACTTTATAGCTACTTACAGGTTTAGAAATAAAGTTCCGTGAACAATTAACCTGTATGTGTAGTAAGTATATATTATCCCTGCTACATATTTTTGGTCCTCCGGGCCGGATATAACAGTCGCCTTGTGAAAAGTCGTAATATTGTGACACAAAAGGTATTACTTACGTGAAGAACTATATCGCACAAAGAACAGTGAAAGCGTTACCACGTGGTGTTGCCGTGATCAACTAGTGGAACGCGACCCCCTTGCAGATTTTCGAGCTTCGAGAAGTCTAGTTCCAGTGCAAGGAAATATCATTTTGATAGTGAATTATCTTCGAGTGAGCTATCCTTTAATATCAACGGTGCTGAGACCTTCTAGTAGCGTGGTGGCACATTCTAGAGTACCATAGATGCCTGGTCGATTGGAAATCTTAGTAGAGGCCTAAAGATAAGTAACTATTGCATGCTTGTATCTCCTATCTTAGAGTTGATATCCCACCTCATTCCATGAACCTAGACTTGATATTTGAGAACAAATTGACTAAATTAGTATTGAGTCGAGCTGACATGATATTTCAAATTGCCATATTATTTGTGTGATTTATATATATTTTAATTAATTTATAAAAGATTTGCTGTGTTATATTGTTCGGTAATTGGTTATTTATCAAAATGTCATTTGAAAGTGAGACAAAGGCTATCCAAAAGCGAGGCATTCTTAAAAGAAGCCTTACTAATTTGGAAAATTATATTAATAGTGAAACCATTTCCCTAAACACATTAGTAGCTAGACAAAATAAACTAGGAGATATTTGGGAACAGTTTGAGGCAGTTAAGAATTTCTTAGAGCTTGAAGTAGATTCAAAGCCAGGTCAGGATCATGCAAGGGATCATGAGGATTTTGAAAATGAATATTATGAGTTGTGTGGCAAGGTTCAGGATTTAATAGAAAGTCTTCAAAAACCCACAGATAGTCATGGTTTTGATGATTCACGTGCATCTAGTAGATCGAGTTGTAGTTTTAAGTTACCGGCTATTCAGATTCCCCATTTCCAAGGAGAATTGACTGAATACCTCTCGTTTAAGAATACTTTTGAGTCCCTTGTAATTAACAATACTAACTTAGATAATGTTCAAAGGCTTCATTATTTATTATCGTCACTGGAAGGCGAACCTAGGCAATTACTCAGTAATTTAGCGATAACTGAAGGCAATTTTGGTACGGCCTGGAAGTTAATTCAGCAAAGGTACGACAACAGACGCATGATATTGTCTCAGCATGTTAAGTGCTTACTCAGCTTACCTTCTTGTAGTACAGGTACTGCTGCAGAGTATAGGAAAGTACTTAACCAAGTAAAGGGCAATATTAATGCCATAGAGAATCTTCAGAGTGATGTTCTGTTATCAGATCTAATGTTGCAGGAAATTATATCGAGTAAAATGAAAGGTATTCATAGGTCAGAGTGGGAAGCTAAACATGGTGCTACGGATATCCCTAGCTTAGTCGATTTTATGGAATTTTTGGAGAGAAAAGCTCAAACCTTGGAGCTCAGTGAATGTAAAAACATTGTAGTAAATGAGAAACCAGATGTAAAGCCTAAAGTCAAATCTTTCCATATTGCTAATGACAACAAATCAAGATATTGCCATAATTGCAAATCAAACAAACACAATTTACCAGATTGTGAGGAGTTCAACCAATTAACAGTAGATGAAAGAGTACATTTAGTTGGTCAGATTAGATTATGTTATAATTGCTTTTCAAAAGGGCATACAGCGAGATTTTGTAAAGAGAAACCTTGTTCCAAATGTCAACGCAAACACAATACTCTAATACATTTTGAAAGAAAGCCTAATGTTGAGCATCCAGCTATTGTGTCTCCCACTGCTATGAAGATAACCTCCGGGCTAGGCTCAAACGTACTTCTTAGCACTGCCTGTGTTAATGTGAAAGATAAATCAGGGCGGTTAGTTAAGGTTAGAGCGTTACTGGACTCTGCCAGCCAGTTATCTTTTATGACTACAAATCTGTTGAGCAAGTTAGGTCTTGCAACCCAATCGTGCAAACTTCCTATTGTAGGTATTGGAGACTCAGATGTCTCTCCAGTCAGTCTTACTTGTAAGGTGCAATTGTTGTCCAGAGTGTCTAACTATAGGTTGAACTTGAATTGTGCTGTCGTAGATAATATCACATCTCAATGTCCTGCCACCGAGATTGATCATTCAAACTGGAATATTCCGTCTAACATTGTGTTGAGTGATCCAAACTTTAATAAACCTGCCACGATTGAACTTCTTCTCGGCGCAGACGTGTACCATGATATTGTTTGTTCTGAGACGTTGAGAAGGAAGGGATACCCCACGTTGATCAAAACAGAGTTTGGTTACATATTTTCGGGTGCCTTTCCTGAACTTTGTATTAAGAAAAGAGTAGATCCTCGTTCGGTAAACTTTGTGAAACTTGATTCTCTGGATAAAAAACTGGAAAGGTTCTGGCAGCTAGACGAACTGCAAAACCCTGTTCTTAGTCCAGAAGAGAAAGCGTGTGAACAACATTTCGTTGAAAACGTCCAAAGAGATGAATCTGGTCGTTTTATTGTGAAGTTACCTATACGTCTTGATGTTCCTTCGGTCGCTGAATCTAAGCATACGGCTATTAAGAGATTTAAGCACATTGAGAGTAAGCTTGATAAACATTCTCAATTAAAAGAACACTATGTCGGATTTATGAGAGAGTACAGCGATCTAGGACACATGGAGCTTGCACCACCCTTAGAAGGAAACAAGAGTACTTTCTACTTACCGCATCATTGCGTGATTAAAGAGTCTAGTACAACGACCAAATTACGAGTAGTTTTCGATGGAAGTTGCGAATCTTCTAATGGAGTTTCCTTGAATTCTACGCTCATGGTTGGACCGTCTATACAACCAGAACTGTTGTCTACTGTCATGAGGTTTCGTACTTATCAGGTTGCGCTATCTGCCGACATAGCAAAAATGTATCGTTGCATATTGGTGCACCCCGACGACAGGGACTTGCAACGCATCATCTGGCGTGAGTCACCTGATGAGGCTTTAAGGGAGTATCGTCTTACTACAGTGACCTATGGCACTGCTCCAGCGTCGTTTCTAGCAACAAGATGTTTGCTTGAATTATCTAAGCAATGTAAGGAATCACATCCTATCGCTTCTGATGCCATACAGTCTTGTTTTTATATGGACGATTTCATTTGTGGTTCGGATACCGTGGAAGGTGCACAAGAATTACAAGGTAAAGTGTCTTCTGTGCTAGATAGTGCCCAATTTCATTTAAGAAAATGGAAGTCAAATTGTCCAAACGCTCTTGTTAATGTTCCAGAAGAAGACAGAGAAACTCTAACTCCTTGTAATCTTACTAAAGAGGAAGCAGTCAAAACGTTAGGTATCATATGGCATCCTTCTTCTGATGAATTCCAAATTCAGATCAAGATCAATCCAGATCAAGGAAGGATCACCAAGAGAAACATTCTTTCCACTGTAGCTTCAATATTTGATCCGCTTGGTCTCTTGGGGTGTGTGGTAGTGAAGTGTAAACTCATCATCCAAGCTCTTTGGCAGTTAAAGGTAGAATGGGATGAGCTATTGGAACAATCTTCTTCTATAGTACAACATTGGTTGGAAATCTGTAATGATTTGTGTGTGTTAAATAAGATTCGTGTTCCTAGAAATGTAATGCCCTATGTTAATGCAAAATGTGTGGAAATACATGGCTTCTGTGATGCTTCAGAATCTGCATACGGCGCCTGTATTTATATTCGTAATGTATCTCAAAACAATCAAGTATCAGTGCATTTGTTGTGTTCTAAGTCCAGAGTTGCACCATTGAAGCAACAGACTATTGCTCGTTTGGAACTCTGCGCCGCGTTGTTACTTGCTAATTTGATGTCCAAGGTCATTGAGTCTTTAAAACTTTCTGTACCATTTGCTACGTATTATTGGACTGACAGTACAATAGTCCTGTGTTGGTTACAAAAAACCCCATCCACTTGGAAAACCTTCGTTGCAAACAGAGTTTCCGAAATACAGTCTCTAACTAGAAGCTCAGAATGGAGACACGTATCTACTCTGTGTAATCCTGCTGATCATTTATCAAGAGGTGTCAATCCTTCAGAATTGTCATCTTTGAATGGTTGGTGGAAGGGACCTGAATGGCTCCATGAAGTCGCTCCGACTTATACTGATTTCGTTAACAGTGAATCGCCACCTAGAGTGGACTCAGAATTGAAGACACAAATTCGGGTACTGATGTCTAAGGTACAAGTGCCTGAATTTGAGAAGTATTCTTCATTTCTCAAACTGAAACGAGTATATGGATATGTACTGAGATTTATCCATAATACTCGTAATAGAGAGAAATTATATTCCGGTTCCTTGTCTTCAATCGAGTTGAAACAAACGGAACTAATGGTGGTGAATCGCATTCAAGCCATTGAATACAAGAGGGAAATCCACGAGTTAACTTCCAAGAAACAAGTAGATTCTTCAAGTGACTTGAGATCACTTAACCCATTCCTGGATAAAAATGGACTTCTCAGAGTTGGTGGCCGTCTTGAGAATTCTCAGTTGACATTTGATGAGAAGCATCCAATCATATTACCAGCTAAAAATGTTGTGACTAAACTGTTAGTGAAGCATGAACATGAGATGTTACTTCACTCCGGTGCTCAAGCAGTTCTGTGTTCACTGCGCACCCGTTATTGGATACCTCGTGGTAGAAATACTATTCGTGGGGTAATTAGGTCCTGCTACAAATGTTTCAGAGTTAAACCACCCCGAACTAGTCAGATGATGGGACAACTTCCTGAGTATAGAGTAGAGCAAAGTCTTCCCTTTGTTAAGGTAGGTTTGGACTACGGAGGTCCAATTGTAATCAAGGGAGACAACCCCAGATCCAAAGTGAAATTCAAGGCTTACATAGCACTTTTTGTATGTTTAGTAACTAAGGCTATCCATTTAGAAGTTGTCAGGAGCCTTACTACTAAGGACTTCATTGCTGCCCTCTATAGATTTGTTGCCTGCAGAGGACGCCCTTGTCTCATATTGAGTGATAATGGTTCAAATTTTGTTGGGGCCAATAACGAGTTATTAAATTTTGTAAAGAAACATGCGAATGTTATTACCGAGAACATAGCAAATATGAACATTGAATGGAGATTTATTCCTCCTTCTAGTCCCCATTTTGGTGGACTTTGGGAGGCAGGAATAAAATCGGTTAAATCCCTTATGAAAAAGACTATAGGTAAAACTATTCTTAGTTTTGAAGAATTGTGTACTTTGTTGTGTCAGATCGAGTCTGTACTAAATTCTAGACCTATCTGCACGCCCAGTGAATCCCATGAAGAAATGTACCTAACTCCAAGTCACTTCCTGGTAGGTAGACTATTAACTAGTACTATTCCTCCTGATATAGCCAACTGTCCCCTTTCCTACGATGCAAGGTGGAAGGTAGTTCAGGCTCTCTACAGGTCTTTCTGGCAACAGTGGTCCAGACAATACCTGCAGTCGCTTCAGCAAAGGAGGAAATGGATGTCTGCCGGAAGATGGTGCCCAGCTGTCGGTGATCTTGTGATCCTTCGGGACGACAACTTACCACCTCTGGTATGGAAAACTGGTGTGATCCAACAGCTTCACCCTGGGATCGACGGTGTGGTACGAGTGGTCACCATTAGGACTAAAACTGGATTATTTCGACGAGCCATTGTGAAACTTGTCCCCTTACCCAGTTGTGTTGAGAGATTCACCGATGTGTTAAATCGTGAGATCTCTCAAAGGGGGGAGTATGTTGACGCCTCAGGTTAGCTGCCTTGAGTGGTTAGCGAGATATGTCAGTGTTGGCTAACCTGAGTCTTCTCATGGATTGAACGGCGTTGTGTGCGCATCGTTCTTGTTGTGTGTGTAGCTCATAGAGAGCAGTCGTGTCTTGTGGTGCGCTCGGTGTGAGTGATTTATGAGAGAACTGAACACGACGTGAGCACGTGGTAACCTTAATGTATATTATTACTTATCTAGTTAAAATATAGTCTTATTTTCATATGTTTAATCCTTTGTGTCACAGTAAATAAACTCCTAAATATACAGTCCACTTCAGAGAGAAGAACTTTATAGCTACTTACAGGTTTAGAAATAAAGTTCCGTGAACAATTAACCTGTATGTGTAGTAAGTATATATTAACTCTGCTACAAAGGATACATAATTTAATATTTATTTATTATAGACATATACACACAGCTAAAAGATAGTTCACTAATAAAGGTATTTCAGTAATTATGAAGAATTAACACATAGAGATGGTATGCAGTTTTTTTTCAATTAGGCCAACTTTAAAAAGAGTGGAGACCAAAGCTCAAAAAAATTTATTTTATACAAACAAGCATTGCATTGGATTTAAAGGAAGGAGAGGGGAGAAAATACACACACATGCGTGTGTGATTATATATATCATCACTGAGCATTCAATGATTTAGGCTATCATTTGCCTGTTGTGCCCTCAGAATTTGTCAGTCACATCAAACCTGTCACAATCATCTTTTACCATTTGGAACTTATTGCATGTTCAAATTACTTTTTATATTTTATTTAGATGTACACTTTAAAAAGAGAGAGACAGAGAGAGAGAGAATTAGTCACAAATGTACCCAAGTACTGAGATTCTGAACTTCACATGCTCAACTTCTGCAAATGAAGGTTCAACAGATTACATAATTAAATTCTACTTCTCATGTATATATTAACATGAAAAACTTAAAGTAATATGTATGAAATACATTTACATACTTTGTTTATTAAATAATATGTCCACAAATATTTTACAATTTTAATATGTGTTAAAATACTTATCTGAAAAAATCTAAGCGATTTGAATCCTTAGTGACAGGTTTTGTGCTCAGAGCTACCGCTACACACTACTGGTCCTAAAATTCTGTATTTATAGTAACATGGTAAGTTTTCCTGGCATGTTTATATTACATAATTAGGCTTACATTTGATTAATTTAGGTACTGAGCTATTTTAATTTTCTATTATTTATTTATTGTAGAATCACTTATTTTTTTTATTTCGATGTTTAAAGAAGTAAAGTACCATAGCTTTTTTATTGCCAAAGTTCAGGCATAAATTATTCTGGACTATTATTGTTTTAAATACATGGCAATGTAAATAATAAAAAAAAAATGCGAGAAGTAAACATTCATCAGGGAATGAACACTAAAAAATAGTTTCTTCATAATTACTGGCATTATACTATCTTACCTTAAGATAATATGAATAAAAGGATCTATTAAATTTTGAACATGCAATACAAACAATTTTACCATGCACCGCATGCATGCACTGGCAGTTACAGTATGGAACCAATATATGCAGCCAACATATGCAGAATTTTGGAACATGCTTTCCATCACAGAAACATCCCAAACATCTGTGTAACAAAATAGCCCCAATATTGAAGTCTTAAGATTGAAAAGCTAACCAAAATACAAATATGCACCCTAACTAGATTGAGGTGTTAAACTTAAAAACCTAACCAAAATAAATTACTCACTCTAACTACATTTATCGTAAGTTGGAGTTTGATCATATAGCAAAAATTGATCGGCAGACTCTTTTCAAGGACTAATGGAAGATATTTCAGAAATTTATTATGCAGTTTAATTAATTTTTTGTGTGTTTATTGTAATTTGTAGGGCAAAGATTTTTATATATAGATATATAATTTGGTAAGATTGATATATTTCTTAAATATATATAAATGCTTTTTATACAAAAACTAACTGAATTAAAGTACTTTGTTAAGTCATATTTGAGTGCCTCATTGCCATAGGTACCTAACTCACAATTTTAAAAAATGCTTTTCCTTGTAATTGTACTAGAAATAATCATCTCACATCTGTTTTGTGTTAATTTTCACTCATCCATAATGTTATAGACAGATGTGGTAATGACAGAGATGATTATTTATAGTGCAATGCAGGGAAAAACTTCATTTTTTAAATTGTAGGTTAGACACATATGGCAATGAGGCACTTATTTATGTATATTAGGCCATTTATAAATGAGAAAGTATATTATAACAATTTATAGGTAATATTTGTCATATTTTAATTATTTTAAGAATTAATGAACTTTTATCATAACATGTCTTTCTTCCATGTTTGAGGTGTTAAATTTCTCAGAATTTTGTTTCTTGTAAATACATCTTTCTCCCGTATCCCTTATGTATATATCTGTGCAAATTTTTATCTATTGTCTTGCAACTAGCAGGTACCTATTGATAATTTAATAAAATGAAAGGAATGATACAATATGAAATTACATACTTCATTTTGCTTCTCATTTGCATTTTATTCTTAAATAAATAGTTAATTATCATAAACTGATTTACTAATTGATTTTACAACTGAAATTATTAGATAATTATAACATTTTTAGGTCTTATGTTTTTATATTGCGTTGCCTATGTTTGAAAAATTTAAGCATAAATGCATTTTTTGTGCATATGTCATGGCTTTTATGCCATAAAAATCCTAGCCCTAGTAACTAGTATGTAGTAATTTAAAAAGTCGTTGTTGGCTATATTGTAATAAGCCACTTTCTAGATGAGAGACAAAGCAGCATATAGGACAGTTGCATATCTGGAAGGAAAAAAAAGTATGTACAAAGTAATAATTTAACAGTCACTTCATAGCACTTTGAACTATTATATTATGTTCCGGAAACAAAATTTTATAAAGAGTGGATGATTTGACATATCCCCGCAATAAATTAATATTTAAAGATGTTATGGATATAGGAAGTAAAATTTTGAATAGTCTAATAAAACTATAGGAATAATTAACAAAGTGATTGTTTGTTTATTTTGTTATCACATTCAGATCTATCATAACGGCTAATTGAAAGACTCCTAAGAAGGATCAGGTTTTGTGCCATAATAGTTAATGCCTCTGATGGCTTTTTAGATTATGGCGAACCTGCATTTAAACTAGCGTGAAATATTTTTGAAGTCCTATAGAACAACAGTGCACATGCGCCAGAGTTTATAGAGCCAGCGATAACCCACAATCGAACCACATATCGATTATCATGCTCGATTACTATCCATCGCTATGAAAATGAAATGACCAATATTTGCAACAAATCCCCAAATCTATGTTAAAAAATATATAAATAATATTAAAATTACCAAATATTTATTATAAATGGGTGTACACTTACTTATCACACCCTAACACTGATCCAACCAGCGATAGAAAAATCATAGACTAAGTAATATACTCTGTGGAGAAAAATAGCAGTTAGCATCACAATGTTGTCTAACAGTGTCATAATATTGTGATATGCATATTTAAATAAATACTTCAAAAAATCGAATAATGTTATAAATATTGTTTGAAAAAGTTTAAAATATTAAATAATGTTAGTAAATACAGAAGAAGAAGTACACATTACAACAATATAACTGAAAAATCAAGCACTAGTAGAAGTGCAGTTGAGCCCTAAATGTTGTTAGGTTCTGATGGGACAAGTTAGTGTACACCATAATTAAATAATATGCATGCAATTTATTTTTTAACGTTAGGAAGAGGAAGTTTGTGTATGCCCATTTCTTATAAACATATTTGGATATTTATTGTGAAAATTGGTCATACCAATTTCACATATATATTTTGCCACATGGTGGAAGTTACATTAAGCATTTGCGCATGCACACTGCAATTCTGAACAACTTGGAATAATTCATTGAGTAAGTGAATGTCTAATAAATACTAAAGTTTTTCCAAATTAAGATATCTCCTGCCATCTTGTGGAAGTCACATTACACATTTGTGCATGTACACTGCAATTCTGTAAACCTTCATTGAGAGATAAATAGCAAAATTTGTATACACAAATAAATATTTTATACTTGTAAAATTTGTTTCAAGAATAATTGCAAAATGTTTAAAATAGTACAAAATGTTATTACAAATGGTAAAAGTATATAGTGCAACTGTAGCATAAGAATGTTGTATATAAAATTATATAATGTCACAATCTAAAGTTTAGCCTATATTATCTGCAAGCGATTTTATTTACCTCTCTTGAGCAACAGGAATATCATGAAATGATAACTGTTTTCCTCATTCAGCTGAAGATGGATATGCTTTACTTCTGCATTCCGCAACACAACAAAAATTATTGTTCACCATGATCTAAATTATAAATACAAAATCCTTAGATTATTTAACATCAAATCAATAAACTATTAAATTTCTATAGTACTACAATTCAGAGAATTATATAAAATGATGTTGAAAGCTAACATCATACATTAATTTGATAAAATATGTATATCTTGAGGTTGTAGTTAAGTCAAAGATATGATATCCATGTACATTCATTACAAAAAATTATTAATTATATAAAATATTGTTTACAGAACATTGAACAAAAGCATGTTTGCTCTCTACAATTTCTTTAAACCCTTATCGTTATATACAACTTTCCTCATAGAGGATTGCCTCAAGGACAAAGTGATTCAGACAATTAATTTTTTAAATTGATGAAATACATTAAAAAATTTGTAATTGTAATTGAAATATACATATTATAAAGTAGAAATTTTGTAAATATGGTTTCTTAAATAAGTAAAATACAAATTTTATATATATACATTTAACACTGCATTTTAATTAGATAAACTTAGAAATAATACTTACTGAGAAAACTGTTGTAATATTCTTCTAAATTTCAAGAGACCACTTGTTAATTTAAACAAACAAAATGTTGCTTCCAATTATAGCTTGGCTCTCTTATATATTTTAAAATATGTAGCCAATATAATGAAAAAAAAAAGTACAGACTTGATTATGATATTAAATAAAAAACTATAAACAAATTATTCAAAACTTTCCAAAATAATGTTAAAAGCAAGAATTTAAACAAAAGTTTATTTTGTGGTAATTTTCATAGTAAATTAGAGAAAGCTAACTTACTTACTTACTCACTGGCACTATCGAACCTGTAGGTTCATGGCCGCGCAGACATAAGCTCTCCATACATCCCTATCCTGAGCTAATTCTTTCCAATCATTCCCTGTATAATCTACTTCCCTCAAATCATAGTTGATGTTATTCTCCCACCTCATTCTTTGTCTACCAACTGGGCGTTTTCCCTTTGGCTTTCCTACAAGAAGCTTACATGAAACTCTTTCATTCCCCATACGTGCAACATGTCCTGCCCATTGCAGTCTACGAGACTTAACTGTTCTTATTATGTCTGGCTTCCTATAAAGACCATGTAGTTCATTGTTATGTTATCTTCTCATCACTCTTTGGTCCAAAAATTTTCCTAAGTACTTTATTCTCAAATAATTGTAATCTCCTTTCCTCCCTTAAAGTAAGAGTCCATGTTTCGCAACCATATAATATAACTGGTACAATAATAGTTTTATATATTTTCAGTTTAACGTTTTTTTTAAAAGGAGTTGGGACATAAAGAGTCTCTGCAATGCATAATAGCACGCATTTCCAGAATTGAGCCTGTGTTTAAATCCTTTGTGCATCTCATTCCTATTTGTGATTATTGTTCCTAGGTATTTGAATTCAGCCACTTCCTAAAAATTTCCCGCATTTGTCATTAGCTATCCATTTCCATTATATATAGTATTTCTACGTTTGACCATATATTTAGTTCTATTGATATTTACTTCCAGTCCTAATTTCTTAGTGTTACTCAATAGTGTGTGCGTGTTGTCCTTTAGTATCTCCTCGCTATCGGCCAATAGTACTACATCATCAGAATAAACTAACAGCTTATTAATACCATTGAGTTGTAAGCCTTGCTCATGCTCTAAAGATTTAATGGCATGCTCTAGTACAAAATTAAATAGTAGAGGAGATAGTGCATCTCCTTGCTTCAACCCATTCTGGATTTCAAAAGTGTCCGAAAGCCAACTTATTAAAAAGAAATTAGTAATTTATAAAGATTTATTAAACACACTGCATACATTATAATGTCCCGCGCCGTAGCCGAGTGGTTAAGGCAGGAAGCCTTGGCGCAGAGCTACGGGACTTGCGCTGGTTCTAGTCTCCATGGGGGAAGAAATTTTCTCATGGTATTTCGGCCAGTATGGGACCGGTGCCCACCCAGCATCGTGAGGCATTTGGGTAGCTACTATGTGTAGCAGCTCCAGGTTGAGAAAACCAGCTATAACGGCTGGGGGACTCGACATGCTGACCACATGTCACCTCAACACTGGCTGATGATCATCTACCTCTGTGATTGGCACATATGGATGCGAGGCCAGCAGCCGGCTGGTAGGCTAAGGGCCCTCTAGGCCTGTTGCGCCAGGAGTTTTTTTTATACATTATAATACAATGACTGAAAATTATTGTCGCCTGCATACAATGTTACAGGTTTTCTTCTTTCTATGCAGTCAATTAGGTGGTGTTGTTGACATTTTTGGTCGCATAGCTTGCAGAGGCACTTGTTCGATGCGAGGTGGAACCCTTTTATGGTACATACTCTGTAATTTAGTACGTCTGTTGGGTGCACTTAAACTGACAAAATAACAGAAGAAACAGTGTTACGAGTAGAGCGACTACAGCGCTCCAAGCGTTGGCAGAAAAACCAGGCCTGGCTGCACGGTTCTCTATGTGGCATCACGTTCTTCCATTTGCGTTGGTCTGGGCAGGGGTCTGGGTCTGGGTTGCACTGGAAGAGTTTAGTGATATCGCTGTGAAAATATATACTACAGCGTCAAAGGAGGCCGTGAGTCGGGTATAAACGTATGAAGCTTGTGACCTGTTTATTTATTGTCTATATTGTATAGTTATTGAGGTAAAGTATAAAATTTGGGTTATTATTTACTTGTTGTCAACCAAGGATTTGGTTTAAGTAAACTACGAAACGTGAACTAAACCATGGCAATATTAATTATAAAAAAAATTGATATTCACCATTTTGAATTCATGTTTCGTGAATCAGAATTTTAAACAAATTCCACATAAGCAGTTATTATACGAGTATGTGAAATTATGTTGAACTTTCGTTACTTATGTGTTGGATGGGATGTGGTCGGTTTTATGCCTCTCACAATTCTATACTTACATTCTTATGCCACTGATGCACTAAACACTTGTACTGTTTTAAACATTTTCCAATGATCTTCAAGCTTTCTTAACAACTTTTTATATTTATATATTTACGTAAAACATGATCGTGGATAAATTACTTACTTCTACTTTCCCATATTGTTCCAACGTTGCCACCATCAACCACCCAAAAAACTCCAGAACTTGCCAACATCAACAACCAAAAAACACTTTACTAGGATTGGAAGTTCAGAACTTGGTTGAAGAGAATTGTAAAAACTTGTTTTTTAATGCAAAAATTTCTAATATAATCTTATGGAAGTAATATGTACATAATTGAAAACCTTAAAACCATATATGTAGACTTTCAAATTATATTTTAAAAATATTTTTAAAATTTAGATAGTACGGAACTGTATACACACATACAAATTATATTTTTAAAAAATTAACATAAAACTGTATATAGGTTATCAAATTATATGTTCAAAAATATTTAAAAACTAAAAAAAAAATTGAAACTATATAAAGACATAATTATAAAAAATTCAAAGATTAGAAAAGACAAAACTGTATACGGGTTTGTAAATAATATTTAAAAGAACTTACAAAATCAAAATTGTACGGCTTTTAAAATTATGATGAAACACCTTGTAAATACTGTCAATGGGTTTACAATTGTAGGAATTACAAAATAATTAAGAGGTTGTAGATGTCGATACGAATGTGCTGCATATTCACGATTTGTTCTAACGACATGGATGGTGCACGCTATTTAATTTAATTTTGGAGCATCAGTACGATTAACACTGATCGCTGAAGGTCTGTTATGGCCAATCTGTAAACTATTTCATAAACTTCGTGAATCCTGTGTCAAATTGTTACACAATCAACATTGAGTCACGCTCGTGAGTTTAGGCATCAGATATCCAGGGGCGGGAAAAGTCGCCGTAACACGGACGTTTAAATTTGTGCCTTTCCATGGCACTAAGAATCAAAAATGCGATCATCAGACCCATTTCAGTAAATAATTGAAGACATTCAGTGACTAACACATATCATGTGACAAGAAGAAAATAAATTGTGAAAAACACATGAAGAGTGTTACAAAATATTAATGAAATAGAATCTTAAAGCAGGATTTTATATTGCCTAAATAATATAAGGTTAATAAATAATTTTGTTTTTTAAACTTCTTATAGGAAAACCGGAGGGAAAACTCACAGTTCGTAGACCAAGAATGAGGTGGGAGAATAACAGTAACTGAGTGCCTCAATTACCATAGGTGCCTAACACACAATTAAAAAATGCTTTTCCCTGTAATTGCATTAGAAATAATAATCTATTTCAGAGTCATATCTGTCTATAACATTATGGATGAGTTAAAATTAACACAAAAATGTTATAGGCATATGTGCAATGATTATTTCTAGTACAGTTACTGGGAAAAGCATCATTCTTTAAACTTTTGGTTAGGCACCTTTGGCAATGAGGCACTCAACTATGATTTGAAGGAAGTAGATTATACAGGGAATGATTGGAAAACATTAGCTCTGGATAAGGATGTATGGAAAGCTTATGTCCACGTGGTCATTTAACCTATGGGGTCGATAGTGCCAGTGAGTTAGTTTGTTAGTCAGTATTTTTTTTTAAATAAATAAATCTTGAAATAAAAATCTAAATATTTCATTGCTAGTTATTGCCAAGTAACATTTTCATAATAATAATAATAAAAATATTTTAGTAGATAATTTTTTAAAGTTATCTTAACCCATTGTTGCCAAAAATATATAAAAATTAAACTATGTTACAGGGTAGACGGCTCTGATATCTTCAATGAGTTCTTGGAAAGGATCTGCATTTCAATTTTTACAATCAAAGTGCCATAAATATTCCACGATATGTATGTCCATATCATCGCTTTTGATCCCCCCCCAGTTAGCCTGTGTCGTAGACTCCGCCAAAAGGACTCTAGAGTTGTTTGTGTGAACATTTGTATCGGGATCCACAAAATTTTGCGAATGGTTCACTGTTAAGTGGGCGGTGGAACCACCACCCTGTAACCCATTATAACCCCTCCAGCAATCTGTGTGAATAGTGCTCCCAAAATGAACATGCTTTGTTATCAAATTAAAAAGGGTAACAGCATCCCTATTATTGTTGGGAAAAAATTCCATCTGCACCTGTTTCATTCGGACATCGATCATCCCGAAAATCCAGTTTCCTTCAACTATACGCCCTCGATGATATTTCCTCCTACCAATTTTGTATTCGTCAATTTCGACAATATGCCCTGGACCTCCAATTTTGCCACAATTTGCATATTTATCCTCCATAGATAATATACACTTCTCAACAGTAACTGAACCAATCAGCTACTGTACCACGAGTTGGCTTCCTGTTCCTAATAGTACAATGCACAATTGTCTGATTATACGTTAATTTATGCGCAGATGAATGAACTAAGCAAATAACTTGGAAAGGATGTAATTTGCAATTTTCGAACCAAGTTCCTTTCATGACCGACTGGGAGAATTCCGGGTGCCCTCTCCTACAATTGAATATTGGGTATAGCCTATTCCGCCTTGTTCCCGGAACGAGAAGAACATTGCATCGAGGGCACTGCATTCTTGTTTTTAAAAGCCCTTCATCGAACAGAAATTGAATACATTCTCTACGATCAACTAGATCTAGGAATAGGCCTAAATGAATGTAGGCAATATGAAATTATTTTTGTTTTAAAACTAGCAACACAAAAGAACACACTTTACACTAGAAATTTGGTTCACATACTGGAATGGACAGGGAAGAAAAATAATTTTCAGATTTAAAATTCATACGAACAATACAGCAATAATACATGTGGTGAATACTTGTAGATTCTTTATTCAATTTTTGAAAACATGTTCTGGGAATTTTCTGTCAATGTTGGTCATACTGGTTTCACTTACATATACTGTCAACTGCTGGATGTTAGATTTATCTTTCCGGGGTGACGTCATTCACTAGCGCATGCACGCTGCGATTCTGTGGAACTTAGAAGAATTCGTGTGAGACATATAACGACTTTTTCTGTTGTATGTTTTAATGTTTCGGCTGAGGTTACCAATTTGACTCACACATTTTTCCATCTAACATTCTAATGCCACTGATGCGCTAAACACTTTTCAACCATTTATAATAATGTTTCCTACTATTTAAAACATTTTGGAATCATTTTATAAACATTCCTTACGATTTTTAAATATTTATAAATTACGCGAATATTGTGAATCGAGTTCTACATATGCACAAATGCTTCATGGAATATCCGCGAGGTGGTTCTCAAATTGGAGTCACCAACATTTGAAAATAATTCCAAACCATATTTCAAGAAATTTAACATCCATTGGAGCATCGTAGATGCTTTAGGACGTGTCCAGATTATAAACAGCAATATAAAATATAACACATACATACATAAATACATAATAAAACCAATTTACATTGCAACTAAAATACACCATAATATCATGAGAAAGGATAGCAATACAATTCAAATGAAATATTACAATTATAAATTCAGGTATTCACCCATACTTAGTGGTATGTAAGACAATAAAATATTCTTAACAGCAAGTTTAAATTGTCTGCCCTTAAAAAGTTTAATATTGGAAGGGAGATTATATAGATTGATACCTCTATATGATAGGCTGTAAATACTTCTGGTAAGCCTGTGACAATTTAGGTGTATATTATTAGATAGTGCTATGTTCATGTAAATCTGAATTTATTTTGAAGAGTTTTAAATCTTCATTTTGTTGGATTCCGATAGGAAAAGATAGTGTAACGTAAAATTAGTTTATTAAATAATATGCATGTAATTTGTTTCGTTAGGTTAGGAAAGGGGAAGTTGCTTTACATACATTTTTTTTAGCATTTAGGAATTTATTCCGAAAGTAGGTTATGCTGACTTCAGAGCTATCTATCAGAAGCTACTTTAACCATTACAGCAACTTCTGCAACTCGCGCATGTGCACTGCGATTCTGCAGAACTTTTGAAGAATTCATGTGAGACAATTTGTCCACTTTCCATCCCACACTAAACCTAACTGAAAACCTATACTAATCAAAAAATAAAATTTTAGGGTTTGTTTCAGTTATTTTCTGTTAGCTTCTTAATTTATGGCTGATATGTGTAATCGTGAAGTAAAAGTAAAATATTATTTCTTATATCTTGAAAGTAGAACAGCGCATGCTCTATGCCCAAAAAGAGAATGCTTCATGTTCAAAAATATAATTCTTTCGTGATTACAAAATGAGAATGAAGTGTTCTTTTGCCACTTATCTGTTGTATAACCCCATATAACATATATAAATCACAGATAAAACTGTAAATAGTTACATCGTCGACCAACATAGCTTTCTTCTCTATGCTGCTTAACAAAGGGTACAGCATAGAAGCAATTGTTCTCCTAAAGGATTCACCGGCAGCCTATAGAAACTGCGGATTCTGGGTGGGTGTCCATTGTAACTTAGTGATTCTCTGCATCATCGGAGCCATTCTGTTGACTACTGGCGGTGCAAGCTTCCACTCAACTCAACAGCAGTTCTAATTACCCTTGATTTGTCAGTTTATTGTTGTAAACTGTAGCTCTTCTTATGTATTTACTAAGATTTTTTAATAATTTAAACTTTCAAACAATTTTCATAACAGTATTTGACAATTTCTAAGTATTTATTTAAATATGCCAACCACTAACATTATGACACTTTAAGACAATATTGTGATGCAGACTGCTATTTTCTCCACAGAGTATATTATGATTTTGCTCTCTCCTTCTAATGATACTCCCAGCAGTAATCTACTAACAACCCACTGGTGGGTTATCGCTGGTTGGAACGACATTAGGAAGTGATAAGTAAGTGTACACTCATTTTTAATAAACGTTTGGTAATTTGAATAATATTAATATATTTCTTTAAAATAGATTTGCAGATTTATTGCAAAGATTGGTCACTAAAATTTCACAGCCATGTGCTGCCATCTAGCTGTATAAACTTCAATACAATATCAATAATAATCAATATGTGGCAAGCAGCGATAACCCACTAGGCAAGCTTGACAATCAATATGTGACCAGTCGGTTATCGCTGTGTGGCTTGACGGAGTGTTCTATAGGACTTAGAAAGTAAGAAAGTATATTGGGTAAGATACTCTGCTGTTTCTCCCTTCCACGCAGTGGAAGTCAACATAATCTAGGTAAGAGGAACATTACAATCAGAGGAATCCTGTTAAACTCCCTTACCCTAAAACACCTACTACAGACTCCATCAGCCCCTAGCCTTGTTCGATCCCAGGGCAAGGACTTGGCAGATTTCCATCTGTATTAGCATATCTTAATTTGTAGTATATTTTGTGAATATTCTTTTCCTTCATTTATGCACTCTTTGTTGTATTTCATTTAACAATTGCATGGTGGATCTATAAGTTACTACTTGTGAACAGTATTCTCTTATGCATTGAAATATTCTTCACTGCCTTTTTTAATGCACTTTTGTCTTGTTTTCATCTCTCTCAACTTGTCCATTTCTCTGTGAGGCTTATTCATTGTTATCAAATTAACCTAAGTCTCTTGGATGTGACTTCAACACTTAATACATTTCCATTAGGCAGAATAACAAAATTAATGTGATTTCTTCATAAAATATGACCAATTCAATTAACCTAATGATCATTTGTACATTTTGTTGTTCGAAAACACTTTTACTATCAATACTTTCTATGCATGTTTTCCTTTATTAAACCAAAGCTCTTTCCCCATATTGTACATAAATTAAAACAATAAGGATATTTTATTGGGATGTAATTTCTGTTCATATTGATGTATATTTTTTTATTATGGAGATCCTTTCAAAACTCCCAAACTATTTATCATTTCTTTATGACCTCACAATTTCATTAATTCTCATAATTGTATAAGTTTCAGTTCTAGGTCCACAGTGAACAGTTCTTGCCAATATCCTACATTAAATATGTTTACTTGATTATATATGTATTACACTATTAATTATTTCTAATAAGATATAAAATTTTGTGATCTTATCAGCATCAAGCTCTTCTGTCAAAAATTGTAATCAAAATCCAAGATAATATGTTTTTTGCTTATAATTGAGAGGTTGAGATGTAAAGTATTCTAAGTGATTATTTGGAAGATTTGAGAAATGAAGTTTGAATTGGAATCATAATGTATACGTTTTTTTTTCTAAATTGGACCACTTAGCAAAATATTTATATATCTAAGGGAAAGTAGTCTGGGTGATAGGCAATACTAATTTAAAAATTGGTTCTCATCTACGTATCGAGCGTTTTTAAGTTCTGTCACCATAAAAATATTCACCAACAACTGTATCTTTAATCAATGTGTATCCAGTTTGAATGAAAATAATTTTCTTATCATCAGTACATTAGACAACAAGTACTTTATTACGTCGTAATGTGAGATTACAGAAGTGCGCTCACTGAAAACCAGGCTAGCAGTGAGTTACATGTTGTTTTGTCCCTAAATGTTAAAATATCTGTGCATTTACATTAATTTTTTTTTTCAAAATTGAGGAAAGTCATCACAAAGATAATCTACAAGCACTGGTCATCTAAATTTTGTTGAATGGTTTTCTATCATTCATCAAAGAACAATAATAATAATAAAACTTTCAAATAACCTACTGTTTGATCAGTTACAACTGCAGGGCCCCAGCCTTTAGGGTTTTTATTTAATTCTGGTTCAGTGAGCTTCATGAAACAGTAGTCTGTAAATGTTGTGGTAGTGTGATGTAAACATAGGGAACAAGCTATTGGAGGTTCTTCCTCTTTGTATACATTAATTTATTTGAATATAAAAGGGTTTACATGAAAATGAAGTTCCTTTCCAGCTTTCCATTTAGGTATATGAGCGATTAAAAAGATTTTCACAAGCCTACATCCCAAATTATTGTAGAATATGAACAAATTATTAAGTAACAAAGAACTATTTATTTTAATTAGTAGTTTGACACCATGCAGAATTGTTAATTGTTATGTCAGTTACCTATATTTTTTGTGATTAGTGACTAAAGTTAATTGAAACCTGAAACTCAAAACATGTATTTAGCAACACTTCCTTTACATACTGCATTTAGAATTGTTTGTTAGAATAAAATTGAAAACTTCACAGCCATTATTAGTTTATTCTTTCTCTGTAAAACATGAAATTATTACAATTATTGTGTTACCGATATAAGACCGTACATTTTAAGTACATTTATTAAAGACAGAAACTCCATATTTTCCGTTAGATATATTGAAATATATATGTAAAAGTACTATTCAATGATAGTGGAACAAATACAGAAAATACGAAGTAATGGAGAATTAATACTAATGGGAGACTTAAATGGTGTAGAAGAAACAGTGACGAAGTAGATGGAAAATATGGGGAACAAGAAGTCAACGATAATGGAAATAGAATCATAGAGATGTGCAAACAACATAAATTAAAGATAGTGAACACATTTTTCGATCATGAGAAAATACATAAATTTACATGGGAACGACCTAGTCTCAATCAGAAATCAATAATCCATAGTATCCATAGTAATTCTGCCCAAAGGCAGGTTCTTCACTGTAATCATAGCATTTTCATGCTATACTTGCAGCTTTACTAGGGAATTGTAGGTGTGGTAGCTTCCCGTTGCTTTCCACACCGAAATCAATAATAGACTACATAATTGTAAAGCAAAATACTTCCTTAAATTTCATCGGAGAACATATTGTTTAAACAACTCACCTCATAGGATTCATGCTTCCATGATATCGCGATTTCAAACATAATCATGTTCATCGTCAGCCATAACTCCGACTGATGAAATTCTTCGGCCGTCAACTATTCTATTGTCGCCATCTTCAGTGCTGCCATCTATGGTTGAATTTATGAACTTCGAAATCAATGTAATTTCGTTAGGGATATCAAAATTCATTGATCTATTTTTGTTTTTCTGAATGTATATTTTTTCCCAAACTGTCAATTCCAAAGGTTTCTCTACTTGTTTTAAAAGTTTAGCTTCTCTTCCAATTTTATGATGTTCTAATAAACTACGTGCAGCAATTGCAGATTTTTCAATTTCACAATTTTTAATATTTCTGAAATGTTCTTTTGTCCGAATTTCCAAAATCCTATGAGGTGAGTTGTTTAAACAATATGTTCTCCGATGAAATTTAATGATTATACCTCATAATGTTTACTTCCCAACATTAATTAAATATAAAATACTTCCTTATTTATTAAGGACTCAAGGGTTAAAAGAGGAGCAAATTGTGGTTCCGACCACTATCCACTCACAGCACAGATCATCCCCAAATTCCTTACAGGAAAAAAAGTGCATGATGAAGTAAGGGAATCAACATTGCAACTGAAGCAGGAAGAAAAATTTAAATTGTATTTGTTTATTCAGGATAGTATCAAACACCTATATAAAGAAAGACTGAAAGTTAAAATTGAGAATTTGGATTACAAGGAAGACATAGAAGAAGAATATAATCAATTAAAGGATCAATCCAACGTCGAGGGAAGACATCCAGATGGTAGCTTTTATTCCTGTCAAAATGAGAGAACCCTGTCGTGATGGATACACATCTGATGTCGGATATCAAGATGGACTTCTTCCAGGAATACAGGAAGCACGTGTATCGTAAACTGTTTGTACACATGACCATTTAACCGTGGGGGCAGAAGATAGGGACCAATGATGTAATTGGAAATTATACCGGCCTATATGTTAATGGTGAACCTCTACAATGGGAAGTGGATGTTCATGTTCCTCTAGTTTAGAACAACCCATTCCCTTGTAAAATAAGCCTCATCGGTGAAAAGCACTTTTGAAAAGAAATCAGGGTGTTCAACCAGCTGCTCAGAGACCCAGTTATAAAACTGCATGCGAGGTCCGAAGTCTTAATAGTGTCAAGCACTGTACCTTCAAAAAGTGGAAGGGGTGGTGTCCTTCCTGCATGACCAGCCATAGCTGACGTAATTTGTTCCCATGGCACGTGCAATTGCTCGTGTACTGATGGATGAATTCTCTCGAATCCTGTCAAGCAACTCTTCTTCAAAATCCAGGGTACGACGACTTTGTCTTGCGCTGGAATCTGATTTATGCACCACCAGGGTTTCAGTTTTCCTAAGACGCCGATGGATGGTTTGAAAAGTTCAATGAAGAGGATGTCTGTCAGGATATATTTCTCTGTACGTTTGTGCAGCTGCATGTGCATTTCCTCTTGCCTCGCTACAAACGTAATACATGTCTGCTAATTCATTGAATGCATAAACATTAGCCATAACGTTCACATAAATGTAAACAATGTTGCTCTTACAAGATGCAAAGCATTAATGAAACAGACTGATATCAGTGGTTAGTATCATGGGCACATGCATGAGGAGTTGGTATGAACAGACTGAAGTACAGTACTTTTACCCGTGCATTTCATGTAAACAATTGACACAATAACTTTAATTCATAATAAATACTAATGCTTAAAGAGAATATCAGAATGTTAATTAAGTAATTATAAACAATATCCTGCTCTGAATAAAAATAAAAAGAAGTAATAACAATTCAAAAATCAAGAAGAGAGATTTGAAGCCAGGATTACATAATTCAGTGTTAAGCATGCTACAGACTTGAGCTATTAGTACAAAGGACATCAGAACTACCAGGCATCTAATACATATGATTGCATGATAGGCCTAGGGAAGGAAATTACAAACTGTCAGCATCACACTGGGTCTTGCCAAAAGACGAAGTGTCCATAACACCAAGGCTCAAAATATTGAAAATGCTGCTATACTTGCCAATAAAACTAGGGTTATCCTACTATTGGGGATGAACTGAAGTATTCCCAAGACAAACCATATTCACTGTTAATTAATGAGTACGATCGTCCAGTTTAAAAAAAAGTCTTATAACTCCAAATTTTGGCTTCACACTCCCCAAGTTCCTTATCTCAAATTGTTCGCCTAACTCCTCTACATTACCAGAAAGTTTGTCGGTGTTATTCATTAACACCCTGTATATCTTTTGCTGGTTGGAAAGCTAGTTGAAGTCTATATTTTCTGGATTCCATTGCTTTGCATTCAACAGCATTCCAACTAATCCATTCACCGAGATATTTGAATTCTTTGACTATTTCAATCTTTTGTTTTTGAACTTTGAGGCATTTATGTGGTTTTTTATCATATGTCATGATCTTAGTTTGTTTCAAAGGAAATGTGAAGACCTGTTTTAGCTGCTTGTTTCTCTAGTTCAAGTATTTGTTCCCTTGCCTCTTCCATTGTTTCAGCAAACAATGCCATATCATCTGCACAAGCAATGCAATTTGCTTTAAGGTTTTTTCCTTTTGTGAACCAATATTATTCCACTCTTTATATTTTTCTTCTATTCTCTTACTGCTTTCTCAAGCGTATAATTAAACATTAACAGTGAGCATATTCCCCTTTCGCTGTGATGTTTTTATTTCGATGAGTTCTGATACGAGTAGTTCACCCATGAATTTAACTTTCGAAAAGGTATTTGTAAGGGTCGCTTTTATGATATTAGTTTTATTTATATCCAAACCCTTGTTTTCCAATTCTGATAATATATATATATATATATATATATGGCAGTGAAGATCGAGTTCTCGCGACGTCTAGTAATAATGGAGAATATAATACATATATAAGAAAAATAAGTGTTTGAATTGGATTTGCCTGGTGGTGTAATGGATATCACGCTGAGGTACAGACTCAGAGTTCCGGGTTCGAATCCCGTCCAGTTATTTATTTTTCTTATCATACCATATATATATATATATATATATACACATACATACATACATACACACACACACACACACACACACACACACACACACACACTAGTGTCCAAAATTAAAGCAACAAACTGAAATGTTTACTGTCTATGTTAAATTTACTAGAAAATATTACTCGCTGATACTAAACTTGGCAAACATTCTAACATCATTTTTGAATGAAATAACAGAAATAAAAATGGTTTTCTTCTTTTCAAAGTGTTCTTAGGTTCACACTCAATATCGAGAAATGAGGTTACAGGTACTCAATATGTCATGTGTTCACCTCAGGCAGTAACACAGGCCTCACAATGATCATGCATGCTGAGAATGAGGTCATCAATCTCATTTTGAGGTATTAACGGCCATTCTTCCTGCAGATCAGCTCTCCAAGTCCTCATCAGTGATTGGTGGATGCTGATGTGAAGCAACTCATCTCCTTAGCACGTCCCAAACATGATGTCGGATTGAAGTTGGGAGAGCAAGCAGGCCAATCCATTCGAGCAATGTCTTCAGTTTGCAGGAATTCTTCAATCACTGCTTCTCTGTGTGGACGAGCATTATCAGGAAGTCTGGACTTACAACACCTTGAAAGAAGCATACATGAGGTAACAAAATATTGTCATGATATCTGGTAGCATTTAACCCTTGTCAGTTTACCCGTTCAACTTCCTGTAGAGGTGTTTGAACAGTTATAATGTCTGCCCACACCATTATTGATCCACCTCCATATGAGTCTATCCAGAATGTTTGAGTGCCGAAATCATGGTACAGATTATCTCCAAATGCAAATCCATCGAGAATATCTCTGAAGACCAAATCTGGACTCGTCTGTAAAGAGGAAATTGGGCCACTCTTCATCTTTCCAGTTGACATTTTGTTGGCTCAATTCTCGACGTCTTCGTTTGTGATCACGTGTCATGGGTACACATACAGTGGGTCTCTTATAGTAAAGACCTCTCTGTTGAAGCTTCTATACACTATTTGTCACGATACAACTGTTCCCGTGGATGCTGTGAGGTAAGATACCAGATGTTGTGCAGTACTACACGGTTCCATCTTGCCCTTATTGTCAAATACCGATCCTCTCTTTTTGTTGTGACTGTTGGTCATCCTTGCCCTAGTCTTCCGGTTACATTTTCTGCCTTCATAAACAGTTGCCACATGCGGGAAACAACAGAAAGATGCAAGCCATCTGGCCACATCAGCTTCAGATTGTCAAGCTTTCGTTCTTTCTATCGCTTTCCAATGCAGTGAGTCTGCCAGGAGTCATATCTGTGCCATACTGAACATGAATGTTCACACAGTGAATGCTGATGTCGGACTAAAGAGAGTAAACACAAAGTACAATTTGATAAGTGCACTGACATCATCACTTCTTTGGTTCTACAAAGACAGGAATGAGGATATGATTGTACAGACATTTGGTTACGTTTTACTGTCACTTGGTACTATTCTGTTGTAAATTGGACACAGGAAGGCGAAATTTTAGTTTGTTGCTTTAATTTTGGATACGAGTGTGTGTGTGTGTGTATATATATATATACACATACACATACACACTCGTGTTCAAAATTATATATACAGGCTGTAAATGAATTATACCGCATAAATTTAACTACGTGTAGAGGGGTATTATATAAGCATTTTGAGATAATGAACTAATGGCCTTCGAGGGAAAATGGGCGAGTTATAGGGCATCAAACTAAACGACATTTGATACAGATAAACCAACAGGAGAGCATACTAGGAGAGAATACTATACTAGAGTAACTTCATATCTTAGTACTAATTCCAAGATCCTGATATCTAATAATTCATCAACAATGTTTATAAAATATTGTGTTTTCAAATTCCTTAAAATAATGATCTGAGCAGATGATTGCACGCATGTGTACTCTGGTTAGTTCTTTCATCGGTGTGATATGTTGACACTAAAATTTGTTTAGTATGAGCTTACGCAAAATTCCTATTCTCCTATTGTACACTGCGTGTATACCGTGATATGTTGACATTGAAATTTATTTAGTATGGGCATGTGCAAAATTGCTATTCTTCTATTGATTACATTAACATCTGATTAGAAGTTACTTCAGTATCAGTTCAGTAGCATTACTTGAAAGCATCATGGAACATCTTTACAGTTATGCTGAACTTACCGATATGCAACTGATTTATGGTGCAGCACAAGGTAATGGTGTAAGAGCTGCTGCCATGTATGCGGAGCGGTATCCAGATAGATGCCATCTTCACCGAACAACCTTCGAGTCTGTTGATAGACGTTTGCGGGAGCATGGGACATTGAAGGTAAACAGAGTAGACGTCAGTGCAAGACGTACGTGCTGCACTGCAGATTTTGAAGAAAATGTTCTTCATAGGGTGAAAGAGGAACCTTCTACTAGTACTTGTGCTATCGGACATGTAATGGGTACAAACCATTAAAGTATTTGGGAAGTCCTGCATGAAGACCAGCTCTATCCCTTTCATCTGCAAAAAGTACAAGTCTTAGAGCTGCTGGACTTCGCTCAACGGGCCCAATTTTGAAATTGGGCTTCGCTGCAGCCACCACACTTCTTTTCCTCAGTATTATTCACTGAAGAAGCAGTATTTAATAGGGATGGACTGGTTCAGAACTCGAAGAACAGTCATGTGTGGGATTATGAAAATCCATATGCCATCTTCCAGAGGAGTCACCAGCAGCAATTTTCGGTGAACGTATGGGTAGGCATACTTTCTGACCACGACATTTGCCCCTACCTTCTTCCCCAGAGATTAAATGGTGTCATTTATAAGACATTTTTAGAGCACGTCCTACCTACATTACTAGAAAAAGTTCCTTTCCACATCAGGATTAACATGTGGTTTCAGCACGATGGAGCTCCTCCCCGTTTCTGCCAGAATGTACAAAATCATTTGGATGTAGTGTATCGTGGCAGTTGGATAGGAACAGGTAGTCCAACTGTAGTGCAGCCTCCTCTCTCTCCAGATCTCAGTCCACTTGATTATTTTTTGTGGGGACGTCTGAAAACACTGGTGTATGAGACCCCTGTTGATGTAGATGAACTGATCGTTTAAACAAACTAAAACAACACGCTTTATTAGAAAACCGAACTAAAAAATGGGAAATAATTTTTTTCCCCAAAACGCTTGGGATAAAATTAAAGTGGTCAACAAAATAATTATCTCCGACACATCTAAAATAAAACTAGAGTTATCTACAAAAAAAATTTTAATATCAAAAGCATGGGATGCTCTAAATCAATTAATACATTTGATAATAAACAGATATTGGTAAAAGTAAAGTCTCTAAGAAGAAAACGTAAAAACCATAAAAAGCACCCCACACTTTTGATGGTAAAATTATTTTTTTTTTGTAGATAACTCTAGTTTTATTCTAGATGTGTTGGAGATGATTTTTTTGTTGACCACTTTAATTTTTTCCCCAAGCGTGTTGGAAATTAAAATTATTTTTAATTTTTTAGTTCGGTTTTCTAATAAAGCGTGTTGTTTTAGTTTTTTTAAACTATTATTTATTTTTTATTTTTAGTTTGGTTTTCTAATAAAGCGTGTTGTTTCAGTTTTTTAAACTATTGTTTATTTTTTAAATCTTTAGTTTAATTGATTGTCATAAACCGGAATCCCATGAAAATTTAATTGCTTAATACTTTTCTAAAAAGACTGTGGCCCGGATTTGAACCAGCGACCTATTGATTGCAAATTATATACCACTATAGTCCACCACTCTACTAACTGAGCTCTTACAACGATTGGCTAAAAAGTCGACAAGTCTGCAACCTATTACACTGGTTTTTATTTTTATGATTTTCTGATGATTCTGGCCAGGATTTTAGAAAACAAATTATGGAATTATTGTATTGTCATGGGTCCTTTACAAGTATACAAAGTTTCAAGTCGATCCAATGTTTTTAAGTGGGTGAAAATCGTGGTCAAGGATTCCGTTACATAGACAGATACAAGTCAAGCTAATATAAAGCGTGTAAAAATATATAATTTAACATTGTTATAACCTCAATGGTATAAAAATATTATGAACTTAAAAAGTATAGATTAATTCAAATGTCCAAATAAAATGTATTTAATTCATAAAACGTTTTAATACAAATATCACATAAAAAACTGTGTAATTGAAGATGCGAACCTGCGATTTTCATTAACAGAAACAGTGACAGCATGCTTTACCGCTGAGCTATCGGGACATGTAGAAAAGTCTTCAGTTCATGCCACATAACACAGTAGCTCAGGGACTGCACAATTATGACTAGATTCCCAGTTTGAATCCAGCGCTGTGCCAAGTATGACTTAGAAGAAATGTGCGTTCAAGAGATGACTCATTTTTTTTGTCGAAGGGTGTACGTAGATAGTTTTGTAACTCTTATACTGTGTCGACATTCAAGTACCGTATTCTGTAAAATAATGAATAAGCAATTAAACCAGAAGTAAATCTACGTACGTAACTAACTTACAGTACATACTTAATAAAGGAAAAAAAAAATATATATGCGTACTGTAGGGAGTTTTGAACGTGATCATAAATCTTACATTTGCTTCGGTATTAGATTGTAATAGCCACTAAGCCAAAGGCGAATGCTTGTTGCAAGTTACAGTCTCTGTATCATATTATTTCCATTTTAATTTGAAATAATCAGTGGCGTGTCAACCATTTTACAAATTGAATCATAACTTGAACATTTTTTATTCGTAGACCATTAGTTCATTATCTGAAAATGCTTATATGACACCCATCTATATGTAGTTAAATTTATGCGGTATAATTCATTTACACCCTGTGTATATAAAAAGCAAAGTGATCCCACTAAAGGCCTTGGGAGGCCCTTGGGATGGTGGGAGGTTAAGGTTCCCACTTTTCTAGACAGTGGGCACTTGGTGTCAGCCGGGTTGTCAGTTCTGCGTGACGACCGCCTTTACCCCAGAACAATAATCTGGTATTTATTTCAGTTAGAGGCTGAGTCAACCCCAGGACCATAGTGCCGCCAGAGGGTTTGGGTCAGTTTAAAAGTCCTGACCGCACCTGTATATATAAAAGAAAAAATAGTGTCTTAACTATATGAAGGAAAAAAACTTGAAATATTATATTATTTACATTTCTTGCGTCAGTTGCCATGGGATTTATCGCTGACAATATATTATTACTGAATTTAGTAGTCAAGGTTTTCCAAACAGAAATTGAATAAATATCAATATCTTCATCAATGTTCGACATAAAGTATATGCTTGGGAAGCCTCTTTTTATGATCTAATCATATTATCAGTCCACCCTTATGACCCATGTTGAATACGTGCATTAAGCTATCCATTCCAATAATTCTAACAAAGTTCCTTTGAGATCACATTTCAATTTAATATAGACGTGTTGTCCAGGCATCCCTGTCCTAAGATTAACAATCATTCAGTATATAATTCTCTTCTCTCAAATCACGGTTTATGTTATTCTCTCACTTCATTCGTTCGCCTATCTAAGGTTGCTTTCCTTCTGATTTTCATACTAGTAGTTTGCAGTCTTCATGTTCATATCACATGTTCTGCCCATCTCATCTATGAGACATACGTGTTCTGGTTTCCATAAAGGTAATTTAGGTCACTGTTTTGTGCTCATTTTCCAATCATCTGTCTGTCCATCTCTGGTCTAGAAATTTTTCTAAGCACCTAATTCTGAAATATTAATTTTCTCCTCTCTATACTATCCATAGAGTATAAACTTGAATATGATTCTATATATCCTTAATTTAACTATTCTTTAGAATGTCCCTTGCCATTGCTGTGTGCTCTAAAGCATCGTGGTTCGAGTCACATGGTTGAAGAAACATTCACATGCTTTTCCAAAGTTGATTTTTTATTTTTTGGTGATTATTGTTTGTAAATATTTAAATTCTGTCACTTCTTCAAAATTTTCATCGTTTGTTGTTACATGTTCATTCACATTTAATAATGTATTTCTATCTGTGATAATGTGACAATGTGTTTAGTTTTATTGACTTATTTATTAAGCGCAGAAAAATTAGACTTCTACTTTATCATATAAAATACAGAGGGATAAAAGAGAACAATGTTGTATATTTTTTACACGCTTTATATTAGCTTGACCTGTATCTATCTATCTATGTAACTGAATCTTTCATCGCGTTTTTCACCCACTTAAAATAATTGGATCGACTTGAAATTTTGTATACTTGTAAAGGACCCGTGACAATACAATAATTTCATATTTATTCTCTAAAATCCTGGCCAGAATCATCAGAAAATCAAAAAAAGTGTCTTTGTATTTATGTAACGGAAGTTTTGAAAACAATTTTCACCCACTTAGGAACATAGGATAGACTTGAAACTTTGTATACTTGTAAAGGACCTGTGACAATACATTAATTTCATATTCATTTTCTAAAATCCTGGCCAGAATCATCAGAAAATAAAAAAAAGTGTTTTTGTATTTATGTAACGGAATTTTTGAACACGATTTTCACCCACTTAGAGACATTGGACCGACTTGACACTTTGTATACTTGTAAAGATCCCGTGACAATACAATAATTTCATATATATTTTCTAAAATCCTGGCCAGAATCACCATAAAATCAAAAAAAGTGTTTTTGTATTTATGTAACGGAATCTTTGAACACGATTTTCACCCACTTAGAAGCATTGGGTCGACTTGCAACTTTGTATACTTGTAAAGGACCCGTGACACTACAATAATTTCATATTTTATTTCTAAATTCCTGGCCAGAATCATCAGAAAATCAAAATCATTAAAACTGGTATAATAGGTTACGGACTTGTCGACTCTTTAGCGAATCGTTGTCAGAGCTCAGTTGGTAGAGCAGTGAACTAGTGGTATATAATTTCAGTAATCCATAGTCGCTGGTTCGAATCCGGCTGCGGGGGATTTTTTTTAGAAGAGTAATAATTTTAGCTCATACTACAATAGTATGGAATTTAAAGATATTTACATTCATATCTTATTTTGTAAAATATTAAAACTAAAAAATAAATAATAGTTTTAAAAAACTAAAACAGCACGCTTTATTAGAAAACCGAACTCAAAAATGAAAAATAATTACACGCTTTATATTAGCTTGACCTGTATCTATCTATCTATGTAAAGGAATCTTTCAATGCGATTTTCACCCACTTAAAATCATTGGATCGACCTGAAACTTTGTATACGTATAGAGGACCCGTGACAATACAATAATTTCATATTGTGTTTCTAAAATCCTGGCCAGAATCATCCGAAAATCAAAAAAATGAAAACTGGTATAATAGATCGCAGACTTGTCGAGTTTTTAGTCAATCCTTGTAAGAGCTCAGTTGGTAGAGCAGTGAACTCTTAGTGGTATATAATTTTAGTAATCCATACATCTCTGGTTCAAATCCGGCTGGGAGGGGTTTTTTTTATAGAAGAGTATTACTTTTAGCTCATACTGCAATAGTATCGAATTTAAATATATTTACATTTTTATCTTATTCTGTAAAACATTAAAACTAAAAAATAAAAAAATAAATAATAGTTTTAAAAAACTAAAAGAACACGCTTTATTAGAAAACTGAAAAATGAAAAATAATTTTAATTTCCAATACGCTTGGGATAAAATAAAGTGGTCAACAAAAAAATCATCTCCAACACATATAGAATAAAATTAGAGTTATCAACAAAAAGAAATTAATTTTACCATCAAAAGCGTGGGGTGCTTTTTATGATATTTACATTTTCTTCTTAGAGAGCTTACTTTTACCAATATCTGTTTATTATCAAACATATTAATTGATATAGAGCACCCCACACTTTTGATGGTAAAATTATTTTCTTTTTGTTGATAACTCTAATTTTATTCTATATGTGTTGGAGATGATTTTTTTGTTGACCACTTTATTTTATCCCAAGCGTATTGGAAATTTAAAATATTTTTCATTTTTTAGTTTTCTAATAAAGCGTGTTCGTTTAGTTTTTTAAAACTATTATTTATTAATTTAAGCCTTACTTTGGCAAACTCTCTTACACAGATGATCCGTTCTTGTATTGTGTAATAGAGGAGTATAGGGTGAGTATATTTCAAGTGTTTGTGTATTGTATGAGTGATATGCTGTGCTGCCATGTAGATTAATCTAGTCATAAAGCATTAAGAAGACCACCGGGCATAACTGTTCCCATCTCATGTATGAATCACTATAAGTAACACCACATGTCTTCTCAACATATGTACTGTGGAGATGTTTTGAATTTAATGCAAGAATCTAGTGGACAATCTAGTGTTTCAACATTCTACATGACCAACTCTATTACCATGATAGAAAATGTTACAATCAAAATTTTGATGCCTGTTGGAAATTGAACTTGAATAACAGTAAACAGTAGGATGGCATATTATTAACTAAACTAATCTGATTGTTTAAAAAAAAATGTAATTTGTTTTTCTGCACAGAATACGAGGGTCATACTGAAAGTCATGAGCAACATTTTTTTAAACAATCGTAATATTTATTTTAGACAAACGAAGTACACCGTGTTAATCTACAGACCTTTGTGCTACTTTTCAACATAGTCTCCATTTCTTTGCACACATTTTGTTCAGCGTTCTACAAGCTTGAAAATTCCCTTATGATAGAAATCCATTCCAGCTGCTCGAAGACACCGACGCACTGCTTTCCGAATATCCTCCAGCGTCTCGTAGCATTGGCCTCTCATCTGCTCGTTCACAGAACTGAAAAGATGGTAGTCGGAAGGTGCCAAATTGGGACTATAGGGAGGATGTGGAAGAGTTTCCCACCCAAATGTCCTGATCTTCTCCACAGTGGCACGAGCAGTGTGAGGACGCACGTTATCGTGTTGCAGAATGATGTTCCTTCCAGGGCGTTTGTCGTGCAATGCACGATGGAGCTTCACAAGTGTCTGGATATAGCAGGCAGCATTTATGGTTTGTCCAGGTTCAAGAAATTCAACCAGAATGCAACCTTGCGCATCCCAGAAGACGCTGCCCATAACTTTCCCAACAGATTGCACTGTCTTCACTTTTTTCTTTGATGGCGAATTCAAGTAGTGCCATTCCATACTCTGGCATTTTGTTTCAGGCTCGTAGCGATGAAAACCAGCTTTTGTCATCTGTCACAATACTCATCAAAAAATCATCACCTTCATTTCAAAATCTCTGAAGAAGGTTATGGGTGGATGGTTCTTCTCTGAAGTTTGTGGTCTTCACTCAATAAACGTGGAACACAACGGGCACTAACTTTTCAGTAACCTAAGCTGTGAATCATTTCTTGCACTGCACTGTGTCCTATTGCAAGTTTTGTAGCGATTTCATTCACTGTGATACGCCTGTCGTCTCTAATGAGCACATCAACTCTTTCCTTGTTGCAATCTGTGGAGGCAGAGCATGGGCGACCACTACGAGGCTCATTTTTGATACTCGTGTTACCATCTTTAAAATGTTTCACCCATCTCCTAACACTGCTGGCACCCATGCAGGCATCTCCATAAGCACATTGAAGTCTTTGGTGAATATCAACAGCAGATTGTTCCTCTTTAACAAGGAATTCAATGACAGCGCGCTGTCGAAACGAAACATTGATGTCTGCCATTTTGGAAACACTGCGTGTGGTCACATGATACAAGCTATGATGCCACAAAATGGCAATGTTGTGGTATAAAGTTTGTAGATTACGATTCTGCAGTTGTTTTTGTTACATTGTTGAAATTTGAATTTTAACAATGGGTTGCTAATGACTTTCAGTATGACCCTCGTAGGTGGTAATATGCAACATGCCAATCTTCATACATTCAAATAAAAATTTAAAAAAAACACTAAAATTATCGTAGCAAGAAAAGAGTAATTAGCTTATTAAATAATATTAAAATAGATCTAAAATTGAATGAGAGGTTAGGATAAAATATAAAATTCACCATGTTGACAATGGAGCTATTATTCATTTCTTACACCGAGTAGCAGACTTATGGGAAATACACTAATAAAATATTGAAGATTGACAAGTTCTTACTAATCTATCCAGTTATATAATCTAAGCTAACATACCTAATTTTACCTAACCTAACCTTAGTAATGATGATGGCAATTTGCTTTAGCCTAAAATTGAATAAAATGTTGGCAAACATGTCGCCAGTAGTTACTAGTTCTGAGTTGCAAGTTTCTCAATTGCACATCCCATAGAATAGCAATTAGCAATGACCTAGATGGCCATTGACCTACCTAATGGTTTGTAAACTCATTTCAACATGTGTGATGTGGACAATCGTGAAGCCAGTATAGGGGTGACCCCTACCATTAGACTTTATAGCTAGTTTTCTCAACCTGGAGCTGCTACAAATTGTTGCTACCCAAATTGCTTTCAGTGCTGTGGGCACCAGTCCCATGCTGACCCAAATTCCATGAGAAAATGTCTTCTCTCTTCTGGACTGAAACCTGCAGAAGTCCTGTAGCTCTGTACTAAAGCTTCATGCCTTAAATCTCTCGACCATTGTGTCATAAAATCTTACTTGCAGAAAAATTGATGGATTTATTGTATTTTTAATGTTGTTTCTGACATTTTCAGATAATCTGATTATGAATTGCCAGTTTGGTGTTGAACAGGACAGTATTTTGACTAACATGGAAACTAGACCACAAGTAAGTTACGTATAAGATTATATTTAAATATGATCGTAATATGTAAATTGGTATACACAGATCAAATATTTGTAAACAAATTTTTAACAAATAATGAGAAAATGTTTGCTTGAACTGTGATTTGAATCCATGACACTATTTTTGGCATTAATAACGAGATGTTTGGTGTAAATTGCATGAATAGCTGAATGGTAGAGCACTACCATGTAAAGTTAGAAGTATTGGGTTCAAATCCTGGTTGTGGCAGATATTTTTATCTTTGCTGTATATTTACTTTCATATCATATACAGCTTGTCTCAGAATTCATGCACATTAATTTCAGGGATTGTAGAGGTGTCTTACAAGGGGAAGATCTGAGTCAAATTTATGCAGTTTGGCTGAAATTATGTGAGTAGAAGCAGGTGTGTGCCCTTATCAAGTTGCTAGAATATTTCACCTGAGTGTACCATAGGAAGATATAAAACCTCCTCAAAACATTTTTCACTGTAAGTACATGGATTATTTTTCAATGATTTTCAAGTTTAGCACACTCGTGTAGCACATTGTCTGTTATTTGCTGGTGGGGTTTAATTGTTGCTGCCATCAATGTTTAAATTTTTTTATTCCTTGCAATACTAAACTATTAATTATGGAATTAAAATGTATTTAATAATTAATTTACATATTTTAAATATATATATATATATACACACTCTAGTGTCCAAAATTAAAGCAACAAACTGAAATGTTTACTTTCTATGTTAATTGTGCCACAAAATATTACTAGCTATACTAGAACAAAAGGACTAAACTCAGTAAACATTCTGACATAATTTTTCATGAACTAACAGAAATAAAAATTACTTTCTTCTTTTTAAAGTGATTTTAAGTTCACACTCAGTATCTAGAAATGTGGTTACAAGTGCTCAATGCGGCGTGGTTTCACCTCTGGCAGCAACGCAGGTCTCACAACGGTCATGCATGCTGCAAAAGAGGTCATCAATCTGATTTTGAGGTATGAACGTCCATTTTTCCTGCAGAGCAACTCTCAAGTCCTCTAGAGTGATTGGTGACATGCAGCAACTCGTCTCTTTAGCATATCCCAAACATGCTTTTATCCGATATAAGTTGGGAGACCAAGCAGGCCAATCCATTCGAGCAATCTTCAATTTACTGGAATACATAAACCACTGCTGCCCTGTGTGGATGAGTATTATCGTCCATCAGCAGGAAGTCTGGACCCATAGTATCTCGAAACAAGCGTACATGAGGTAACAAGATCTCGTCACGATACCTGGCAGTGGTTAAACCTTGTCGGTTTACTGTACTACTTCCTTCAGAGGTGTTCGAGCAGTTATGATGCCTGCCCACACCATTATTGACCCACCTCCATATGGTTATCTATCCAGAATGTTTGATGGCTGAAATCGTGTTCCAGATTCTCTCCAAATGCGAATCTGTTGAGAATTGCTCTGAAGACCGAATCTGGACTTATCTATAAGAGGGTATTAGTCCACTGTTCGTCCGTCCAGCTGACATGTTGTTGGCTCCATTCTCGATGTCTTTTTTAGTGATCACGTGTAAGGGGTACACATACAGCAGATCTCCGACAGTAAAGACCTCTCAGTTGAGGCCTTCTGTACACTGTTTGTAGTGATACATATGTTCCAGTGGAAGCTGTGAGTTCAGATGCCAGTTGTTGTGCAGTACAACACAGTTCCGTCTTGTCCTTATTGTCAAGTAACGATCCTCTCTCTGTGTGGTGACTCATGGTCGTTCTTGCCCTGGTCTTTGGGTTACATTTTCTACCTCTACAAATTCTTGCCACATCCAGGAAACAAGAGAATGATACACATAGACTAGTGGCCACATCAGCTAGAGACTGTGCAGCTTATATTCTCCCTATTGTCCTACAACTCAGGGAGTCTGGCCAGCATCTTCACTATGTCATACTGCACCTGAATGTTTACACAGTGAATGCTGAATTGGGACTAAAGAGAGTAAACATAAATTACCCTTTGATAGGTGCACTGATGTTATCACTTCATTGATTCTACAAAGACAGGAATGCTATCTCGCATAGAGGGTATGATTATACAGACATTTGCTTATGTTCTACTGCTACTTGGTACTATTCTATTGTATATTGGTCACAGGAAAGCGAAATTTCAATTTGTTGCTTTAATTTTGGACACTAGTGTATATATATGAATATGAAAGTTTTCTTGGATTTTCCGCGTCTTCTCGAACTTTTTAGTATGATGGAATTCTTCCTCCCCATAAAGGTTAACTATGTTATATTGCAGATTTTCGCGGATATAAGTATGAATAAGAAAGTTTTCATGTATAAATACATGTATACACATTTAATAGTTAGTTTGCATTATTGAGTAAGATTTCTAAAGAAAAAATGGAAATTCAATAAATTAATTATTTAAGCTGCTTTTTATAAGCCACACTCAGATTAAATACACTCTGTATTAAATACATCCCAAACATGTATCATTTCCTGTTTATATATATTAATTGTTGACATTTAGTTCCATATTCCAAGATGGATCATAATAAGGTTCTCAAACCAGTCTAATAAGAAAGATGTGAGATGAGGTGATAGGGTTTTTCGCAAATTAATGTACATGAATGATTAAATAAGTTTTAATTCTAGATTTAATACTTTACTATTGCGAGGAACAGAAAAAATATAAAATGAGAGTAGAAACACAGCCAGCAGTTTACCATACAGTGAACTTGACCACTGTGCTACACTGCCAACTTGAAAATAATTCAAGAAATATTGACCTACATCCACTCAAAAATTTAGGATGAGGTTATACAGCTTCCTGTAGTACACTTAGGTAACTTGAAAAGTGCACCTACCTGCTTCTATTTACAAATTTTCAGCCAAATCGACTAAACCCAACTAGGACCCTTCCCTTTTAACCCATTCAACTCATATGACGTGACGTTCATGCGCGCTCTAGTGAGGCCCAGTCTTTGAATGATGTGACATTCACGTCAAGCGCACGAGCTCATATATTTGGCAATAACATCCAAACTACCCCATAGATGTCTAATGTGTTAGCTTTGCTAGGTTCCTGGGAAGAAGCATGTTGGACGACCCGCTTTTTTTTTTGTAAGAATTTGTTAAATTAGAAGGTGCCTGTTTGTTGGAAATATATAGAAGAAATTTGTAGTGCTAAGTCTTTGAATTGGTGTCTAAGAGGGTGTGTGGTGATGATCGTGACGGGATTCTGAGTTTATTAGAGAGTTTTGTCCTCGAAACATTAGACAGAACACCGACAAGAATACTGAGGAGGGTAAAAGTGCAAAGACCTAGGGAAGAAGTAAAAAAAAAACCAAGACTCTGTCTGAAGTACCAGGATACAAGGCGTTGACTTGCAAGACCTGATCACTACCCTTTTCCCTCTAATGCGTTGCACTGTAAAAGGATACAGAAATTTATTTTTCTATTTGCTGGACATATTTATGTTTAACTCTTTTGTGGTCTACAATAATTTCATAGATACCAAAAGACTGCATATTTGACCTTCAGAATAGCTGTCGCCAAGCAGTTATTGGAGACCATTTAGCTGCTTTTCTACAATGTCGAGAGGCCCCCCATCATCAAGTACATCCCCTGTGAGGTTACAGGCAAGGAACTGGGCTCACTTTCCATTGTATATCCCCAGCACAGACAATAAAAAGGAACCCTACAAATGTGTGTTCAAAACAGAACAAAAGAAGTGAAACTTCATTTCAGTGCAAAAAGTGTGTAGTTCCACTTCATGTCACAAAATGTTTCAAGATTTACCACACCAAAATATTGCTTTAGGCAAGTACAATTATTCAGAAGTGTTTACTAAAATTTCCAAAGAAAAATATTTATTAAATTCCATTGTATGAGCATTTTTGTGTTTGCATGTAAAGAGCATGACACCACCTGTCTTCTGTGGCCATTTAAATAAGAGTCCATTGGGTTAATATAATAAATTTTGAGATAAGGTACTTGTGGTCTGCCATGGCTAATTTCAAACTTATGAGGGGTATCTGAAATTCAACACTATTACTGATTCGTAGAGGTGTGATTTTATGGTTTTAATGAAATATGCATAATGATCAGAAAATTAATTTCATTGATAAATATTGCAAATATTGTAAGATTGGTTACGAAATTGTGCAAAAATATATTTGCAAAATCCAATTATTTTCATGTATAACTTCATATCATGAAATTATTTTTTGAAATCACATATTTCTTTGAAATATGCACGGAAATAAAATAGTTCTTTTAACCTTTTGCATGCCATGGGTAAAATCTCCTATGTTAGAGATTTAAATTATATCCGCTGATGTGATCGGCTTTGCAAGTAGTTTAAGTATAATATATGGCAGGTAATGGACAGAAGTGTCAGAGCCGATCTAATCAGCTCGTGTCACCTAAAGGGTAAAGTATATTTTACTGGCAGATTTCTCAGCATTGCATCGGTATTTATTTATTTCAATCATCTTGTCACCAATCAGATTATTGAACCTGAAAATTGTGGTTTTCACACTATTTTCTGTCAATTTGGTGATTTTATTTTTCATTATTTCTCACCCCATCATGAAATACAGGTTAAATGTGGACTTAATCTACATTAGGAGTGTCATCATTCATCTCAGTGATCCTGAAAAATTATTATTGACAATAACACCGGTCCTTAGAAAATATTCCACATGAAATCTGAGACTGTCTCTATGGAAGCATAGATTTATATAATGTTGATATACCATTGTTATTGTGTTACAGGATGTGAAAGTTGAAATAAAATTAGAAAGGGAAGATCATACTGACCATATTGATATTGAACATGAAAAATTTCCAGCTCTCGCCGAAACAAAACTTGAGGTAATGTTATTGTTGGAATATCAGAATTATAGAGTGGATTAACATATCTGTATACTAATGAGAGCTACAACTAGAGTCTAGAAGACAGGTACAATGTTACTTCATACATAGAATGACGGTTAGCACCAACTCCCCAGAATTTTCAATTCAGACATGGTAGCGTTTCTCAATGTATAATAAAAGATCATCACCATGTAGAAACTGCATGAACATAGCGAATTCCTCTGCAACTCGAATTTATTTAGGCTGGCGGATGGTCTTCTCTTCCACTCATTGTGACATACATATGCTGCATTTAAATAAAAGAAATTACAATAATATTGTCGTGGGATAGCTTTGATTTTCCTTTTATGTATTTAGGACATAGTAAGCACAATGAATTTATTAAAAATTTCACTAATAACTTTATTGAATTCTTCACTTATCAACAAACTACTGTTCACAGATACAAATCACTAAAGAATCCTCTTTTAATTGTTATCTCAGTCAAAACAATTTTCCATTCACTCATAAAGCAATTCTCCACAACTTATTGTCACACTGATCACCACACAACTGAGTATCGCAGACTGAGTGCGGTCTCATGTCTCTGCTCTCATAAAAGGCGTGAGGAAATATCCAGAAACAGCTTCCAGTCAGTTCGATACCCAGAATCTTCCAAAGAAGAGAGAGACACCAGTAGAACAGTCTGTCAACACACTCCAGACAATTCTGCCGACTTGCGGGTAATCTAACGTGTCAGGGGCGACTCGACTGCAGAATTCAAACATCGCTATGCGTGACGTGTAACAATATTGCATACTAAACAATTAGTTGTCCCGCGCCATAGCTGAGTGGTTAAGGCAAGATGCCTTTGCGCAGAGCTATGGGACTTGTGCTGCTTCGAGTCCCCATGGGAGAAGAAATTTTCTCATGGAATTTCGGCCAGTATGGGACTGGTGCCCACCCAGCATCGTGAGGCATTTGGGTAACTAGAATTAGTAGCGGCTCCAGGTTGGGAAAACCAGTTATAACGGTTGGGAGACCGACATGCTGACCACATATCACTCCTACATTGGCTGGATGATCGTCTACCACTGTGATTAACACATGTGGATGTGAGGCCATCAGCCAACTGGTAGGCCATGGGTCATCTAGGCCTGTTGCACCATGGAAAAAAAAATGTTATATGGTCAAAGTGGACAATAATGAAAATAATATAATTAAAATAACCTCAAAATATAACTTCCTAAAATTAAACATTAATGAAAATAATGTCTAATAATATAATGAAATTAGATAGATAGATAGATAGAGAGAAATTAAAGGCAATTAAAATTAAAGCTAATAAGAGAATGTATACACAAAGCTCAAATCTACTATGCATGAGAAGAAAAGAAAAAAAATACAAAGAAAATAATAAACTGTAATGAATGAATCTATCGCTTATATATCCATCCATATTAATTCTGCCTGAGGGCAGGTCTTTCACTGCAATCGTGCATTTTCGTGCTATGCTTTAGTGGGGAATTGTGGGTGTGGTAGCTTCCCGTTGCTTTCCACACCGGTAAAGTATGATGATAATGATGATTGCCGTATGATTTTGGGGACCGTTTGGGCCTTTAAGTTTTCCTGACATTTGTCTTACAGGTGAGGAAAAACCCCGATAGAAACCTCACCCGGAAAAACTGTCCCGACCGGGGATCAAATTCGGGTCCACTGCATGACAAGGCAGCACATTACCTCGAGACCACAGCTGAGGTCCGCTTATATATAATACATTAGATAAATAAATAGACAAATCTTAATACTATATTTTATTAAGGAATAAAAAAATACAAGAAAAAATTATTAATTGGTAAAAAAGTAAAATTCGTGAGTTGTTTCTGATAATTTTGTTTTCAATTTGTTTCTGAAAGACGGCAAAGTCTCTGACATAGGGTGAAAGAGAACGCCATATTATAAGAAGAGAAGCTGTAAAAGATTTTTAGTAATAGGTAGTGTGATGAAGAGAGATATAAAGGACAATGTGCTGATGGGATTGGGTATGGTACAGTTTTCCCTGTTTATGGCATTTATATTTATTTTGTATATTAACTTTTATATATCCAGTTTCATGCAGACAAAAGAAGCAGATGGGTACAAATTTTTTAAATTTTGATTTTCAAATAATGTCACTCTTCTACATGATCAGCATTTGATGACTTTTTTTGGAGAACATCTTTCTCACTGTTTTTCATTGAAATATACCATGTTTTGTTTTAAAGTTTTCTTCGCCACAGTAATTTTTTGCTGTCTGCTTGGTAGGATGTATGAAATTTGTAAATTAGAAATGTATATATTTTAATTAGAACAAGCTCAATAGCTATATTTCTTTGCTTTGCTGATAGCCATTTGATTTTAGTTTGGAATTTTTTGATAATTTGGTATCATTTTGTTGTAAATATTGTGTCTTACCTTACTGTGGTCATAATATAAACCAATCATTGACCCACATGGGCCAACTCTGACATGCATGGCGTCCATATCAGTGAAAATAAAAGTTAGATGTACATTTGGTGTCTATGAATTTAGGCAGGGGTCTACCCAAGATAGAAAAAATGGCACATGGCAAAAGAATTTGTGGACCTCTTATGTAAAGAAAGTAACAATATGAACATGTTTTGTGCAACATTAACTTCAGAACTTCTTTCTCATACTTTATTGAATTATCGCATTATATGAATTGATTTAGGCTTTCACATTTATCGTTATATATTCCAAAATATATTCTCAGGGTTCTTGGTCATGTCTTGCAGTACTGTCTTGATCTATGCCAGCAAGTGTCTCCATCTACTGACCTCAGCTTTTCATTCTACTTCTCAACATTTCATCACCTAATATGATTGACATCTTCAGGAGACCTTCATTCCTTCTCCATGGCGTTGTAGTGTGTTACATACTAGGTGAGTGTGGAGCATTCGCGCTACTCCTGCTTTCTGGTTGGCTAGTGCTTGGTTAGACAGCCCATTTGTTGTTCTTCTTGTTTGTGCCTGGACCATTACCATTGTCCACTTTAACGTATCATTCAATTTGACAGAAAGAGAAATGCCTGAAACTTATTAAAACATGATATCCTGCCCTGAAAAAATGCCAAATTAAACCAAACGTTACGGCGGACAAAGATAATGGTTGAGGTGCACACAACTAGAACAACCAACGGGCTGGATATCCAAGCACTAAGCAATCGGATAGCACTTGTATCACTAATGCCCTTTAGTCACCCGGGTATATAGGACACACCTACACCATATGAGCTGCCATTGTTGCATGAGTTGAAGACAGTGCAGTTTAGCTCCAATCATGCTGCTTTCTCTCTTGTCATGATGGTGTGGACGAGAATGTTATAGAACCTGAAACTCAAGTTGAGCCACAAAAGGACCCATCTCCTCTAAAAAAAAGTCACAAAAGGTCAAAAAAAGGAACAAAAGTAATCAGTCTGACTAAGGCTATTGCCAAACTTTTAATAGAACAAAGCTAATCCAAGCAGCCTGTAATTCCTCCAGTTGTAATCCCAGCGGTTGCCACCACGAACAAATTTTCAGTAAATGCTGAAACCACCTCAACCACTGGATCATCCTCAAAGTTGTGACATCCCCATGGATGTAAAACCAGTACCTTTTTGAGCTAATGTCACCACTGGACATAAACCTCACCAATTCCTTTTATTGGTGATGGGGATCTGTTCCGCATGAATAGTGAAATTAAAACATAAATTTTGTGACAACCTCAAAGTAGTCAATACCAGAGAACGACTGTGTTATTATTACGCATCCTCAGTGGAAGACTTCCTTAAGTTGAAGCAGTATGTTGCTTCTCTCCAAAGGTTAACTTAAGAAAGAGGCACCCCTATTTGATGAAATTAAGAAGGAATTTTATTATTATTAATATTATTATTATTGTTATTACTTACTTACTTACTTACCTACCTACCTACCTACCTACCTACTTACCTACCTACTTACCTACCTACTTACCTACCTACTTACTTACCTACTTACTTACCTACTTACTTACCTACATACTTACCTACTTACTTACTTACTTACTTACTTACCTACCTACCTACCTACCTACCTACCTACTTACCTACCTACCTACCTACTTACCTACCTACCTACTTACCTACCTACTTACCTACCTACTTACTTACTTACCTACTTACTTACTTACTACTTACTTACTTACTTACCTACTTACTTACTTACTTACTTACTTACCTACTTACTTACTTCTTACTTACTTACTTAGTTACTTAGTTACTTACTTACTTAGTTACTTACTTACTTACTTAGTTACTTACTTACTTACTTAGTTACTTACTTACTTACTTAGTTACTTACTTAGTTACTTACTTACTTAGTTGAATGCAGGCTTTCACGGCCGGTAATCGTAATGTTGAGTGATTCCGGGTTATGTGGCCGTGGTCCATAGTTGGTGTTGATACCAGACGTTTCGCCCTCAACTGCGGAGGGCATCTTCAGTGGCGAGTGCTTCTATGCGTGTTTCCTGGTCGGAAGATCTACTTAGAATGAGCGCTGTGGACGTAGAGGACGTTGTATTAGTGGGGGGTGCAGGGTGAGTGGGCGTGGCTCTTGCTGATTGGCTAATAGTCGTCTCCTTGTTGTCACTGGTGTTAATGCATTTATTTTCTAGTGTATGAAACCAGGCCTTAGACAGTTTGATACCTTCTTCTTTTCTGTTAATATTTCCCTTATGCTTGTGTATTTCTATAGCCTCTCGGTATAATCTAGGGAAATAGTAGGAAGTTGTGGCTAAAACTTGTGTATCGTCGAATAGAATCTGGTGTCCATTCGTAATGGCATGTTCTGCTACAGCTGATTTATCCATTTCTCCTTGTCTGCAGTTTCTTTTATGTTCTGATAAACGGGTGGCTATACTTCTTTTCGTGGTCCCTATATATGATTTACCACACGAACAAGGAAGTCGATATACGCCGCAAGTGGAGAGAGGTGGCCGAGGATCCTTAGCTGAGCGAAGGCAGTCTTCTATTTTTCTTGTAGGTCTGTAAACTGTTTTTATGTTGTATTTTCGTAGGAGTTTTCCGATACGATCTGTGACTCTTTGTACATATGGTAAGTAGGCTATGCTGGTTGAGGGTGTGTTATCCATTCTGACGTGCTGTCTTCGTGGATGTATGGTTTGTCTTATTTCCTTGGATGTGTAGCCATTTTTCTGAAAACAATTGAACAGATGGTGTTGTTCTTGTTTAAGGTGTTGTGGTTGGCATAACTTAGTCGCTCTGTCGAACAGTGTCTTAATGACACCTCGCTTTTGTCTTGGATGTTGGTTAGAGTCTTTCTGCAGATATCGGTCTGTGTCTTTGTAAATGGCATCTTCTTGGTTAAGAAGATTTTTATTGGGAATGTAAACACTACTTTTAAAAGCCAGTAGGACTTCTATTGATGTTTCTATTATTAATTTAACACTTCTCATAGAAAGATAAATTAAATTAGAAGAGAAAAATTTTTGCCCAGACCGAGACCTTTGTTTTACTGTACCAATGCTCTTACCCGCTGAGGTACTGGGGCGAGTTCCAATCTAGACACAAATGTTTGTCTTATATACATTGTAATTCCTGCACACCAAATGCTTGAAGCCTTGACAAATGGCAGTTAAGTTTCTTTAACTGCTTTTGGTTTTCGTCCATTACATCAATGTTGTCAGCATAATAAAAGAATGATTAAAACTAATTTAACTTAAATGCTACCATCGGTCCTGTAGATTTTTGGCCGCTCATGCATAAGCTCTCAATACATACCTAATCATTCGTCTCCTGTAGAATATCCTACCCTCAAATCGTGGATAATGTTATTGTCCCACCTAATTTGTGACTTGCAAACTGGGGTACTTACTCTGTGGTTTTCCTACAAGGAATTTCCATACCCCTCTTTTATTCTTCATGTGTGTCACATTGTCCTGCGCAACGCAGTCTACAAGACTTATTGTTCTTGATATTTTTGGTTTTCCTATAGAGATCATATAGCTCATTGTTAGTGGTCTTTTCCATTTGCCTGTCTGTTCATTTCTTTCTTTGTCCAAATATTTTCCTAAGAAGTTTATACTCAATTATTTGTAATCTTTCTTCTTCCTGAAAGTAAGAGCCCATGTTTTGCATTCAAATAATATAACTGCAAGAATAAGATTTGTATATAATTTCGATCGAGTAAACAGACAAAAATTATGGGAAATATTACGAATGAAAGGATACCCGCTGTGCCTTGTAGAAACAATAAAGACATTATATGAAGACACAAATATAATTATAGATACCGGATTCAAAAGAACAGATGCAATCAAAACAAATACTGGATTACGACAAGGATGTAGTTTATCACCCACTTTGTTTAATATATATATAGACGATATTTTTAATAAATGGAAAGTTTTAGTAAATCCAGGAATAAGAATGGATAATAAAATGTGCATAAATAATCTTTTATTTGCTGACGATGTAATCATAATACAGAAAAATGAAGACGACTTACAGAAATCAATGCATGCATTAAATGAAATATGTAAATTATACGATCTAAAAATTTCTGTAAGGAAAACGAAGACCATGGCTTTTAGAGGAAGAGATCCAGTGAGAACCAAAATTATTTTAGAAAATCAAAGTATAGAACAGGTGTCTAGTTTCAAATATTTGGGCTGTGATGTTGGCTACAATGTGGAAAGAGATATTGACTCCAAAATAAATAAATTTCAGACGGTGTGTGGAACAATACAGAGAACATTCAAAAATAAAATTAGAAAAGAAACCAAGATAAAAATGTATAATGTTATGGCGGTTCCCACAATATTGTATGGATGTGAAACTTGGGCTCCAGTGAAAAGACAGAAGGATAGAATACAGACGGCAGAGATGCGGTTCCTAAGACAAGTAAAAGGATGTACAAGACTTGATAGAATAAGAAATGAGGATATAAGAGAAGAATTGAAAGTACAGCCTTTGTTGGATAAAGTCACGAATTACAGACAGAAATGGATTGATCACATGGATGGAATGAGCAAGGAGAGATATCCATTGTTAGCCAGAAATTATCAAGCAAGAGGAAGGCGTGATGTTGGAAGACCTAGAAGACGTTGGGCTGATGCAATATGAAGTCGGAACGGGCAATTGCCTAATCCTTGGAGTGATGATGATGATGATGATGATATAATTTCAGTTTAATGTTTTTTTTTAGAGAAGTTGGGATGATAAGCATTCCTGTAGTGCATAATAGCATACAATTTCCAGAATTGAGCTTATGTCTAATTTGTTTCTGTATCTAATTGCTATTTGTAATTATTGTTCCTGGTTATTTGAATAAAATAAGAATGATTAACTTGTATAAATTTCCGGGCGTTTACCCAAATTTTTAAAATGTTAAACTAAAGATATATGTAACTCAACTTTGAGTTATATTGGGGAGAAGAAAATATTACAATTATTTGAGAATAAAATTTTAGGAAAAAAAAAATGAACTGAAGTGAGACAATCACATGTGAATGGAATAAACTACAAAACAGTGATTTTTAACAGTTTAGTCTTGTAGATAGGTAGACATTTGGTACATATGGGGAAATAAAGAGAGGCTTAGAAAGGTTTGTTAGGAAAGCAATAAGCAGGCCAACAATATGTAAATCTTTAACTAGAAGACCCTGGATCTGCCTGCATGTTGTTGCCTCAGTTCCACATTATGTTTATCATAGAGGTGGATGAATATCCACCCAGTATGGTGGTGCGATATGTTCAACATGTGAGTTCCCCAGAGCTGTTACTGTTATCTCATTCTGGATAGACTTCTTACTGTAGCTAGGGAAAGTACTCAAGATGCTGTTTGTTGACACTGATCCCATTGTGGCTGAATTCATTGAGAAAATTTACTCTCTACATGGGCCTTGATCCAGTGGTTGTCCCATAGCTCTGCAACCAGGATCGTGCTTTCAACTTCTCGTCTATGGAATGTGACTATCCTTAAACAAAGTGTTTAATACAGAGAAGATTGGAAACATTAGCTTTGCAAACAGTTTTGAGGAGAGCATATGTCCATGTAGCCTCCAGGTTTGATAGTAACAGTCAGTTAGTTAGTTAGTTAGTTTACATTGAAACGAAAGTATGTTGGTATCAGTTAAATATTGTATCTGTTATAATTGTTAATGATTTTGACTGTTAATGGCAAGATGTAAACATGATGACTTACGGAACTCCATATAAGAATGGAATATTGTATCTCTCTTCTATACTTCAGTTGCAGCTGTCAAAGGTACAAAGAGCTTAAATTTCTCTCTAACTGGTTATGCTTTTCCCGCCTCATGGGTCTAAAAACTTGTCAATTGTTTATTGTTGTCTGAATTAGTGGCAGACATTTTAAATAACAGTTTCAGACTGCTTATTACTTTCCTTTCAAATAGTAAAAGCTTTTGTTTTTCTGCTTCTTTAAGTACACAAATTTCACTAGAATAACTTGCAACTGGTCTTATAACTGTAAGATATGGTTTGAGTTTGAGTTTTTAGAGATTAGTTTACTCTTAAATAATTGTAATTTTGCCTTAAAAGCTTTCATACCAAGTACTATTCTATTTTTTATTTCTTCAATTGAATACGTCTTCTTTAGTACTGTTCCCAGATATTTAAATTAATTCACTTGTTCATTATTATTTTATTATCAAGTGGTTGTATTATTTCTGTTCTTGTAGACTCTATTTTTTGTTCATTTATTATAAGTCCATACTGGGCTGAGTATACTTTTAAGTTTTTAAAATGTTTCTATTGCTGACTGCTTAATCCTCATTGTCAACACGTTATCATCAGCATAGGGTAAGCATTGTTGTTAAATCTTAAATTTAATGTGTATGATAATTTGTGTTTAGCGAAGATGCTATTGTTTACGTGGCTTTGCCTTATCTGTGTTTATCTTGTTTTTGCTTGTTTTATGTTTGGATCAGACAGACTTTATTGTTAGTTTATTTATGAAAGCTCTCGGTCTGATTGCTGGTTTCCTGTTTAGTAATGCATTTACTCATGTTTAAGTTTAAGCTCTGCTCCTGCCTATAGCAGACCATGTTTAAGTTTAAGCTCTGCTCCTGATTAGAGCGGACCATTTAGTTGCATTCAAGCTCCCATTCTCGACAATTACTTGCTTCTGAACCTTAAAGTAATAAGGTTGAGTTCTATCTCTACTTGATAGTTACTTCTCAGCCTTCAAGCTGCATGGTCAAGTCTGTCTCTACTTGATAGTTACTTCTCAGCCTTCAAGCTGCATGGTCAAGTCTGTCTCTACTTGATAGTTACTTCTCAGCCTTCAAGCTGCATGGTCAAGTCTGTCTCTACTTGATAGTTACTTCTCAGCCTTCAAGCTGCATGGTCAAGTCTGTCTCTACTTGATAGTTACTTCTCAGCCTTCAAGCTGCATGGTCAAGTCTGTCTCTACTTGATAGTTACTTCTCAGCCTTCAAGCTGCATGGTCAAGTTCAGTTCTGCTCCAGCTGCGAGCAGACCATCCTGTTTCACCTAGTGGGCAGGCTATTTGTACTGAGTTCTGCTAACTTTCCAGCAGACCGTCCTGCTTCATTAGAGCAGGCTATAATGTTACTTGAAGTAAATTTCTACAATGTTCTACATAGTTGTACTCTACTGTATTGTCTCAACCTTCAAGCTGTATGGTCGAGCTTTCTATTTGGTTGAGTTCTGCTCCATGCCACGAGCAGACCATGCTGTTTTATCAGAGCAGGCTATATTGTTACTTACAAGTTTCCAGCTCTACATAGATGTTCGACGAGCTGTTGAGTCATTACTACGTTCTACAACATTGATAAAGATTTATGCTACATTCTACAAGTTGAGTCCTGTACTAGGCCGTTCCTGTTCTATTTAGAACAGGTTGCTTCATCGTATTTCAAGATACTATTAAAACTGGAGTACATCAAGTTAAAGTGTAGTTCTGCTAGTCTACTTGACATAGTGAACAATATTCAAGATGCAATAGTGAAAAGATTTATATTGGAAACAGCTGCCAGACGTCAACTTTCGCTTTGCAAAAATTTGTTAATCACAGTGACCACAACCGAGGACATCGTATTTGTATAGAAATTGAACTGACCGGAAAAAATTAAAATATGTACCAAAATCCTACAATTGTTTTGTTTTTGTGAATATATTTTCTCTCGAATCTGTTTTAGTATAACGTCTTTGACATGCTTAACAGTGTAGATGACAGAGGATCTCATTGTTTAACTCCAGAAAATATCTTAAATTATTCACTTATTTGTTTATTAACCTTTACTCTTGCTTTGGTATTATTCAATGTAAGAGCTACAAATTTAAATAATTTTTATGGTACTTCATTCTTTATTAAACTTTCTATTATCAGATTCCTATTTACTGAATTATATGTTTGTGTGTAATCGATAAAAGTGTTATATTGATCAATATTGTGTTTATAACATTTTTTAAAGATTTGCAGAATTATATAAATGTTATAAATCGTTGATCTGTTTGATATGAATCACATCTGTATTGTCCTTGTTTATTTCGTATTATTTTGGTTAATCTGTTACTTACAGTACACTTAATCTTAATGAAGATTCAACAATATATTTGGACATTTTTTATCATTTTATTTTCTATCCATGATGCCAGTTGGTACTAAAATTTAACTTGAACGACATCTGTAGTGTCATTATTCTCTTCATTAACTCTAAAAATATATTTTTGACACTATAATTGGTCGCTTTAGATAATTTTTTTGTAATTGTAATGTTTTGTAAATAGATAGGTTTTCAGCTCTGATATCTATTCAATCCTAATTTATATTATTTTGGACATTTTATTTTTGTCCCTTCTTACCTCCCTTCGAAATGTTCAAATCAGAGCTTAACTTTTAAAAGACTTGTGGGACATATTTATCCCATGAAATGTAAAGCTCTAAAGGACTTAGTGGACATATTTGTCCCATGATAATATTATTTCTTTGTAAATTTACAAAAATTCAGAAAATATTGCAAAGAAATTATTAGTGGCTCTAACCTATTGTGTTTTAGTTCAAGTATTCACAAAAAATATAAATAAACACATGTGGTGCATTTCTCACCCCTAATTTTATATTTAAATTATAATGAGTTAACATGATAAATTTCTTGTTAGTATAAATCTAATCTATTTTTAAAAAATATCTCATACGCTACTCACATTATGTTAATAATCCCTGATGCCTCAGTTACTTGTTTAGAACTGTCTTTTTGTCTAGTAGTACTGGAAATACCCCGATATACACAACCCAATGGATGGATAATTTTCTTTTCACATTTAATTGGTCCTTAGGGCCAAAATAACAATTTTTCAAGAAACAATTTCGATTTTCTAGCAGAAGGTAAAGAAATACAAGTATTTGTGATTTTTTAGTGGGTTGTATTTAAAGGAGTTTTATGCAAAGTATCAAAGAAGGTTTTTTTTTTCTTTAATTTATGCTACGTCTAAATACTGCACTAAAAATAATAGCTTGAAGCTCTGAATATATTGAATGTGATACCACTGATCGCAGTGAGTTGGAGTTTTCCTCGAGCTGAGTAAAAAATTAAATGCCCAAAACTATCATATGTGGCACCATAGGATGCAGGACGTTAAATCAGTTTTGATATATCAAGCAATTTTTTAATACAATGTATCTGTTATCGTACCATTTGGACATATTTTCTAGCCAAGATTCTAAATATTTTACAATTAAAACCAGCATGCAAGCCTTCATAAATGTATAGGATCAAACATTGATATAGGAACTACAAAACCACATATCTATACCAGAATGAATATGTAGATATCTGATTCTGAAATACATGGGACATTAAAAAAATAATGCACATAATTTAGTTCTCGATTGCCTTTCATTTGAAATAAATGAAACTTTACTGAACATATATGAACCATTCCTTTATAATATTACGAAATATGATTGTTTTCTGATTTATGGCTGTGGTACACTTTAGTTATAAAATGGTGGCTGCTCATAAAACATGTACAAAGCAGAGAGCTGTAATTGAAGATAAGGGGAATCTCAGTCTTCCATTTCCTCGTTCTGCCGCTGATATTCTGCTAACCCTATGACTATCGGTACACTTACTTGTGCTTGATCTCCATAGACATTTTGTAAGCATGTGTAAAAGTTTGAAATGGTCTCCTGCTCCACAGAAAGATATTTAATCACAACTCTCTGCTTCGTCCGTGTTTCACGAGCAGCCGCCGCCATTTTAGAACTAAAGTACATTATAGCCATCTACTGGAAAACAATGGAATTTCACCATATTATAAAGGAAGGGTTCAAGATACATTCTGTGTCATTCATTTCCAATGAAAGGCAATCAAGAACTAAGATTATGTGCATTACTTTTTTAATGGCCTAGTAATTGTCCTCATTGAAGAGTTAATCATGGCACATACCACTGTTTAGGAACCAGAAGAATAGCTTAATTTAAAACTAATTTCATTAGTACAATAAAAAAAACTTTCTTTATGTACCTTAAAAGTTGAAAAAGCACCCTAAACTCTTCCTTTCTTCTATCCTGTGAAACAATCAATAAAATTGTGTTACATTTTTCTGGTTCTAACACAACAATTCATGTATACATTTTTAGTGAAATTCCGTAGGAATGAACCAATTGAGATTGTTCTTTTGAAAAAAAATATATTGGATCATTTTTACATATCTTTATTAATCATACTTCATAGGAACCAAAAATAACCACAACAAATGTATGTATATATAAATGTGTGTGTGTGCATGTCTGTTAATTATCTAGTTGCTACAATTTTTTTAAGAACCAAACTCTGCATGTAGAACTGATTTATTAAAGTAGGGTTAAGTTCAATTAACAGCAAATGTAGACCATTCGCAGTAGGGGTTTACCCAAAATACAAAAAAAAAAATTCACTGTATATCTCTTCTGAGCTAAATTCCAGTTGTAATATAAACAAACCAGATATAATACTGCATTTTGATTGATTGAATGATGGCTTTACTTTCAAGTGTGTACGAAAATGTAGTTCGCTTTCGAACACTCGAAATAAAGGAAATGAAAATAATAAAAGTATATATTTTATGGCATGTTATATCGGAGAATCTTCAAATATAAATTACAATTTTAATACAGAGCAATTCCATATGTGACTGACTGACATTAATAATACATTTTTGCAGCAAAGTGCTTGTATAAATATTACAGTTGGTTGAAAATGGGGGGTGTTATGTACATGATATGATAGAGGAAGAGTGTGTGATTAAGATTGTACATAAATTAAAACTTCTAAAGAAAAACATTTATTATCTATCAAAGTATGTGTGACTAACATAAATGTCAACTCATCATGCAGCTTAACATGTTGATCTACATTCTCTGAAATGTGATTCCTAATTAAATTTTCCAAAATACCATTTTGAGGGCACATTTGTTGTTACATTTTAAATAAAAAACGAAACCTAAATCACAATTAATGCCGTAGTTATGACCTAATATGTGATGTGTGACTGACTGACATAACTAACTCACTGTCTCTATCAAACCCGTAGGTTCATGGCAGCGCGGACATAAGCTCTCCATATATCCCTATCCTGAGCCAATGTTTTCCAACCATCCCCTGTATAATCTACTTCCCTCAAATCATAGTTAATGTTATTCTCCCACCTCATTCTTCGTCTACCAACTGGGCGTTTTCCCTCTGGTTTTCCTACAAGAATCTTCCATGCATGTCTTTCATTCCCCATTCGTGCCACATGTCCTGCCCATCACAGTCTATGAGACTTAACTATTCTCATTATATCTGGCTTCTATAAAGACCATGTAATTCACTCTTCTATTTCATGCAGTCTTCTCCATTCACCTGTCTGTTCATCTCTCTTTGGTCCAAAAATTTTCCTAAGTACCTTATTCTCAAATACTCGTAATCTCATTTCCTCCCTTAAAGTAAGAGTCCATGTTACGCATCCATATAATGTAACAGGTAGAATAATAGTTTTATATATTTTCAGTTTAACGTTTTTTGAAAGGAGTTGGGACATCAAGAGTCTCTGCAATGCATAATAACATGATTTTCCAGAATTGAGCCTATGTTTAATTTCCTCGTGCATCTCGTTCCTGTTTGTTATTATTGGTCCTAGGTATTTGAATTTAGCCACTTCCTCAAAATTTCCCTCATTTGTCATTAGCTGTTCATTTCCATTATATAATGTATTTTTATGTGTGACCATATATTTAGCTTTATTGATATTTACTTCCAGTCCCAATTTCTTAGTGTTACTCAGTAGTGTGTGCGTGTTGGCCTTTAGTATCTCCTCGCTATCGGCCAGTAGTATTACATCATCAGCATAAACTAACAGCTTATTAATACCATTGAGTTTTAGGCCTTCTTTATCTAAAGATTTGATGGCATGCTCTAGTACAAAATTAAATAGTAGTGGAGATACTTCATCTCCTTGCTTCAACCCATTCTGGATTTCAAACGTATCTGAAAACTGTTTGCCTACATGCACCGTACTCTTTGTGCCATTTAGACACATTCATACAAGTCTAACATTTTAGGAATTCCGAACTCTAGCAGGATACTATATAACTTCTGCCTCTTAATTGAATCATATGCCTTTTGGAAGTCTACGTTTAGTTGATGTACAGTACCATTATATTCCAATTTCTTTACTAAAATCTGTATTAGCTAAAAATCTGATCCGTTGTAGACCTGTTTCTTCTAAATCCAAATTGATAATCTCCTAGAATCTCATCAATATAAGGAGTAAGTCTGCATACTAATATATTTGTTAGAATTTTATACGAAGTTGAAAGTAATGAGATGCCCCTATAGTTGTTGCTATCAGTTTTATCTCCTTTCTTATAAATTGGTATGATAATTGGTACTTTCCATTCATCTGGAAGAGCTTCTTTATCGCAAACCATATTAAGCAACTGGCATATCTTTTCCATTAATTAATTTTATCAGTTCTGCTGGGATCTCATCTGAACCTGATGCTTTATACAGCTTCAATTTTTCTATCGCCATTTCAACCTCTAATGCACTTGGTTCTACGATTAACATTTGTGCTGTCTGAAAATTATCCTCTTCAATATCCTGTTCTGTATGTACATTTAATAATTGATTAAAATAATTTTTCCATCTATTTAATATACTCCTGGAATCTGCAATCATGTCCCCATTTTCATTCCTAATTATGTTTGTACTAGCCTGAAACCCTTTCTTCTCTATCCTGATTCCCTGATATAATTCTCTAATATTCCTCTTTTTGGCATTCATTTCAAGATCATTAATCTTCTCTCTCAGATATTCCCTCTCTTTTTACTCTTTAGTAAGCTTATGATTTCCCGTTTGACACTACCCAATTGCTCCAAATTTACCTCATGTAACCATTTCATTTTTGCTAGCTTTCTTTTCTTTACAATGTCGGCACATTCCTTATCAAACCATTTCTTGTTTTGCCTCTTTTTTAAGTGACCAATGCGTTCTGATGCTGACAATTTAATAGTGTCTCTTATAGCCTCCCATTCTTTATTTATATCAGTTTCTTCTTCGTTTGCCGCATTGTCATCTGAAGATTTCAGTACTTCAAATCTATTAGCAATTTTGATTTGGTATTCTTGCTGTATTTCATCATTTTTCAAGTTTTTTAAATCAAATTTTTCCGAATCATCATTAGTGTTTGTTCTTCTCATTAGCGACAGATGTTGTCTGATTTTCACCCTCACCAGGTGATGATCCGAATTGCAGTCTGTCTCTCTAACTGGTCTAACATTGATAATGCTACTGTGCCAGCCTTTGTCCACTAATACATGATCTATCTGGTTTCGAGTTTTGCCATCTGGAGACGTCCAGGTGTATTTATGAATATCCTTATGCTGAAATGTTGTGCTCTTAACAATGAGATTCTTTGGTGTGGCGAAGGTGACTAATCTAACCCCATTGTCATTACTATCTTCATGAAGACTGAATTAGCCTATTGTTGGTTTGAATATATCTTCCTGCCCCACTTTTGCATTAAAATCTCTCAAGACAATTTTCATATGATATTGTGAAAGGCTATCAAATACGCATTCTAATTCTTCGTAGAACTCATCCTTCATCTTGTCAATTTGTCATCTTTATCTTGTGTGGGAGCATGTACATTTACGATTATAAAATCATGCCGTTTACCCTTTAGAATTATGTATGATATTCTATCATTAACAAACTTAGTATCTCGGATAGCGGATAAGATCCTCCTTTGGAATAAAAAATGCGTTCCAAATTCAGGTCTTTCTACACCCCCTTAGTATAATGCAAAGCTTCCTGATTCCTGACTACCTTCTCCTGGCCATCTAACTTCCTGTAAAGCGACTATATCCAAGGGTGATTTATCTAATTCACGGGTTAATACCTCTAGCGCCCCGCTATTGTATAAAGTCCTAATATTCCATGTTCCTAGGAATATGTCCCTATGTTTGAGCCTTTGGCATGGGTTCCCTGAAGTAGTCCCTGCCCAGAGAACCGAATGGGGGACTATTTGACCTCTGGAAAATTTACCCCAGTTGAACCCATGTCCGCATTTCTTGACGGATGTATTTTTACAGTGAAAGATCATCACTCTTTCGACCAAGGTACTTATTTCGTCTGGCTTATCACCTTCGATCAGTCTGGCATGGGTAACCCTATTGGCAACAATGCTACTGCCGGCATAGCTCTCGGGATCACTTAAGTACGCAAGCCACTCCACCACGGCAAGGTAGATACCATGGAGCGATTGACTGACATATCTGAATTTTATGTAGAATTTCAAAATGCAAATATTACACAAATGTAACAAAATACTATGAAACTAGATAAACAGTTTCTGTAATGGAGATTAATAAAGAAATGAATCAATTGCATGAAAACTGTTAAATTTAATTTTGCTGTAAAATAAATATTAATTTAAATCAATATAATTTAATTAACTTGCTTACCATGAACCATTTTAAATGATATAAAATTGAAAAAATATTTAATAACAAAGTGCCTTCTCTATCATTAAATGTACCTACTATAATTGTATATATTAATTATATATATAAGTCCACCGCTGTGGTCTCGAGGTAGCATGCTGCCTTGTTATGCAGCGGGCCCGGGCTCGATCCCCGCTCGGGGCAGTTTTGCTGGGTGAGGTTTTTATCGGGGTTTTTCCTCACCTGTAAGACAAATGTCAGGAAACTTTAAGGCCCAAACGGTCCCCGAAATCATATGACCATCATCATCATCATCATCATCATCATCCTTCACCTACAATTTCCTAGTAAACCTGCAAGCATAGCATCAAAATGCTATGATTGCAGTGAAGGACCTGCCTTCGGGCAGAATTACTAATGATATATATAGTAACTAATTACAATTTACGTGATGCAGGATTTAATATTTTCGATTTCTAGATACACATTCTTAATAAGTTAGATATTTATCAGTGTGCAAGTTGTCCAATTGCTGACGCAATGAATTCTATTTTTAAACAGCGATAAAAAGAAAACTGTAATTAGCCTTACACTGGTGATTCACTTCATAACATCCATGCATAGGATTTGGTTATGCAGCTATTCACTCTGTAGAATTCGCTATGTAGACTTGACCCACTAATAAAAATAATGTTTCCTGTCACACATGAAGTTTCACGCTATAACTGAATGGTTTGAGTCAAGATGTCTCAACAGAGAGCACTGGTTCGAGTCCCCATGAGAGAATAAATTTTCTCATGGAATTTTGGCTACAATGGGACTGGTGCCCACCCAGAATCACAAAGAATTTGGGCCGCTACAATATTTAACGGTTGCGGTAGAGAAAAAAGCCATAACTGCTGGAGAATCCGACACTGACCACATGCCACCCTATATATTGGTTAGATGATTGCCCTCCTCTGTGATTGATATACCCTTGAATGAGAAATCAGCAGACAAGGACTTCCCTTTTCTTTAACACTTGAACTTATGAATTTGTTGCGCTGATTGTTGACAGTTCTATAACATATGGGTCCAACACTTTTATGTTGTGTACGCAATGAAGCCATGATAACTGCAAGATATTCAAATTGCATTTCTAAACATTTTGTGACTCCTCCCAAACAATTATTTGATTGGTTTTACAGTTCACATTACATACTTCAGCAGAATTTTGTATCTTCTTTCCCGATTTTTCATACATCCGTGCCATCCTTTTTACATGGCCGCCAATCGCATCTATAGCCCACTTTCCATGGTACGATTCAAAGAAGTTCTATTTTATGTCAAAATCGAAATATTCAAGTAAACAGTGTCACATTAAATTTCATCGGAGAACATATTGTTTAAACAACTCACCTCATAGGATTCATGCTTCCATGATATCGCGATTTCAAACATAATCATGTTCATCGTCAGCCATAACTCCGACTGATGAAATTCTTCGGCCGTCAACTATTCTATTGTCGCCATCTTCAGTGCTGCCATCTATGGTTGAATTTATGAACTTCGAAATCAATGTAATTTCGTTAGGGATATCAAAATTCATTGATCTATTTTTGTTTTTCTGAATGCATATTTTTTCCCAAACTGTCAATTCCAAAGGTTTCTCTACTTGTTTTAAAAGTTTAGCTTCTCTTCCAATTTTATGATGTTCTAATAAACTATGTGCAGCAATTGCAGATTTTTCAATTTCACAATTTTTAATATTTCTGAAATGTTCTTTTGTCCGAATTTCCAAATTCCTTTTTGTTTTTCCTATATAAACTTTATTGCAATCTTCACAATTTATTTGATAAATTCCAGATTTCTTACTGTCTGGAACATTGACTTTTTTATTGGTACTTAGAAGATTACCCAGACTAAATTTATTTATTGGTGCCAAAGAAATGTTGTATTTGTCAAAAATTGTTTGAAATTTCGTATGCATTTCAGGATGGTAAGTAATTTTCTTGTATTTTTTCTTTTCTTTGCAATTTTGTAGAGTAGTATATTCATTAAGTCTTTTATTGTGTTTGAATTTCTTCAACTTATTTATAATTTATTCTTTATCAAAACCATTTAATCTAGCAGTGTTTAAAATATGTTTAAACTCTTTATTGAAATTTTCTTCGTTTAATGGTACATTTGTCAATCTGTAAATTAAGCTATTGAATATTGCATGCTTATGAGCAATGTGATTGAAGCCTGATGATTTAATGTAATTATCTGTATGCGTTCCTTTTCTAAATATATCAAATTCAATTTTCAGTGTTTGATCATTCCTAATTATACATAAATCCAAAAAAGGAATTTTGTTTTCTTTTTCTAATTCAACGGTAAACTTTACTGATTCATCCTGAAGGTTTAATAATTTAAGAGCATCTTCAATATCTTTAGAATTTATTATTGCAAAAATATCATCCACATATCTGTACCAAGTCTTAAACATCCATGGGTATGCTTTAGTGATTTGACACTCCAAGTAACTCATGAACAAATCAGCTAAAAATGGTGAGAGCGGATTACCCATTGACAAACCCGAAACCTGTTGGTAAAATTTTTCATTATATTTAAAATATAATGAAAAATTTTACCAACAGGTTTCGGGTTTGTCAATGGGTAATCCGCTCTCACCATTTTTAGCTGATTTGTTCATGAGTTACTTGGAGTGTCAAATCACTAAAGCATACCCATGGATGTTTAAGACTTGGTACAGATATGTGGATGATATTTTTGCAATAATAAATTCTAAAGATATTGAAGATGCTCTTAAATTATTAAACCTTCAGGATGAATCAGTAAAGTTTACCGTTGAATTAGAAAAAGAAAACAAAATTCCTTTTTTGGATTTATGTATAATTAGGAATGATCAAACACTGAAAATTGAATTTGATATATTTAGAAAAGGAACGCATACAGATAATTACATTAAATCATCAGGCTTCAATCACATTGCTCATAAGCATGCAATATTCAATAGCTTAATTTACAGATTGACAAATGTACCATTAAACGAAGAAAATTCAATAAAGAGTTTAAACATATTTTAAACACTGCTAGATTAAATGGTTTTGATAAAGAATAAATTATAAATAAGTTGAAGAAATTCAAACACAATAAAAGACTTAATGAATATACTACTCTACAAATTGCAAAGAAAAGAAAAAATACAAGAAAATTACTTACCATCCTGAAATGCATACGAAATTTCAAACAATTTTTGACAAATACAACATTTCTTTGGCACCAATAAATAAATTTAGTCTGGGTAATCTTCTAAGTACCAATAAAAAAGTCAATGTTCCAGACAGTAAGAAATCTGGAATTTATCAAATAAATTGTGAAGATTGCAATAAAGTTTATATAGGAAAACAAAAAGGAATTTGGAAATTCGGACAAAAGAACATTTCAGAAATATAAAAATTGTGAAATTGAAAATCTGCAATTGCTGCACATAGTTTATTAGAACATCATAAAATTGGAAGAGAAGCTAAACTTTTAAAACAAGTAGAGAAACCTTTGGAATTGACAGTTTGGGAAAAAATATGCATTCAGAAAAACAAAAATAGATCAATGAATTTTTTGATATCCCTAACGAAATTACATTGATTTCGAAGTTCATAAATTCAACCATAGATGGCAGCACTGAAGATGGCGACAATAGAATAGTTGACGGCCGAAGAATTTCATCAGTCGGAGTTATGGCTGACGATGAACATGATTATGTTTGAAATCGCGATATCATGGAAGCATGAATCCTATGAGGTGAGTTGTTTAAACAATATGTTCTCCGATGAAATTTAATGATTATACCTCATAATGTTTACTTCCCAACATTAATTAAATATAGTGTCACATTGCTAAAGGTATATGCCTATTTCTATTACCTGCTGCTTCAACTGAATAATGTTATCACCTCAAGTTTTGGAAGAAATCCCTATTGTTCAGAAAACACTTTTCTACAGCAACTTGCTATGTGTCACATATCCTGACACTAGAACACAATATATCTTCTCGTCTTCACTGTCATCTTGCATCTAAACTAGGCAAAACAATAATATTGAGATATGCTATTTTTTCCAATGAACTGCCTGGTTCTCATTTTGTTCTTTGTATGTATAATTTTCGTCCCGCGCCGTAGCTAAGTGGTTAAGGTAAGAAACCATGGCACAGAGCTACGGGACTTGTGCTGGTTCGAGTCTACATACGGGAAGAAATTTCCTAATGGTATTTTGGCCAGTATGGGACCAGTGCCCACCCAGCATCCTGAGACATTTGGGTAGCTACAATAAGTAGCGGCTCCAGGTTGATAAAATCAGCTATAACGGCTGGGCGACTCGACATGCTCACCACATGTCACCCCTACACTGGCTGATCATCTACCTCTGTGATTGACACGTGGATGTGGGGTCAGCAGACGCTGGGTAGGCTAATGGCCTTGTAGGTCTGTCATGCCAGGAGGTGGTATAGTTTTCTGAGAAATCAACAAGTATGGCTGCTTCGTTTACTGCACCTTCTCCTGAATATATTAAAATGCCTCCGCTGATTGCCTTGTTGCTCATATGGACACATGAAATGGGCCAGTATTTATTTAATGGAGCAGCTAGGCTGAACAGTCAACTATGTTTATGTCAAATCCTCAGCAGAGTGCGCCAGCAAGCAACTGAGTGCGCCGTGTATATTAGCATTATGAATGAGAGGACAAAATGTCAGTCAGTCACGGGACTCTAGCGGGAAAAATAATGACTGTACAAGAAAATGTCATCAATACTGTTTTTGTTAATTGTGTACCGATAACATAGAATCCAAGAGGAAAATTTAATCCATCAATTATTATGTTGTGTACAGTAATTTTTATACGTAGTCCGTCACTGACTGACCATACCTTACAGTTAACAATTACAGGACACATTTAAGGTATATAGAACATTAGACTGCAATTAATATTATTACACTTAAGACTAGGGAGGACCAAAGTATGGTTTAGTAAAAGAGTTTGTGAAATAAAACTAATTAATACGTCTGAATCATTAAACAACAAATTGGAAAAATGTTGCATGTTTTTACAGGTTTTGGAATATAACAAGTTCTACCGCTAATATTAGATTAAGATAATACAAATTTGAAACAATATCTTATAGAATCAGAAATTTTGATCCTTAAAGATTACATCAACATAATTATTCCTGCGTCAATTTCAAAATTTTCACCTCAGTATGACATTTTCATGGAATCGCTCTACATTAAATAAGCATTCTTTTAGGCACGTTTCACATTGGGGCACTGGTGATGGTCACTTATAGAGATAGGGTTTTTTGAATTGTAGCATTCACACCAGGACACTACACTGCTTCATCGAGCCACTGTGACGCAGCAGTGTCTCACCCTCGCCACATGTGTTCAAGCAGTCACAGCCGGACATGCATTAGTTTGAATTGGAGTGTTCGCACTGTGACACAGATCACAGACACATTGTTGCAGATTTGCCAACAGACAGGCAGTCATTTCTAAGCACAGTGATACAGCGAAACATTCATACTGTACACATTATAGCTATGAGTTTAGATTTGATTATTTATTCCAAGCGCGACAAGCTTAGATGTCCCTTGGCCTACCAATCGGCTGCTGGCCTCACATCCACATGAGTTAATAACAGAGGTAGACAATCATCTAGCCAGTGTAGGGGTGACATGTGTTCAGGATATCGGGTCCCCCATCCGTTATAGCTGGTCTTCTCAACCTGGAGTAGCTACTTATTGTAGCTACCCAAATGCCTCACAATGCTGGTGGGAACCGGTCCCATACTGACAAAAATTCCATGAGAAAATTTCTTCTCCCATGGTGACTCGAACCAGCGCAAGTCCCGTAGCTCTGCGGGAAGGCTTCTTGCCTTAACCACTCGGCTACGATGTGGAACTTAGATTTGATTAACACGGAATATTTTATAGCCTAAGTGAAGTAGAAAGTCGTCGTCCTATTTAGGATATCAAAAGTGATGACTATAGCAACAAAGTGGTGAAAACGAATACATGGCAAGAAATTATAGCTAACTTACTTATTTTAGGAATTCTCACTATGAGGTATATTCTACCTTAATTATAGCTAAGTTTGTGCCTGATTTCAATGAGAAGAGCAGGAATGGAAAAAAAAAAAAATTGGTAAGTTGTACATTCTTTTTTTCACTTTACCATATTTTTTGGACCATAAGGCTAGCGAAATATAGTCCTACATCTCTACTAACCAGTTGACAATATCTGCAGTGTCCGACACCAGTGATCAGGAGTGTTCACCACAATCACCGGTGGCTGCCTATGGTTCATAACAAAATTGCAAATAAAGTAAATCTTTTTATTTTTATTCATCTAATGCCACCAGGTTGTCTTTTATGATATTTCTGGCTTTCTCCCCTGGCATTGGCAGAATTGTAATCCATTTCTTAGGTTGAGGCACCTGGAAGGTGGAATTATGTTACCCAGATGATATGATGGGTGATAATGTATCACCAGGGGAGTTCTTATCTTAATCTAAACTTAACTAAATTCCAAACCATGGGCAACCACAGGAATAATCCCTTTTAAGAAAACAATTCCTATAGTCTGACCGGGAAATTGAACCCGGGACCTCTTGAACAGAAGTCAGTAATGCAGACCACTAGCCCACGAAGCTGGTCAGGATATCTATAGACATCATGAAAAAACTTTAAATATCTGGTTAGTGTGGCCCATATATAATTTTTGGTTCCAAAAAAGAAAAAGGGGTAGTTTCTAATTATTGGTTCCATCTTGTATTCAGTCTTATTTCTTGTAAAATTTGATATGTTTGTATCGATGACAATTCTGTACACAATTCAGTCATATAGCAGATAATTGTGGCACCATGGTTTCCCCATAGAGTTGAGAGAGTAATATCTTATACAAGTTTGTTTACAGTGTAAGTGGAACTTTGTTTGGAATTAGTGTACAATTTATGTTCTTTTTAAGAATCAAACTCCATATAACAATCATTTTATAAAGAAGGATTGAGTTTTGGTTAATATTGAGTACCAGTTTACCTTTATATAAAAATTTGACATTAGGAAGATGAATTCCATAAACCAGCAAAAATCAATGATACTTTTTATCTGATTTGCTGAGCAATTTGTTTAGTTCATGTAGTTTCTCCACAATGGACTTCGTGCAAATAAGGAACACCACTTATAAAGTTCATATATTAAAATCTTGTTAATCTGAACCTCGTTAAATTGGATTTTGTTTAATCTGTCAAACATTATAAAATTATGGTAAAAATAAAATACCAACGAACTGCTAAATTTTAATGAAATGTGATACATAGACAAATTTAAGTAAACCGTCCATTTTATTTTTTGCACAGACTGTATACTTAGGAATACATGGTACCATTAAACAAAGCTATAATAGGCCACCCTCCTCCTCTTTTTCTTGTTACCTGCTATAGGGCTTACAACTCTCTCAGTATCATTAGTTTAACACTTGTCTTTTATCATTGAGAAAAGTAGCAATAAAAAAAATGTTCTGCAAACTACAATTATATGAGGAAACTGTGATCTTATTGTGGAAGAGAAGTATTACAAACCACAAAAGGTAATTTGGAACTTCTTCAAACCAAAAACTAAAGGATGTGCATTAAAATCAGTTATATCAAAATTAAGTTACCATATAATTTTATTCACAAATATTTGTGTGTGGTTATTTACTTATGCTAATCTGCACAACACTCAGCTCCAAAAGGTCCAGACTAATAAGGTTTTACTGTACAGACAACCCACCCAACCAGCAGGACAATTGAATCAGTAGTTAGAAGAAGAAAATAACTCAATCAACCCCAATTATCCAGAAAAAAAAACTGTCTTATTCATATATTTTTTTATTGAAACAAAATTCATTTTTTTACAGTATATCTAGGAAGTTACTGTGACCTATCAGGAGCAATAAAAGAGTTTCCAAGCATCATATTTTGATCCATAGAATGAAAGAAATTTGCTGCATTTGTTTCCTTCTTTCAACCGATTAAATAAACGACTGATAAATAAGAGTACATTTAATACATCACCTTCAAATATGTTACAGAAATGGTTGAAACACTGTTTAATACACTTTAAGCATAAACAAATGCCCTTTAGTTAAACAATGTCCACATATTATTGTAGTATCCAGCATATTAATACATGTTGGAGAAAATTAAATGAATGGAACTACAAAATATCAGGAGCTCCTGGTTTGTTTAGTCTTCTCCAGATTCAACATCAGCTGTGTTTGTAGTAGGCCAGTTAACTAGGCCCTCTTAGAATTCTCTCTTCTCTTGTGGGATGTATGTGATCTTCTTTACATGTTCAATTTTGTTGTTAGTAGGTACTTTGTCTCAGTAAATAGTTTCTGTATGAAGAGTAACCTTATCCAGTAACTTTAGCTTTTGAAGGAGAAAGTGAGTTTTCAGACGACCATTAATGTACTCGGAAGCTATTACACAATCCTTCATTGTAGACAAATATTGTAAGTGTCAATATTTGGAAATAGAAAACTGTGACTGTTTGTCATTGCTTTTGGATGTTTTTTTTAAGAATTTTGGCCACCAGGCCTTATAACTCAAAATTTGTTCTGGTTACACTTTCTGAACAGAATAATCCACTTCTCTTGCTGATTTTATCAGTTCACAGTAATCATCCGGAGTGTAGATTCAATGAATATGTCGAATGTTATGCTTGGTAGTACCGAAGTTCCTGTTGCAATGTAGAAAGGATTTCCTGCAAACAAGAAAAAAAAAAAAAAACTGGTGGATTGTATTAAAATGACAAAGTGACACCAAACCAAGTAGAAAAGGGACAAATTTGTTATTGTGGTTCTGTTCTCTGCAAGCATCAGTGAAAATGTGAAATTCCCTGATAATAGGATCCATTTCATGCATTTTCGTCCGAAGAAGGCTACATACTTCATTAGGTCCTTTTTCGCTACACCTTCTGGATATGCGTTGAAATTTGCTATGCCCGTTTTTGCATCCAGAATACAAAACCATTTAACCAAAGTTTTTGGAGTAGAACATTTCTTTCACCAGAATTATTGAGAGAGGAAGATTTTGCATGTATTCGAATACGAGACATCCTATTTCTTCTTTCTCCTCGCAAGGTTGCAAATATTTGTTGTTGTTTAGTGTAAAATATATTGGCTCTACTTATGGGAAACATGCGACAGAACTTGGAAGAAGGAAATAAATGCCAGACTTATTTCCTTCTTCGGACTTACAGTATTTTCACGCATACCTTTAAAGACCATACAGGTGCAATTTTATTTCTTTCTTCTACTCTATAGACGCATATACTATTGAAGATTCCGATAACATCAGAATCTCAATTTTCAAATTTCTTATAACAAAGAGTCAAAGTTTCATGAAAATAGTGAGATATCAATTGACACTGGTTTAGTTCCATGAATAACATAGTGAAACAAATTTGTATATTTTAATGTTATGATTGTTATATTTTAATAATTATAATCTTCTTTCTTCTTCTTCCTTCCAAGTATTAGGCCAAGGCCTGTTACGATCCTATAGAAAATTTTCCCTCCAGCGTTTCATAGGACGGTCCAGTGATCTTCGTCCTCTTGGTATATAATTATAAACAGCTTTGGGGATCCGATTTGAACTCATTCTTTCAAGATGGTGTTTCCAATTTAGTTGGTACTGTTTAATATATTCCAAAATTGGCGTAGTCTTCAATTCTTTTAAGATATCGGTGTTCCTTTTCCGATCCCATCTGGTGTAACCCGCTGTTCTGCGCATGAATCTCATTTCACAAGCCGTTATTCTGCTTTCATGTTGTTTTCTTAGTGTCCATGCTTCACTACCATAGGTCAACACTGGTCTAGCCAAAGTGTTATATAAACGTAATCTGGTGTTTTTTGTGTACAAGGGATGGTTTCATAACTTGATTAATAATTCCTAAACTTTTATTATAACTAGTAACTTTTTCAGGGATATCCTTTTCATCCCAGATAGAGAGATAATATCCAAGATATTTAAATTGATTAGATCTCTCTAAAATTTTATTCTGGAGACAGATTTTACTTTTTATGGGGTCCTTCCCATGAAATGCCATAATTTTAGTTTTGTTAATTGATATTTCCATATTAAATTTGGCACCTATTTTTTGTAAATTATAAATTGATCGTTGCAAATCATTTTCGGAAAGTGCCAGAAGAGCTAAATCGTCTGCAAAAAGAATAGCATCGAGTTTGAGGTTCCTATTGATGGGTATATATCCTCGTTGTGTTTTCCTCCATTCATTTATTAATTTATTCATGTATATAATGAAAAGCACCGGTGAAAGTCCACATCCTTGTCTTACTCCAGTGTTGATCTTTTCCCAAGAAGATAATTTGCCATCTTGTTTAACAGAGATTTCATTATCTTTATAGATGTTGAAGATATTAGTAATATATTGTTGTGGAACGTTATCATCAGCTAAAATTTGTAGTAATATATTTCTGTCTACTTTGTCAAAAGCCTTTATGAAGTCAACGAAGGCGATATGAGTTTCTATATTGAATTCCTTGTGCTTTTCTAATAGTAGTTTTAGAGTAAAGAATCCATCTGTACAAGATCTACCCTTTCTGAATCCATTCTGCTCTTCTCCAATTATATTTTCATAAATTTTCCTCAATTTATTCTTAACTATATTAGCATAAATTTTGTATCCAGAGTTCAACAAGCTAATTCCACGATAGTTATCTTTGATTTGGCGACTTCCTTTTTTGAAGATTGGTATTACAATGGATTTGTTCCAGCTTTGTGGTGGTTCTTGTCCTTCCCATATCATATTAAGGAGAATAAGAAATCTGTCTAAAAAATTTTTTGTTGAAAATTTAAATAATTCTTGATTAATGTGGTCTTCTCCGGGAGCTTTGTTACTTTTTAATGATTTAACAACATCAGTTAATTCATCTATAGAAATTTGTTCCAAAGCAGTGTTATTAGAGATTGGTATTTGTAATAAATCATCCTTTTGTGTCCATAAATGATGAAAGTAGGTAAGCCAAGATTCTTTACATATACAATTTAAATGTGCATTTTCTCTTGAATCATTATTTAAATTTTTTAAAACTTTATATATTTTTGGTTGAGGCCTAGTGATATCATTTTCCAAAAATGAGACAAATGATTATAATAATAATAATTATTATTATTATTAGTAATAATAATATTAATGAACCTATGATAAAAGTGTGAATAATAAGTTGTGTAGTAAATGTTTTCTTTTGGATTGTCATCAAAATAACAGAAAACATTTTGTATTGGTGAAACGTCGAGGAACTACAAGCCTCACGACCACGGCCTACAACCCGAAAATCTTCTTTAAGATCATCGTAGAAGACATTTGTACTCTTTCCTCACATTGACATACAGACCTCTTGATGTGTCTGCATAGAATGTTCTGTCAGTTTATTTCTCATTTTTCTATGTCTGGAAACACACAAGAAGGTGTTCAACTCTAAAACCTGTAACCTGCAGCCACATTTTGCCATGTGTCACCATAGATCATAAAAACTTCAAATGTCAGGACTCAGGCATATATTTTTCTTTTCATGTAATATACAGGGTGTAAATGAATTATACCGCACAAATTCAATTGCTTACAGAGGGATATTATATTGGTAATTTAAAAAAGGGAACCAATGTTCTACGAGGAAAAATGGGCTAGTTATAGGGGATTAAAATTATCGACAATTAATACAGATAAATCAATAGGAGAGAAAATTATAATAATAATAATAATAATAATACTTTATTTATTCTGGCAGAGTTAAGGCCATAAGGCCCTCTCTTCCACTCAACCAGCACAAATACAAATAAATATTCGACAAATATAGCTATACACTGTACTAATTATAAACAGTTAAAGATACAATAATTGTAGCAATGTAAATGTCATGTACAAATAACATTTTATAGGGTAATAACAATAATGATACGATAATAATAATAGTAATAATAATAATATAAATATGATACATTATACGGGAAACACCAATTAATATATATATCTTACACTGGATAATAATGAAGTCGAGTTTAGAGCAAATATAAATTTAGATTTCTTTTAAAAGATGCCATACTAGAATAACTTAAGATCTTGGTAATAATTCCAAAATCCTGATTGCTAATAATTCATCAACAACATATATGAAATATTGGGTTATCAAATTCCTTAAAATTTCGAACTTAGTACATGATTTAACACCACTGCACTGGTTAAAGTAGCATCGATACAATGAGAGCCTTAGCTCAGAGTGAAATGTGCATACTCTTTGTAGTTAATGTGTGGCTTAATGGTTAAAGTCATGGATTTGGAGTTCAAATCACGGCAGGCTACTTTTTTCTTTCCTTTTTTTTTTTTTTTTATCTTTCTCTGCGTGTGTGCTGAAATTGACACTGAAATTTGTTCAGTATAGGCATGTGCAAAATACCTATTCCCATGTATGTTATTACATTAACATCTGATTAGAAGTTACTTAAGTATCAATCGCATTTCATGAAAGCATCATGGAACATCTTTACAATTTCAACACTTTTAAAATTCATATTAAAGCACCAATTAAAATGCAGAAGATGAAACATTGTTTTTGAAAGGCCTCCATATTGAAACTACTTTATTAAGTTTAATAATTTTGTTGAGGATGACTGACCTACCAGGTATCAATTTTACATTTAATATCTTATGCAGAACTTGCCGAAATGCATCTGATTTATGATGCAGCACAAGGTAATGGGCAAGAGCTGGTGCCATGTATGCAGAGCGGTATCCAAATAGACGCCCATCCTCACCGAACAACCTTAGAGTCTTTTAATAGGCGTTTGCAGGAGCATTGGACGTTGAAGGTAAACAGAGTAGATGTACGCGCCGCACTGTAGAATTCGAAGAAAATATTTTTCATCGGGTGGAAGATTATTCTTCTAATAGTACTCGTACTGTTTCACGTGTAATGGACACGAACCATCAAAGTGTATGGGAAGCCCTGCATGAAGACCAGCTCTATCCCTTTCATCTGTAAAATGTACAAGCCTTACAGCCAATGAACTTCTCTCAACAGGTAAAATTTTGCAATTGGTCATTGTTGCAGCCACCCACTTATTTTCCTCGGTGTTATTCATTGATGAAGCAACATTTAATATGGATGGGCTGGTTCTGAACTAAAAGAACAGTCAAGTGTGGGATGATAAAAATCCTCATGTCATCTTTGAGAGGGGTCACCAGCAGAGATTTTCGGCGAACATATGGGTAGGCATAATTTCTGACCACATCATTGGCACCTACCTTCTTCCCCGAGATTAAATGGTGTCATTATAAGTCATTTTTAGAGCATGTCCTACCTAGATTGCTAGAAGAAGTTCCACTCACGTCAGGCTCTTCTCCATTTCTGGCCGGAATGTGCGAAAACATTTGGATGAAGTGAATCCTGGCCATTGGATATAGGAAGAGATAGTTCTTCTGTATTGTGGCCACCTCACTTTCCAGATCTTTGTTCACTTCATTATTACCTGAAAACATTGGTGTATGCAACACCTCTTGATACAGATTAACTGTTAGTTGCACGCATAATCACAGCATGTGACATAATCTGCGAGAAGGGGGTAAGAGGATCCTTTAGTTGCCGATATCATCTGTGTTGTGGGAATGTAGGTGGCCAATATGAACAATTTCCCTAATGAGTCTGCAGGTGCTTTACTTTTTTTCTGGTTTACTCAAATGTATTGCTTTTTATTTCCCAATAACAATATGTATGCCATATGTACATACACTATACCTCTTCATGTTATTACTATTGTGACCATTGTACCATAATTTATCTAAGTACATAAGTACTGTACAGCACAATTACACATTTTATTTGCAAAACCTATTATACTCTTCAGTATGTGTATTATTATTACAATCTTTCAAACAATTGTCTGTACAATACATACATAGATACTTGTAACTCATCTACTGCACTGACATTCCAAATGCCATATTCTGTAAAATAATGAATAAACAATTAAATCAGAAGTAAATCTACATATGTAACTAATTTACAGGACGTACCTAATAAAGAAAGAAAGAAAAAAAAATAGTGTACACATTCTGTAGGTAAGTTTCAAACGTGATGCATCAATCTTACATTTGCGTCGATGGTAAGACTGCTATAAGCACTGAGCTAAAGGTGCCTACTTGTTGCAAGTTTCAGTCTTTGTATCATACTGTTTCCATTATAATTGGAAATATCAGTGGCGTACCAACCGTTTTACAAATTGAATCAGAACTTGGACATTTTTATTCGTAGACCATTGGATAATTATTTCAAAATGCTTATATAATAGCCCTGTGTATGTAGTTAAATTTGTGTGGTATAATTCATTTACACCCTGTATATATGTATATATATATATTTTTTTTTTATGTACTTTTATCTACTGAAGCTTTGTCCTTCTGTTTGCAGGTCACATTAGGTGATGTGAAGAATGAAATTGAAAAACTTGATATTAAAGAAGAGATAACAAAAATATTGGTAAGTTACCTTTTATGAAAAATATATTGAAGGCAAAATGTTTTCTCTTGCAATTTTTATTTTTTATCTTTTTGTATGACTTACCAATACTTAAAATTTGGTAACAAATAGTAAATTGAGATGAAATTATCTTTACCACTTCACTAAATCTAGGAATGTCGTTTTCATTAACATCATTATCTTTTCTGCCAGGGTTTTCATCTTGTGAATTCAGTTACCTCAATTGCAATCTCCTACATAAACTCCATGGATGTTGACAAAATTAGCCTAATGTTCAACAATATCTGTGTGTAATAAAATGAACATTAACTGAGAAAATTGAGATAAGAGACAATTTTGAAAGTCTATAAAACATCACGAGTCCCAAATTTGTTACATGAATCAGAATCGGTACCTTAACTTCAATTCAATTCCAATGAGCAGAATTGGCAGAGATGAGACTATTAAGACCACTAGCAGACTACAGTCTTCTAATCATAAAAGGAATGTTTTGTTTTCTAATGACTGCATTTGAACCATTATCCCATTTTGCCGCTGCTTCTCAGTCAAGTATAAACATTAGCTTAATTATATTTTTCATCTAAATTTGAGGGATTTCTTTTTGTAAAAATAATTATTACCTTTTTTTTTTTGGAAAATTTTATAAGGTGATTTGTGTCTTATTATCAATTTCACCAACTGATTTTTTTTAAGAAAGGGAACAGAATCAGGTTTTTTTAACTATACCTCTATAATGATGCTATACATATTATACACTACAATATATAATTGGATTATTGTCATCCGAGAAGAATTAAACATCAAAGCCATCACTGAAAAAATAACAGTTTACTACGTCACTTGGTACCTGCACACATTACTGATCTAATTGGAAGAGTGATCTTGAAGAAGTGATGGAGAGATCAGCTCACATTAAGTAGGTCAGGACAAAATATATTTTGCTTCATAGAATTTCATGATGGATTACATTCTGAACAGCGACATTAATCTCTTTATCTTATGTTTATTTTGAAATTGACTCATGCTTGTTAACATGCAGTCATTTAAATCACCATTAGTAATATCATGACCTACAGACTGTAAGTTATTCTCTTTTAACTTTTAAACGCCCAAGTTTAAATAGCCCGGAGCGGCAGACTGTCCAGGTTTAAATGTCCTCCTAGCTTTCGACTATAACTTTACTAATTTTATTAACTTATATTTTTAAATCTGTGGTGGTCACAAACATCAAACAACGTTTATAGTGTTAAATATTATTGTAAAATCGGTAGTATTCAAGGCAAAAACCTGTAGTGATGTTTTACACCATAGAGAGAGTTTTTAAATTCAGGATAGATACAAAATAACTCGGGGTTTTAGAGTGTTGTGAATCAGATTAGAAGTGAGAAACTATATATATTTAGGTATATTCCAACCCTCTTGCATTCTTTTGTTTAGAATTGGTGTTATGTTGCATCCGGTCAGTTTTTCCTCAAAGCAGGAAAAGCTTAGAAAAAAATAAACAGGTCACATTCAAACACAACCCATATTCATTCATAGTTTTGTGACCCAGAGTGAAGTTTATGATATATGTGGTAAAAGATCACCAAGTTCTGCTGAAATACAAGAAATTCTCAGACTGTGACAAAGACGACAATAACAATGGCAATCACAAGCTACACTCAACTGACACTTATACCTGCGAGACACATGATATACGGGTAGGATCTTGGGTTCCTGAAACTAGAATTGACAGTGAAGAAAACTGTACTCTTCCCCCTGACATGACAGAATCAGAAATGTACCTTTTTCATGGCCTAATTATTCAAATGGGATATGACATACACGACTGCCGTAGGGACTATTGGTCAATAGAACAGTTTCGTATGCTTTTTTAATAATACAATGTCTCGTAATAGATTTCTACATATTCTTAGATTTTTACATTTTACATACAATAATAACCCCGTAATAAAAACGAACCCACTTATGACAGACTTTGGAAGATAACCATTTTTCATATATTGAATAATGCCTTCTGTAAACTATACAATCCTTCTGAACTGTTGGCGTTGATGAAGTCATTGTATCTTTCAAAGGACGAGTAATTTTCCAAAAAAGCACAAACGTTTTGGCAAAAAAATTTATAACTTATATGACAAGACTGGATACACGTATGACATGGAAGTTTATTTCGGGAAAGACAAAACACGATCTACTAACAACATAATTGGTATTCATGCCACAGTAAGACAATCGACTAAAAATGTAGGATTTGGACATACATTATACAGGGTGTAACATAACTCAACGGCAAAATTTCAGGAATGAGTTTCTGATATGGAGAGAATAAAAAAGGTGTATTACAACATGGGTCCGGAAATTGACAAATACAGAGTTATTCGAACTTTTATGAATGTTAGTAGGCCTACATAGCGACAAAAATGCAAGGGACTTGTTGGAGCGCTCTGTTCTAAAAGGATGAACTGTTCAAAGTGACCTCCTTGTGCCTCAATACAGACAGCTGCTCTTCTTAGCATTGAGTCTCCAACACAATAAAAAAAATGTCTGGTGTAGTGCGTACTGTCTGAAAGGCTGCCACAATGCGTGCACGGAGAGTTATTACATCATCCACAGGGCTTGAAAACACCAAAGACTTTTGAGGTGTCCCCAAAGACAAAAGTCCAAGGGGTTTAAATCGGGAGATCGTGGTGGCCAAGAAATTGGTCCTCCTCTACCAATCCAGCGGAGACCAAATGTTCGATTAAGGTAGTCTGCGAGCAGACAGTCTGAAATGTACAGGAGCACCATCGTGCATGAAGAACATCAGCCGTCGGGATGCTAGTGGCATGTCTTCCAAGTAACGAGGTAAGTGATTGCGCAAGAAACGTGTGTATTCAGGTTCATTGAGCCTGTTCGGAAGAACGTAGGATCCCAACAAAATATCACCAACATTGCCTACCCAGATGTTAATTGAGAATATCTGTTGGTGACATGTTGCTATTGTTGCATTGGGATTCGTGACTGCCCACACGTGCTGGTTGTGCAAATTCTGGATCCCATCCCTTGTGAATGTTGCCTCATCCGTGAACAACACGACAGTTCCAAAGTTAGGATTCACACCGCATTGTTGGAGGAACCACAGGCAGAACATTACCCGTGCAGGATAATTCGCAGGAGACAAGGCTTGTACACGCTGCAGATGATACTGTTGTTGTTCCCTTAGTAGTCTCCATACCGACATGTGCGACAAATTGGTCTGCAATCCTAAGAGCCTTGTGCTTATTCCAGGATTTTCGTCCACGATGTTGAAAACAGCCTCCTCCTCTTCAGGCCTTACAACTGTTGGTTGTCCCCTGGTCCTTGGTGGGCGTGCAAAACTCCTGTATTCTCATAAACGGCGATGGGTTCCTTGAAAAGTCTTACGATCTGCCAATCTCCACATTGGTATCGTTCCTGATACAAATGACATGCCCTCAAAGCATTACCATCCGCCAAACCACTGATGCAATGCATACAGGCATATTCTTCATTTGTGTACCACAGCAGCCTACAATCAACAGAAAACAGACTGTCAATAACTACTGTAAACCTTAATAACCTAACATTTATAAAAGTTCGAATAACTCTGTAATTATAAATTTCCGGACCCATGTTGTAATACACTTTTTTTTATTCTCTCCATATGAGGAACTCATTCCTGAAGTTTTGCCGTTGAGTTATGTTACACTCTGTATATGGACAATTTCTTCTCCTCACCTGCCTTATTTGACGATTTAACTAAAAAAATTAATTGTTATGGGATAGTAAGACCTAACAGAAAAGGGATGCCTAATAATAATAATGATAATAATAATAATAATAATAATAATAATTCCATGGTGTGATAGGTCTAGAAGGCCCTTAGCCTACCAGCTGGCTGTTGGCCTCACACCCACATGTGTCAATGACAGAGGTAGATGATGATCTAGCCAGGGCATGGGTGACATGTGTTAAGCATGTCGAGTCCCCCAGCCCTTATAGCTGGTTTTTTCAACCAAGAAATTATTTTTTCATTTGTTAGACTTGACCATTCTAATCAGTTTTCTTCTTCTGACTTATTGTTGTGCCAAAAACAACACATAAAGACTTCTGACTTAGACTTGTTAGATACTTTTTTTGAACAGGCTGGTAAAACACCCGGTAGACGACTCCCTGGTAGACCTAGTGTATTGAGTACAGACATTTCTTGACTTGAAGTTCACTTTAGTCAACATTGGCCGGTAGCTTTACAAATACTAATTTGTCGTGTGTGTTCGGCACGGGGAATCAGAAAATGTGTGCAAATGAAGTGTAAAAAGTGTGATGTCGGCTTGTGTATTGGTGATTGTTTTGAGACTTATCACACAAAAACAAACCTTTAATAAAGAAATGTTAATCTTCACATCACGTTGCCAAGCATCTGATAACCCTGAAAAAAGGTATGTAGCAAAAGTAGTTTTATCCAGTATAATTTCAAGCAACCAAACAGCTCCGCCTGCTGAGAACCCATATGGGGGTGCGGGCAGACTGGACGTACAATTTAAAACCCAGCATATAGGCTCTTGGGCGTTTAAAGGTTAATATTTCTTAAATATTACTTTATCCCTCAGTGTGAGTGATAAATAAAAAAAATAAAATATAAGCTTTGCTAGGATTACTATCATTAAAAGTCTTCTTTAATAAGCAGCCAGATTGTTTGTAGAATTGAAGTTGACGGCCTCAGATGCAGGGGATTGTATAAGAGAGAAAAATGTATGTATAGGGGTTTATAGTTTACCTGCTTTAATGATACATATTTGAATTAGTGATTAATAAATTAAACTTAATTACCATAGTTCACGGATTGTTGCAGCTTTGTTCAAATACCAGTTTTAATCTTTACTATATCAATAATATTAATAATGATGCTGACGAGGATGATTGACAATAATTCTACCAGAATTAAAGCTATAAGACATTATTTTCCGCTCAACCCGCATAAATATACAAATGGATATTAACAATATATATACACTAATGAGACCTATAATGGATTAAAAATAGAGTAATTTTTTTAGTGGCACAACAGCCTGTAGTTTTGGGTATTAGCCCCTCCATATTTATGAGTTATAACATCAGTAAATTTAGTTATGCTTATTTACCAAAGATGTAATGAATGGTATTGCAGTCACCTTACCAATCCATTGTCACATCTAGCTGGCAACTAAAGTAATAGTAGGATAATGAAGTCGGTAATATTTGCTTAGAGGTCTCTTTATTCTGGCATAAGGATCTTTTACAAGTGTGATAATATTGAGACTCAGGAACAGTGGCTTATAGGCAACACTTTGATCATCACCACCGTCATCATCCATGCAAGTATTAGGCCACGAGGCCTGTTACGGCCTCAAAGAGGAATTTTCCATCCAGCGCTTTTTAGGACGATATGGCATTTCTTGAAGATGGGCTTTTCCAGTTGTCCTGGTACATATGTATATGGTGGAGAATGGGTTCTACATCCAACTCTTCCATAATTTCCACATTTATTTTATGGTCCCACTTTGTATAGCCTACTGTACGGCGCATAAATCGCATCTCATTTGCTTTGCCGTTATTCGGCTTTCATCTCTTCTTCGCATTGTCCATGCTTCACTATCTCATCTTAATACAGGACTTTCGAGAACCTTATAATGCCGTAATCTTGTGTTCTTTTCTACTAAAGACGTTTATTTATTATCAGCCAAACAGGAAAATGCTGACATGACTGACACCAGTAAGAAGCAATGGAAGAATAAAGGCAGAGAAAAGAAGAAAAAGTCATAAAGGCTAAATGTATTCTAGAATACAATAATGGCTTGGGAGGACAAGACGACATGACAAGGTTGTGGCTTGTTTTCCAGTAATGAGGAGATTTGTAAAGGACTACAGAAAATTTGTTTTTTACATTATCGATAATTTGAGAAGATATATAGTAAGAACTGTCCATGATTTGTAATGTATAGGTCTATGCTTTTATATGTTTAGTTTAATTAATTTTTATAACGTACAGCCTTTGAAAAAAAATGATGGTGCAACTCTTGATGATGGAAAGTTAGAGATTTGAAGAGCAATTCACACCAGTACGTTGTTACATGTTCTGACTTGTTTGAGTATAAAGCGGACGACTTAAGTCTCTCTTTATGCAGCATTCGTATCATTCGCTTCAGTGGAGCGGTCGGTAAGATGCTCTTTTTCCGACAACACGGGCCCACGTTTGGTTCTTGTTAGTATATATATTCTTTTTATTTATTATTATTTAATAATGTCGTTAATTTTCATAATGCCTACACGTTACCAGGCTTCGTTACATACCGTATATCTCGGCAGATAAGACGATAGTTGAACCAAAAAAAAAATATATGTATAGGATCGTCTTATGGGGCAGATACAAAAAAATTAGATTGAAATGTACACCCTTTGACAAAAAAAAAAGTCATCTCTTGAACACACATTTCTTCTAAGTCATACTAGGCACAGCGCTGGGTTCAAACTAGGAAACTAGTCATAATTGTGCAGTCCCTGAGCTACTGTGTTATGTGGCATAAACTGAAGACTCTCCTACGTGTCGTGATAGCTCTGCGGTAAAGCATGCGGTCACTATTTCTGTTAATGAAGATCGCAGGTTCGCGTCTTCAATTACGTTTTTTTTTTTTTTTTTGATATTTGTATTAAAACGTTTTATGAATTAAATACATTTTATTTCGACATTTGAATTAATCTATACTTTTAAGTTCATAATTGTTTTTTATACCGCCGAGGTTATAATAATGTTAAATCATATACTTTTACACGCTTTATATTAGCTTGACCTGTATCTGCCTATGTAACGGACCTGTATATATGTAACGGAATCTTTGAACACGATTTTCACCCACTTAAAAACATTGGATCAACTTGAAACTTTGTATACTTCTAAAGGACCCATGACAATACAAAAAATTCATTATTTTTTCTAGAATCCTGGCCAGAATCATCAGAAAATCAATAAAAATTAAAACCGGTGTAATAGGTTACGGACTTCTCGACTTTTTAGTCAATCGTTTTAAGAGCTCAGTTGGTAGAGCGGTGGACTGTAGTAGTACATAATTTCGGTAATCCATAGGCCGCTGGTTCAAATCCAGGCCGGAGGATTTTTTTAGAAGAGTATTAGGAAATTAGATTTTCATGGGATTCCAGTTTATGACAATCAATTAAACTATAAATTTAAAAAATAAATAATAGTTTAAAAAACTGAAACAACACGCTTTATTAGAAAACCATTCTAAAAAATTAAAAATAAATACCAGTTTAAAAAAACTAAAACATGCTTTATTAGAAAACCGAACTAAAAAATGAAAAATAATTTTAATTTCCAACACGCTTGGGATAAAATTAAAGTGATCAACAAAAAAAATCACCTCCAACACATGTAGAATAAAACTAGTTATCTACAAAAAAAATAATTTTACCATCAAAAGCATGGGGTGCTTTTTATGGTTTTTACATTTTATTCTTAGAGACTTTAATTTTACCAACATCTGTTTATTATCAAATATATTAATTGATATAGGGCACCCCACGCTTTTGATGGTAAAAATAATTTTTGAAGGTAACTCTAGTTTTATTCTAGATATGTTGCAGATGACTTTTTGTTGACAACTTTAATTTTATCCCAAGCGTGTTGGAAATTAAAACTATTTTTCATTTTTAGTTCGGTTTTCTAATAAAGCTTGTTGTTTTGGTTTTTTAAACTATTATTTATTTTTATCTTGTATATTACCGTCTTCCTCAAATATTTAAAATTTTCGTTGATTTCACTTTAGGCCTTTTGATGCCTGCTTCATCTTCTGGAGTTGTTGTAGTAGTATTGAATTAATCTGTATGTCTAATAGAGGGTTTTGCTCATTAGGCATATTTTCGTTTAGAATGTTTGTATTTTTGGCCTTCTTGATAATTTCAATTTCTTCTAAAATGTTAATTTTGTGTCTATTGTTTTCCCTGTGTATAATTGACATTGTATTATCGATATTGCTGAAACTGTGGCCACTTTCTTAAATCTGTTTAGCTAAATTTGATTTGATTGTTAAAAGAGAAGGCAAATCAAATTTCGCTGTTCACCTGATTCGAATCAAATCGAAAATGTGTCAGCTAAGATGAAAATAGAGATGAACGCTAATTGGCCTGCAGATGCACGAAAGATCGCTTGTGGCACAAATTCAAGATGCCTGGGATGCTCTAGACGATTGTCCACGTGCCTGTAGAAATTTTATTGCATCAATGCCCCGAGGATTGAGGGCGGTAATAGATACTGAGGGTTCATACATCCGATATTAATTTTGTTAAAGTTTTCATTTTAGATTATATTATTTTGTTTCTTCATTTAATTATTATGTGTTTTGTGTGTGCATTAAAGCCATAAAACTCAAATATAAAATTAAATATGAAACTATATTACAGGCGAAATGATATCCTAACATTCAGTAAAAAAAAAAGTAGAACGGGAATCGAACCCGTGAGGATACGAATGCAGATGCTGTGTGTTAAACCTCTCGACCACGGAAACACACAAAGGCAAGCTCTCTCTTTTATGTTACTTGAGTGTGCACTGCGTTAACTAGCAAACAACACAGTACAATTACCGAAAACGTGTTAATGTGAATAAGGCTTCTGCTAGTGCTCACGAAGTTCCCCGATCGGTTGAAACAATCAAGATATGACTTTTTTTGTGTAAGGGTGTATATAAATTAAAACCATTATAAAATGAAAAACAAAACTCACCAAAGTATTTAAAATCCTGCAAAATCCTCACACCCATCATCATCATCTGATGTTCACACTTAGGATAAAATAATAAAAATTACTTGAACAGACGATACACAAATAACAATACAACCACTTATTGCAATGACAAACCGATCAGTTGACATGTGGGAGGAACTGTTAGAGATATAGACAACCCCCGTGAGTACAGCTACTATCAAACCAATCCTGAAAACATCTGGTTATTCAATTCTTTTGCAGTCTGTTTTGTGTAGTAAATAAACATGGACATTATTGCTTATACTGAGTGGTTTTTTTTAAATTATTAATGAAGTGTTATTATTACTATGCATGATTCAAAGGGCACTGTATAACATTTAAATATTTAGATAACTTATATCTTTGGATTTGATAGTAGGGTAACAAGAAATTTCTCACGCGGCATGTCTTCCTTCCTTATCATAACAATCTCCTTTCCCCTTCCATGTGACAGGTCTCATCTCTCGTGGTAGTACAACTTATTGAAAGTGTAGCAGTGTTACCGATTTAATGAAAATAAAATGTAGTTATTTATCACCATGCCCTCCATGGTATTTTTACCTTGTCGTGGTGGAGTGGCTTCCGTGCTTATATGATCCTGAGAGCTATGCTGGTGGTAGCATTGCTGCTGATAGGGTTACCCATGCCGGACTGGTCGAAGGTGATAAGCCAGATGAAAAAAGTACCTTGGTCGAAAGAGTGACAATCTTTCACCGTAAAAATACAACTGTCAAGAAATGCGGACATGGGTTCAACTGGGGTAAAATTTTCCGGAGGTCAGGTAGTCCCCCATTCAGTTCTCCAGGCGGGGACTACTTCAGGGAACCCATGCCAAAGGCTCAAACACAGGGACATGTTCCTAGGAACATGGAATGCTAGGACTTTATACAATAGTGGGGCACTAGAGATATTAACGCGGGAATTAGATAAATCACCCTTGGATATAGTCGCTTTACAGGAAGATAGGTGGCCAGGAGAAGGTAGTCAGGAATCAGGAAGCTTTGCATTATACTACGGGGGTCAGAAAGACCTACATTTGGAACGGGGTTTTTAGTCAGAATGAGGATCCCATCTGCTATCCGAGATATTAAGTTTGTTAGTGATAGGATATCATACATAATTCTAAAGGGTAAACAACGTGATTTTATAATTGTAAATGTACATGCTCCCACAGAAGATAAAGATGACAAGATCAAGGATGAGTTCTATGAAGAATTAGAATGCTTATTTGATAACCTTTCACGATATCATATGAAAATTGTCTTAGGAGATTTTAATGCAAAAGTGGGGCGGGAAGATATATTCAAAACAACAATAGGCAAATTCAGTCTTCATGAAGATAGTAACGACAATGGGGTTAGATTAGTCACCTTCGCCACATCAAAGAATCTCATTGTTAAGAGCACAACATTTCAGCATAAATACACCTGGACGTCTCCAGATGGCGAAATCTCGGAACCAGATAGATCATGTATTAGTGGACAAACACTGGCAGAGTAGCATCATCGATGTTAGATCAGTTAGAGGGACAGACTGCAATTCCGATCATTATCTGCTCAGGGTGAAAATCACACAACGGCTATCGCTTATGAGAGGAACAATCACTAAAGATGATTCCAAAAAATTTGAATTAAAAAACTTGAAAAATGTTGAAATGTGGCAAGAATACCAAATCAAAATTGCTAATAGATTTGAAGTACTGGAATCTTCAGATGACAATGTGGCAAACGAAGAAGAAACTCATATAAATAAAGATTGGGAGACTATAAGAGATACTATTAAATTGTCAGCATCAGAAAGCGTTGGTTGTTTAAAAAAGAGGCAAAATAAGAAATGGTTTGATGAGGAATATGCCGACATTGTAAAGAAAAGAAAGCTAGCAAAAATGAAATGGTTACACGAGCCAAATGAGGTAAATTTAGAGAAATTGGGTTGTATTAGACTGGAAACCACCAAGTTACTAAAGAGTAAAAAGAGGGAATATTTGAGAGAGAAGATTAATGATCTTGAAATAAATGCAAAAAATAGGACCATTAGAGAATTATATCAGGGAATTAGTATAGAGAAGAAAGGGTTTCAGGCTAGAACAAACATAATTCGGAATGAAAATGGGGATATGATTGCAGATTCCAGGAGTATATTAAATAGATGGAAAAGTTACTTTAATCAGCTATTAAATGTACATACAGAACAGGACGTTGAGGAGGATATTTTACAGACAGCAGAAATGCTAGTCGTAGAGCCAAGTGCATTAGAGGTTGAAATGGCGATAGAAAAATTGAAGATGTATAAAGGATCAGGTTCAGATGAAATCCCAGCAGAACTGATAAAATCAGGGGGAGAGAAATTGATGTACAGAATACGCTGGTTGGTTAGTATGATTTGGGAAAAAGAAGCTCTTCCAGATGAATGGAAAGAATCAATTATCGTACCAATTTATAAGAAAGGAGATAAAACTGATTGCAACAACTACAGGGGCATCTCATTACTTTCAACTTCGTACAAAATTTTAACAAATGTATTAGTAAGCAGACTTTCTCCCTATATTGATGACATTCTAGGAGATGATCAATGTGCATTTAGAAGAAACAGGTCTACAACAGATCAGATTTTTAGTATAAGACAGATTTTAGAAAATAAATGGGAATATAATGGTACTGTACATCAACTATATGTAGACTGGGTTGCAAAGGATAGTGAAGTGCATTCCATAACCTCTCCTATCAAAATCTCAACCTGAACCTGCTCGTGGTGCAACCTGCTTTTACAAATGAGGCTATGAGGACCCAGTAGTGGTGGTATAATCACACCTCAGAAATAGAGGAAATGCTATTTCAAAATCACCATAGAGAAATATTGGAGAGCAAGAATGCTAATGGCTTCATTGCCAAGGCCCACCATTTGAAAACAACAACAACTATATGTAGACTTCAAAAAAGCATATGATTCAATTATGAGGGAGAAGCTATATAGTGTATAAAAGTTAGTTAGACTTATACGAATGTGTCTAAATGGCACAAAGATAGGGTGCGTGTAGGCAAACAGTTTTCGGACACTTTTGAAATCCAGAATGGGTTGAAGCAAGGAGATGCACTATCTCCTCTACTATTTAATTTTGTACTAGAGCATGCCATTAAATCTTTAGAGAATAAGGAAGGCTTACAACTCAATGGTATTAATAAGCTGTTAGTGTATGCTCATGATGTAGTACTATTGACCGATAGCGAGGAAATACTAAAGGACAACACGCACACACTATTGAGTAACACTAAGAAATTAGGACTGGAAGTAAATATCAATAAAACTAAATATATGGTCACATGTAGAAATACATTATATAATGGAAACGGACAGCTAATGACAAATGAGGGAAATTTTGTGGAAGTGGCTGAATTCAAATACCTAGGAACAATAATCACAAATAGGAATGAGATGCACAAAGAAATTAAACATAGGCTCAATTCTGGAAATGCGTGCTATTATGCATTTGTGAGTCTCTTGATGTCCCAACTCCTTTCAAAAAACATTAAACTGAAAATATATGTAAAACTACTAGCTGGCCCGGCGAACGTCGTATCGCCTTTAAATATTTTTACGTTAATTTTTCCGATGTTTTAATTGTTATCTGGTATTTGGGGCAGAAACTAATCCAAGAAATCAAAGATCATAAAAATCGGTCCAGCCGTTCTTGAGTTATAAATAGTGTAACTAATCCGACTTTGTTATTTATATATATATATATATATATATATACACATAGGTAGAAGTTCCGGCCACTCGTTGCTGTGGTTAAGGTATACGTTAAATTATGTTGTAGTAAACTAAGTGAGAAATCTAAATCAGAAAATTTTTGTTTTACACAATCTTTTAGTTCTGGTACATTAACTACAAATATGGGTTGTGGTTTATGTGGAAGTGGTTTTGCTGATTGAGATGAATTTATGTTGTCTGCATTCTCAGTATAATCCATAAGTGTATCATAAGTATTATATACATTTATTTATAGAATATTTTGAGGATGCTTGCTGATTTCATTATTCTTTCTTTTTTTTTTTTCTACTAATTTGTTGCCAGTTTGGATTCTCATCATCATCAAGAAGTTCTCTGTATAGTAATATTATCTTGTGATATATTATAGTCATCTTATTTTTCATTTAATTGAGGCATGGAGATTATTTCTGTATTATTAGGCATATTATTATAACTAACAGACTTACTTACAATTTGTTACTCTGTTCTTTAGGACCTTCATATGTTTTTAAATTGACATTCTTCTTAAATGTTAGATTTATGTCACATAGGCCTATACGAATTTATGGAAATTCACTTGATATCCTATCATTCATGATCTCTAGAACTCATTCGCCATATTGTTCAATGTTTGCTTCTCGGTCCAGTTACATTTAAATTAAGTTGCTGTCTTTCTGCCAGATTACTTAAAACTAATACTTACACACCAAATTAATATTATTATCAATAAATTGAAAATAGAATAAACATTGAACATACTTAAATTATGAAATAATCAATATTTGTAATTCAATTGAAATTCACGGTTGCAACAAAAAGCACAGCCACCTGGTTAAATAATAAACTAATTACCTTACATGGCCATCTGTTAGAATCGTATGGAACTCACAGATAATTATAACTCTTTGTTAAATAACAGCAAAATAATTTGCAATAAAAATAATGCAACTATAAATTTAATTATAGACAACCATAGGTCTCAAGTTGGAACAAACAGCACACAGTGTGCAAAATTTTATTACAAGCGGTTCAGTAGTTTAGGATTCCATCGCTGACAAAAAACATGACATGTAATTTTTATATATTACGATTATTCTACCAGTTATATTATATGGGTGCGAAACATGGACTCTGACTTTAAGGTATGAAAGGAGATTACAAGTATTTGATAATAAAATACTTAGGAAAAATTTTGGACCAAAGGCAGGTGAATGGAGAAGACTACATAACAATGAACCACGTGGTCTTGATATGAAGCCAGATATAATAAGAACAGTTAAGTCTCATAGACTGCGATGGGCAGGACATGTTGCACATATGTGGAATGAAAGACTTGCATGGAAGCTTCTTGTAGGAAAGCCAGAGGGAAAACGTCCAGTTGGTAGACCTACAATGAGGTGGGAGAATAACATTAACTATGATTTGAGGAGGAAGTAGATTATACAGGGAATGACTGGAAGGCATTAGCTCAGGATAGGGATGTAAGGAGAGCTTATGTCCGCGAGGCCATGAACCTACAGGTTCGATAATGCCAGTGAGTAAGTAAGTTTATCATCATGAGGGGTAAAATATTAATCTGAATTTGAAAAATTACGAATACGGTAATTTTGTAAAAGCTAATACAGTAAGGTAGTAATGAATGCTGATCTAAACTAAATTCATAGGCCGTTGATAGTTTGGGAGTCGTCTTATATGGTACAACTTTGACAAAAATATATACGTCATCTTATCTGATATCTGCCGAGATATGTGGTCAATAAATTTGAATATATATGCAAATATTCCCAGTTGGGACAGGCTCCTGGGTGAGATTTTTTCGGGGTTTTTCCTCACTTGTAAGATAAATGTCAGGAAGCTTAGGGCCCAACGGACCCCGAAAATCATCCGGCCATCATCATCTTCATCCTTATCAATATCATCATTCTTCACCGGTGTGGAAACAAACAGAAAGCTAACACACCTACAGTTCCGTAGTAAAGCTGCAAAGCATAGCATGAAAATGCTATGATTGCAGTGAAAGACCTGCCCTCGGTCAGAATTACTATGGAATTAAATATATGGAAATAAATAAATTAATGGAAATAAAATTATATATTTCCATTACTAATACAAAATGCATCTGATTATTTTAAATTAATTATATTTAATTAATGTTGGGAAGTAAACATTATGAGGTATAATCATTAAAAATCATCGGAGAACATATTGTTTAAATAACTCACCTCATAGGATTCATGCTTCCATGATATCGCGATTTCAAACATAATCATGTTCATCGTCAGCCATAACTCCGTCATGAGGGACGATGACGATGAACATAATTATGTTTGAAATCGCGATATCATGGAAGCATGAATCCTATGAGGTGAGTTATTTAAACAATATGTTCTCCGATGATTTTTAATAATTTTAAATTAAGTTAATATCTAATTTCACTTTGCAAGTACTGCGTCACTTCATACAGACAATTTCTAGGAGAGATGATTGTGGTCTAGTGGAGGGAGCTTATGTTTCCCTGGGATGACGCTGCATGTTCGAACCTGCATTCATGTTTTTTTTTCTCTCTCTCACCCTTAATTCAGTTAATTTTCTTTCTTTTGTTTCATTTCTTTTGCTTTGTTTTATTTTCAGCATTTACTGCACTACTTATTTACACGAAATTGTTTTCCATTGCACGACACATGAAATAGAACGGATTTAGTTCCTCTAATAGTTGTATACTTGTGAAAAAAGTAGCTGATCTTTGATCATGCGCAGTGGCTTCATTCTGAGACTTGAAAATTGTTATCTGTGCACCATCAATTATTTCAAAAGGCTGTACAGTATTTTTTTTTTGTTCCTGTTGGAACATTTGATTTGTATTTACTTTAAATGTAATGACCGAGAAATGTTAGTAAAAGATGGTTTCTGAAATGTTTGTCAACTTTCACAGCCTTGAAAGTAAGAAATGATGATAATGGGTTAAATTGCACAAAAGAGGTGGGCAACATTCCTTTGCTATTCTTAAAAGTACAAAATATTACAAGAAAAAACAGGGGTAAGCAAGCTATGTGAAAACATAAGAGATAGAACGAAGTACGCATGGTCTGGGTATTCTGATTTAAAATCCAGTGCAGCCGGAGGAGAGCTGAGAAGATTTAAATGGGTTCCAGTGAACATATCTGGCGCTTTAAACGTGTCTTCAGTGGGTTAATACCAAATTATCTGTAAAAAGCAAGGACACCTATTTTTAGGTTTCTGTTAATTTGAATAGAACCGTGTCTCATCTGTCACCAATCTTGAAGTATTCTGTCCATGTATATGATAAAGAGTAAAGTCGAGAGGCCACGTACTTGTCTTATGCCCCTATTAATTTCGATCCATTCTGTTTGTGTGTTATTAATTTGAACTGAAATCAAATTTCTCTCATATACTGTGTACAGTTAAAATATGCTATTGTGGTAGATTGTTATCAGCTAAAATTTCCAATAATTTAATGTTATTGATTTTGTCGTAGGCTTTTCTCAAATCCGCATAAGCTATGTGTGTTTCTTCATTGAACTCCCTGTGACTTTCTATTAATAATTTCATGGAGAAATAACCATAACAGTAGGATCAACCTTCATGAAAGCCATTCTGTTCTTAGCTGAGGAGGTTGTTAAAATGTTTGTATAATTTGTTCTTAATTATATTGATGTAAATTTTTAACATGAATAATGTTATTAAAGTCAACTTGGCTCACTATTTGTTCCATGAAGGTGATAATTATTATACAATATAACATAGAATTAATATTCAAATGCATTTTACTGCACACAGAGAGTGACTGAATTCTGCTCAGATCACTAAGTTTGTTTTCTAGCCATGATTGTACTCCTCTAATGATGGAGAGAAACACAGGAAAGAGTTTGAGCTGGTAAACTGAATACATGCTACAGAAACACAGCATAAATATAAATGTTAGGTATTGGTGGGTAAACTGGAAATATGCTTAACTTTTTTGGTTAGTGTGATAGATTATAACTTTGGTTGCAGCTTACATTATTTCCTAAGAAAGAAGTAATTGATAACAATGGCATTAGACATGAGGTACCTGTAACTTAAGAATTATCACAAATATGAAAATGATGATAAACTCGTTTTATTTAAGTACTGTAACCACATCACAACCAACCAGTGACAAATATTGTAAAAGAAAATCCAAACAAAAGTAAATATTTAGTTTTGGATTTTATTTTGCGATATTCGACAATCATTGGTTTAAGAATAGGTGGGATTGTTTATTAGAACTACCATTTTTTCTGATCTGTAAGACCAACCTAACATATTTAGCACAACTTTTCTAGATAAAACCTACATTTACATATCATGCAACATGATATTCAAAACTCTTTTAAGTTATGCTTCAATGCATCTTTGGTTGTATGTGAATGAATAATTTTTGTCAAAATGATGTAGCTATTTGGCTTAATTTCTTGCACCCATTTCAGATCTTCTGTCACCACTCCTGTCCATTTCACATTTTTAATTTTCTGCACACTTTTATCTACTGATTATGAAATATGTCTTCTTTCCTTTTCACCTTTCAGATTGTAATAATTTTTGTTGTTAGAAGTTTAAACCTTTTTTTCAGCTTCCCTATTCTCACATTCTTTAGAAATAATTTACATAATGCAGTTTATAACTTATGTAACTGAATATCCATCACTATAAACACCAAAAATATAACAGACATATCACAAAATATCTCAACATGTCAATCCTATATTGAGAAACACTGATACTAAATTTAAATAAAAAGCTCATTCTTTGTCCTTGACCTGCTAGAAGTCAAATGAAGATCACCCATCTCCTTCATTGTGCCATTAATCGCCTACCAATATTTTCAAAGATAAAAGGTAATGCTTATGATAGTAAAAATATAATGGTATTCTTTATCTTCGTTATGTGAGATGCCCCCACTTTTAAGACTAATTTTCAAGTAAAGAAACACCCAGAAAATATTGTATTAATAGCTTGCCTTCTTTGTCCTATAAGATTGTCTAACAGGACTTCGTAGCAATCCACAGTTCATTTCACTTCCTGATGTTTTCGATCATTTGTAAACCATTTCAGAAGTTTTCAGTTAAGTTCTGTGCTTGTACCCATTTAGTTTATTATAACCAGTGCTTACATTTGTAGTACCCGACCAATAAATGAAATAGTCTTTTGTTGTCCATTATTTATGATGTAAAAAATGTTGAAAACAATAATTTTTATATGGATATGTCATGATTTAATAATAATAAATTATTATTATTAAATTGGAATTTGTGTGCAAGACAGAAACGAAATTACGTGAATCATAGATAACATTTTTATGTCTTCTGTTAGATGTAAGTAATTTGGATAAAAAGAAAAGTTGAAAGGTTAGAAATTCAAAATACGCTAGAGGTTTTTCAAACATATAAAATTGATTTCATTGGAATGGGCCTGGTGGACACCTTTTGCCTTTGCTTTCATACAGATGTGTCTCATTTACAGAGGTGGATTATCAACCAGCCAGTATACACTCACATATGATCTGCATGTGATAGCTACCCCTGAGAAGCACTGTTCTCACACTGGTCAGAATTTCATAACATTTTATTTCTACATGGGAACTCTAACCTGTACAATTACGGCATTATGTCTAAGGCCACCCAGCTGCAGTGTGAGAATTGATAAAATTGCCTCCAGAGAATAGAAACAATTTGTCTACCAAAGAAGATATTCCACTCCCAACCTAAAAAGTTCAGAAGTTTTCAGTTAATTTTAATTTCATTGACAGCAATAAATTCAATATAGTAAAGTAAATATGATACATGGATGGAAGAGTTCTATATATTCGTTGAAAAGTTGCATCATGTATAATTCAAATCAAATGTCAATCATTGTCTTTGAACTTGTATGATAACATACCCTTCCGAAATTTTTACCACTCTACACATTATAAGTTTTAGAAAATATTTAATTAATTCAATGTTACATTAGCATCAATAATATACTACTCAGCAAACAAATAAATGGTTGACAAAAAATCACAAATTGATGTAATTAGTTGCTTGGATTACTATAAAGTAAATATCATGCTACTTGTTCTAGAAAAATTTCAGGAATGTTAGAAAGAAATGATTAATCAGTATTGTAGCCAATAGTCTGATACTCGAGCAGAACATTGGAGAAGAAACTAACTATTAAAAATATTTGGTAAGACCTGTCGAACTTACATTATAAGGATAGCAGAAACAAGAACAAAAAATTTAATTTTGAAGTTACTGGAAAGTATAATTTAATCACAAATTAAATGCAAACTCTGCCAGGTGATCCAAACTAGACTGTAATGATGCTTCATTTTAAAAAGCCAGATATAGGGATGATGATCTCTAGAACATATTTAGATGTGAGAATCATATCTTACGATGTGAAGAGGTAAGGTGTAAAGTTCATTCTCTTATATTCTATACAAAATGATCTTGCAAAGTTATGGATCATGTTTGGCATGTGTTGCTGAAAGTTATGTAAGTTTTGTCAGCATGAGTGTACACTAAGAAAAAAAAAGAGTCAGCCACTTCAAATAGCAGAGTTTCTGTTATGGCCTACTGAGCATGATCGAAGAGCTAAAAGTGACGCTTTGTTAAATGTATTAAATACGCTGCATTTGGTTTTAATTGTCTTAACACATTGGTGACGGGCCACGGAGATCTCCGTGTTTAAATGTCCAGCGCTAGACGACCGGTAATGGAGATTTCCGTTTTTACGTTTTCTATGACTTTCCTGCCTCTTCGCTTTTGAATGAGGCATTCAGTTTTGTTTCTTCTCATTGTGAAATAAATTTTAGTTGTTTTTGTACCCCTCTCTTCTCTTTTATGAAATTGCCAATTTTACAGAAAGAGTTGTTTACAATTTTATGACAGACGGCTGGTGAAATATGGAATTTTAGTGCGGGTAGTTAGGCGATTACGGGATACGTATGTAACCTGTGAATATAGGTTGCAGAGCGGAAACATTAAAAGAAACTCTATTTTGCGTTCTGGAGCCGAATTTATATCTGTGGCATCATGTCCACCAGGATAATTATTATAATGGTGTGGCTATAGCTGAAAATTTGCTCGAAAGAAAGACGAGAGTTTCTGAAGCAATAAAGATTAACAGAGGGCTTCCAAAATCATTTGTGGAAGCAGGAAATAAACTCAAACTAGGAGAAAGTGTTTTTATAGTAAGGGGGGCCTTTTGCTACAAACATAGAAAGATAAAAGAGACGTAAGAATGGTTAGCACATTGCATCAGGCAACACGAGAGTGGGAGGAGTAAAGTTGTAAAAATGCCCTATTGAATACTTCAATATAACAAGTATGTATCATATTACTCCATCCTTAGAAAAATAGTGAAATGGAGCTAGAAAGTTGTATTGTGGCTTCTGAATTGTGCACTCTTTAATGCTTTCGCGGTCTATAAATTTCAAAATCCTAACAGCAAAATGTCAAACAGAAGTTTTTTGCTTGAAACAGCCTCTTGTTTGGCAGTGGTGAAATTAGTAACAGATGACAGGGAAGACGAGGAAAGACAGAGAGAAAAGAAACCACTTCTAGGATACCACTTCACGACCCACCAGGGAGGCTAAGACATTAAGAAAAATAAATTAACACCAACTGTGATTGGAAAGAAAAAAAATACCCTCCAAACTTTGCCGCATTTTTAGTGAACACAAGAAAAGAAACTCGCTACATATGCTCTTTTGCACTGTGACTTTACATAAAGGGAAATGTTTCCAACGCTATCAAACCCTCAATTTTTACTAGAAGGTCTGGTGAGAACACTAATAAAGATTTACTTGTGCATTATTGTTATTGACTGTAAATATATTGATGTAGAAGCCACGCTGTGCTAGCGCGGTTTAAAATTTAAAAGTCCACCCTACTGACAGAAATGTCCGGTCCAGCAGCGGTGGGTGGAACGCAGAGCTGTTGGTCGCCAATGTGACACGTTCTAAATAGTTAAAGATTAGTGAAGGAGACCTGTTTATAGATATTTACGAGTGTTTGACGAATGCAATAATATTCAAATTGCGACACTTCAATTAAAGTTAAACTCTCGTTCATAGTGTAGAAGTAAACAAGACAACCAGGATTTACACAACTAGTATCTGATGTTTGACTAGCGTAGATCGTTAAACCAATTACAATATGAAATGTATATGAGGGCCAGGGTTCGAATCCCTTGACTTTTTTTTATTCGTTTGTATTTTTGCAAGCTACAACCTATAACATTTAATTCCTGCCACATAATTAGTGATGTAAAAGTTTTACCCTGCAATTAAAATTTGTTTTATATGTTAATGTTGAATACTAATTTTTTACTTCTTACTGAATGACAAATTAATTTATTTTATTTTTGTTATATTGTATTTTCAGGTGGATCAGAGTGAAGAAAACGTTCCTGGAATGAACAGTCCCACTCAGTATTCACAAACGGGAGACATTGGCTTGAGAAGTTCATCTTTAAAATGTTTTGTTTGTAATAAGTCATTTTCTCGGAAGTCACATCTTAAGAGACACTCATCTGTGCATAATAATGAGAAACCATTCAAATGTGCTATTTGTAATAAGTCATTTTGTGACAAGACTACCCTTCGCATTCATTACCTTGTGCACAGTAATGTGAAACCATATAAATGTTCCATTTGTGCTAAGTCTTTTTCTCGGAAATCAAATCTTAATGTTCATATAAGTGTGCACACTAATGAAAAACCATTCAACTGTTCACATTGTAGTAAGTCATTTAGTAGGAAATCAAATCTTAATACACATTTATTTGTGCATGGTGAGACAGCATTCAAGTGTTCTATCTGTTATAAATTATTTTCTGTGAAGTCGAAACTTAATACACATTTACTTCTGCATAGTAATGAGTTGCCATTCAAATGTTCTATTTGCAATAAGTCATTTACAGAGAAATCCGTTCTTAAAACCCATTTACGTGTACATAGTAAAGAAAAACCATTCAGCTGTGCTTGTTGTAGTAAATCCTTTACTTACAAATCAACACTTATTAATCATTTAGGTGTGCACAGTAATGAAAAACCTTTCCAATGTTCTGTTTGTAATAAGTCCTTTTCTCGAAACTCGAACCTCACCTTACATTTATTAGTACACAACAATGAGAAACCATTCAAATGTACTCTTTGTAACAAATCATTTTCCTGATAAATACCGGCTTAAAGGACATTTGCTAGAACATACTAATAAGAAACCGTTCCAATGTACTTTTTGTGATATGATGTTTTCTGACGAGTCGAATTTTACAAAACATTTACGTTTGCATAGTAATGAGAATCCATTTAAATGTCCTGTTTGTAATAAATCATTTTCTAATAAGTCATATTTTAATAAACATTTATTTTTGCATAGTAATGAGAAACCGTTCAAATGTTCTCAATGTATTAAGTCTTTTTCTGACAAGTGGACTCTTAAGAGACATTCACTTGTGCATAGCGATGTCAAACCATTCAACTGTGCTGTTTGTAATAAATCATTTTCTCGGAAGTCACATCTTAAATCACATTTACTCCTCCACAGTAATGCGAAACCATGAAATATTCAGTTTGTATTAAATGATGTTCTCGGAAGATATTTACTTACACATAATGAGTGTGGAATAGATATTGGGTAAATCATCTAAAAAAGATATAGTTGCTTTCATTAGGACAGTTCATGCTGTGTATTTAGACATTCATAATGAAATGAAGTAAACTTTTTTTTCCAGTTGTGAAATAGATGAATTCTTCCCATTTTCTTTCCTCTTTGATCAACAACACATTTTTCATACCTTTCAATAGGCTTTGTTTGTAATTGGATAAAGATTATTCACGTTTCTTGGACAATTTATTAAAATGTTATTTTGTTGTCGTTAATATAAAATACAATTTATATAAACTATTGACAATATTTCAGCAAAAACTCTAAAGATGTAAAGTGTGTGTGTTTGGCCATCTGATGTAGTGTAATGAGACTAACTCAAAAGTGATTTTGATGATAGTTTGGCATTTCAAATTGTTTATGATAGGTTGGCATTTCAAGGTCTTAAATACAAATAACTCTATATAAGTAGTTGATATTAATTTCTTTTTAGTTAAAGTTATACATAGCTTTAAATTTTGTATGTGTATAGACTTGTAAATAAAATATGTGTTCACACTTAGAAATACATTATAATTTGGGAATTGAACAGTTAATGATAAATTAACAAATTGTTTAAGAATTGGCTGAATTCAATTTCCTATGAGCAATATTTACAAATGTCAATTCAATGCACAAAGGAATTGAACGTAAGCCTTAATTCTGGGAATGTATGATATTATGCATTAGGGGCGATTGTCGTCCCATCTCAAAAAAGTTAATCTGAAAATATATAAATCGTTATTTGCACATATTATATGGATCCGAAATGTGGGCTCTTACTTTAAGGGAGGAAAATTATTACTAGGAGTGTTTTTCATTTATTATCATTTATTATTATTATTATTATTTATTATTATCCACAAGAACATCATAGATGTTTTAGGAATTGTCTTCATATTTTTAATAAATAATAATATAACATAATATAATATAAATGGATACTTGTTAATATAATATAACAAAATGTAATACAACATATATATATATATATATATATTATTTATTTTATTTAGATTTATTTATTTATTTAGATTTATTTAGCCTGGTGGAGTTAAGGCCATGTGGCCTTCTCTTCCACTCACCAGAACAAGCATATGTTACATATGAATACAAAAAAAATACAATAATAGTCATATAAAACAGGACAAACATATGTTACACATGAATACAAAAAAATTACAATAATAGTCATATTAAACAGGACAAACATGTTACATATGAATACAAAAAAAAGTTAACAATAATAGTCACTGAACAATTAATTATCTGTCATATTGAATAATAATGAAATTAATGTCTAATAATAGAATGAAACTAAATACAATTAAAATTAAATTAATGATACAATGAATAAAAAAGGGAATAACAGCTCGAATCTACTATGCATAAAAAGAAAAGAAAAGAAAATACAAAGAAAGTAATAAACTACAATGAATTAATCTACGCTTTTTATACAAGGCATTAGGTAAATATATTAACAAATCCTAAGTCTATTTTTATTAAATAATGCAAAAACGCATTATTAATTCTTAAAAAGTAGTATTAGTGAGTGAGTTGTTCTGTTAGTGATTTTATTTTCAATTTATTTCTGAAAGATGGTAAACTTTGGCAGTCTCTGACATAGGGTGGAAGTGAATTCCATGTTCTAGCAAGAGAAACTGTAAAAGATTTCGAATAATAGGTAGTATGATGAGGAGGGATATAAAGGACACTGTTGCTCAAGGGATCGGGTATCTAAGTTATGTGTATCAGAGAGTTTAGTGAAGCGGTGTGATAAATAATAAGGTAAAGATGTGTGTAATATGTTATAGAGAAGGCATAGGGAATGGATGGTTCTACGATCTTGAAGACGAAGCCATGACAATTGTTCCAGGGATGGTGTAACGTGATCAAATCTACGTATACCACAAATAAAACGTATGCAAGAATTGTGAACACGTTGAAGTCTTTGGGTAAGAACAGTATTTAGGTCAGTAAAAAGAGTATCACAATAATCAAAATGGGGCATTGCAAGTGTTTCTACTAGCATTTTTCTTAGAGAAAACGGTAAACAATTTCTTATACGATTTAATTCATTAATGAGAAGATAGTTTTGCAAATGTTATTTATTTGTTTATTCCAAATTAAATGTTTATCCATAAACACTCCTAGATTTTTACTGTCGCACTATAAGGGATCTGAACCCCATTAATATGTAATACTGCATTTGTGTTAATTGAGGATAATAGTCTCTGATGGCCCATAATGATTGCTTGTGTCTTTCTAGGATTTAATTGAAGTCCATATTTCTCTGTCCACGCCGTTAGCGAGTCAAGGTCCTCATTAATTTTGGTTACCGCGTCATTTAAAGAATATTTGTCTGAGTGAAGGTAGATCTGCATGTCGTCCGCAAATAAATGATGTTTGCAATGTTTTAGGGAGTCAGATATGTCATTTATATAGATTGAAAATAGGCTATAGCGAAATTCCCATTGTATTTAGAAACATAGCAGCTACAAATGGTAACATGAGTATAATAAAATTATAATTGTTAAAGGATATCTGCCATCAATACCTTTCCAACGCCAAATTGCAATTAAAATACTTCACTAGAAAGTCATTTTAAAAACAATCACTAAATTCATCCTGAGACTTTTCTCAGAGCACAAGATATTCGTGCAGTCTTAATTAAATTATATTTTTAATTTTATATTTATGTATTGACTTATGCTAAATGGTATGTAATATAATAAGATTTTCTCTACAGCATGCATAAAATGTTTGTTTTTAAGAAGTTTAATATTGGAAGGTAGATGATTATATAGATTACTACCTCTGTGTAATAAGCTGTCAAGTCTTCTGGTGAGACTGTGACAATTTATGTGTACAGTAAAAGCTCATTTGCGGGTTAATAAATGCGACACAGATCCTATATTCCCGGCTAACAATTCATTATTCGAGGATCAAGTCGGTATATTAGAATGATTAATATAATAATAATAATAATAATAATAGCTTTATTTTACCTGGCAGAGTTAAGGCCTTAAGGCCTTGTCTACCACTCAACCAGGTTTAAAAAAAAAATACAAAAGAAAAGTCTTAAATCTAAATTACAATATATATATATATATAAACGATTACAAGTTATGAATACAATACAATTAATATTTATAATGTATTTTGATTTACTCTAAATTTAACGAATTAAATATATAATATGTACAAGATATATAAAAAAACGAGGAAAAGATTAATGACATAGTATAAAATTAAATAAATAGAGAAAAATTAATTATTAGACAACAGGTAACTGTATAAGCGTGACTTAAAGGTGCCAAGTGTGCGGCAACCCTGATATCTTGAGGAAGGAGATTCCAGGAGCGGGCGGAGGCTACTGTGAAGGAAGTAGAATAGGAGGAAGTGCTATGAAGAGGAATTGTTAGCAGACTGCTATCTTGTGACCTAGTGTCAATATTGTGGTAGGAGGATAACTTCTCAAATCTGGACGCCAGGTAAGTAGGAATGTAGGAATTCAGAAGCTTGAAAAGTAGCGAAAGAGAGTGCAATTTACGTCTGTCAGTAAGACGGAGCCAAGAGAGGTTATTAAAGTGTTCGGAAATATGGTCATAACGGCGGATATTGAAAATGAATCGAATGCAAGCATTATGAACACGCTGCAGTCTCTGCGACAAGGCATAGTTTAGATCATTATATATAATGTCACAATAATCGAAGTGTGGTAACACAAGATTCTGCACTAGGATTTGTTTTAACGAAACTGGGAGAAAATTCTTTAAACGTCTAAGATAATGTAAGATGGAGAAAGTCTTTTTACATATGTGTTTCACTTGTGTTTGCCAGGTTAAATTTGCGTCTAGATGTAGTCCAAGATCTATTACTGAAGAAGAATAAGGGATAATTATATTATTTATAGTAATGTTTGGAAGTGTAGATATGTCAAAGGTTGTAGTATCCTTTATTAATGCATCGGCAACTTATTTACTGCAGGCATGTGCCAAGGCGACTTGTACAAAGAGCGATTCAAACCAAATGGACAACTAAATAGAAAAAACAAACCGTATTGTTACTAAGCCTAAAGTTCGTTAAAAGCTACGACCCTCGTATTTCACGTTCGCGCCCTCCACCATCAGTGTTTTTAGGTTTCAACTTGATATTCGCTGCAATAATTTTGATTGAATAACACGTGTTTCTTCTGCTTTGTTGCCAATTTATGGTGTCGAGTAAAAGAAGCAAGTTAGTTCCGAAGAAAAAAAAGTAATGTTGCTGCCTAAAATAAAAATATAAGCTTGACTGTTTACGCGTTGGTAAGTCGTTTGCACATACATAACGCTGTTTTGATGATAATGAATCATCAAGAAATCTGTAGACAAACTAAGGAATTCTATATCTGAATTCACAGCTGAATATCAATTTGAATTGAAAGACCTTTTTAAAGCGGCAAAATAGGGGAAAAAAACACTAACTTCCTTATGCCTGACAGTAATAATTAATATAATTTTTTCAAAATCTCTTATTAATTGATTTTACTTTGACAGTTTTCGTTCTATTTTGGAACCTTCGAACGTATCTCCTCTATGCCCATATAAATTACCATTCCATATTCGCGGTTTTTGTACTCGTGGCATATTTGTGGAACATATCCGCCGTGAATAAGTAGCTCTTACTATTTATTCTTACATATTCTAGTATTGCATTCATGTATATCTGAATTTATTTTCAAAAGTTTTAAATTTTGATGAATAATGCAAGATATACATAAATTTACTTGGAAACGACCTAGTCTCAATCAGAAATCAATAATAGACTACATAATTGTAAAGCAAAATACTTCCTTATTTATTAAGGACTCAAGGGTTAAAAGAGGAGCAAATTGTGGTTCCGACCACTATCTACTCGCAGCACAGATCATACCCAAATTTCTTACAGGAAAAAAAGTGTATGATGAAGCAAGGGAATCAACAATGCAACTGAAGCAGGAAGAAAAATTTAAATTGTGTTTGTTTAATCAGGATAGTATCAAACACCTATATAAAGAAAGACTGAAAGTTAAAATTGAGAATTTGGATTACAAGGAAGACATAGAAGAAGAATATAATCAATTAAAGGACATCATACATTTGGCAGCAAAGCATTAGGCACAATAAATAAAAAACAAAATACACAAGATTGGTGGAATGATGATATAGAAGAATTAACCAAAAAGAAGAAAAAAATGCTACTTAGAATGGTTGGCACATAAAACATCAGAGAATTGGATAGAATACAAGCCAAAGTTAAAAGGAGAGTGATAGAAGAAAAAAACAAATTATGGAAAAGCAAATGCCAAGAAATAGAAAGTTATATAGGAGGATCACAATCATCAGAAGTATGGACATTTTTAAAAACACTGAAAACCAACCAAGGATCCAGCAAGATAAATTTGTTAGTAAAATCTGACGCAGAAAAACATTACAAAGCTTTACTGTCAGAAAGTAGAAAAGAGTTTATGGAAACAATAGGAAATCCAATTATAGAAATGAATGCTCTGGAATTTGATACAACAGATATAGAATTATAAATTCAAACCCTATAGAATAAAAAGGCACCAATGCCATAAATCATACTCGATGAGTTAATTAAATATGGCCCCAAAAAAATTTAATAGGTAGATTGAAGGACTTATTTTATAAGTGCATTGCAAAACACAAGATTCCTGATGAATGGAAAATAAGCTACATTTTACCAATATACAAGAAGGGCGATAGAAGAGATGCAAAAAGCTACAGAGGACTAAGTATAAATAACACATTATACAGAATATTTACGAAGTTATTAAAAACAAAGTTACTAAAAGATATTAAAGACAAATTAGGAGATCAAAATGGATTCAGACCGGGAAGGTCGTGTCTTGACAATATATTTGTAATCCAACAGTTCATTGAAAAACGGAGTGCAGTTGGAGAAGAAACCCATTTGACAATGATAGATTTAGAGAAAGCTTATGACTCAATTCCGAGGAACAAATTATGGGAAGTATTAGAGAAATACAATATTGATAGAAACCTAATCGAACTTACTAAACAATTTATGAAGATAACTCCGCTTGTGTTAAAATGGAAATATAATATCTAATCCTGTAAAACCACAAAGGGATTGAAACAAGGGTGCAGTCTATCACCAATTTTATTTAACATCTATGTAGAATTTATATTAATGAAATGGAGACAATGCTGCCAAGGTATGGGTATCCCAATAGGCAATAGATTTTTGCTGACATTACAATTTGCTGATCAACTGGTTTAACGCAAGACAAATTTGATATGGAATTCATGATAAAAAGGTTGAAAAACACATGAATTATGGGGTCTCACAGTAAATTTACAAAAAAACAGAATATCTGGCAATAAATAGCAATGAAAGAGAAAATTTAATATTGGAGGAAGGAATCCAAATAAAGCAAGTGAAACAAAATAAATATTTGGGAATAATGATGGATAACATTGAAGGTACAGGCAAAGAGAATATAAAACATAGAATTGAATTGAGTAGCAAAATAATATCATCGCTAAAATCCATATGGTTGGATAAGCATATTTGGAAAGACACTAAAAAATATATTGGTAAAACATTGGTGGAATCTGTTGCAATCTATGGAAGTGAGGTATGGACTCAATAAGTACTACAAGAACAAACTAATAGCTCTAGAAATTGATTATTTACGCAGAAGTGCCAGAAAGTCAAAATTAGAACATGTCACAAATAAGGAAATTAGAAATATAATGGAAGCAGAAGAAAGCATAATTGAAAGAACTGAGGAGAAGGAATTAAAGTGGTTAGGACATGTTTTAAGAATGGAAGACGAACCACGGCCAAAGCAACTATAGCAATACATCCGACCAGAAGGAGGAAGAGAGGGAGACCGAATTTAACATGGAAAGAAAACATGAAGATATTAATGCAAGCAAGAGGGCTAAGCATTGAAGATGCCCAAGATCGTAGGCTTTGGAGGTTTGGCATGGGAAGATGGCAGCAGCTGGTAAACCCTGATGATAGATAGATGAATAATGCAAACTGATTCTAAATGTAAATCCAAGGAACAGATAATATTTTTAATTCTTTGAGGAGTTTCTTACTTTCAGATCGGATTGGTCATGATTTTAATTTTTTTTTTGTAATTTGAATGTTTGAGTACATTTTAGTGATGATCCCGGAATATTATACCATAGGTTGACAGTGATTAAACATAGGTTTTAAGACTTCCTCTAGTAATATTCTAGTGAGGATCTGAAACACAAAACATTACGCAAGTCTGCACTTTAAAACTTTTTCTCAGACGATTTATTTAAAATATGTGTTTTTTAAATAGTTTTTTACACTGATTCCACAAATGATTTCCATTTTTGTCTATCACGTCAGGTTTTTGTACAAAATAAGAATTTATATTTTCACGTTTTAGCTACACTCAATCATAAATATGTTTAAACTTCATTTCATACAAGATAAATTTTTGTTAAAAATACTGTCGAGAACTGACCTAATAATTTTGTCACTACCTTGTAACAAAACCGAAAGTAAATGGTGTTCCATTAACTTTGAAACATTCTCTTCTTTGATTTCCTTGAAGTTCCACCATTATCAACATTCAACAGCAGTTTCATTCCATGTTCCCTGGTACCTCCTCTCCATCTCTTTAATGTTCTGGTGAAAACGTTCACCTTGCTCTTCACTATAATGTCCCAGATTATCGAGGAAGTAGTTGATATCGAAACATAAAAAGTGAACTTTCACACTCATGTTACAATTCAACTTTTTGAAAATTTCCAACATATTTTCCACAATTGCCTTGTAATTAGGATTTTTGTTATTGCCTGGAAAGTGTTCAGTAACAGATCAGAAAGAAGTCCAGGCTTCTTTTCCTCTCTTATTCATTGTTTATTCAAAATATTCATCCATCATCAGTTTATTTATTTGTGGACCAAGAAAAATTCCAGCTTTCAATTTTTCTTGTGTGATGGCCGGAAATTTCTTACGAAGGTAGTTGAAGCAAGGCCCATTCTTTGGTAGAGTCCTTACAAACTGCTTCATCAAGCCCAGTTTGATGTGTAGTGGCGGAAGAGGGACTTTTTGAGGGTCTACAAGTGGTTCATATAGGATGTTTTATAGTTTCAGGCACAACATTTCTCCGCTCTGGCCAAACTTTCACACCCCAATGTTTTGGCTTTGCCTGACAGTCCAATTCACATATATAGCATTGCATTTTTGAGAAATCAGCTTGTTGCCCTAATAGTATTCCTATAACATTAATGTCACCGTAGATTAGCCACCTGTATTCCTCATACTGCATACTTGTTAATAGCAACTTCATGTTCTCGAATGTCTCCTTCATCTGAATTGAATGGGCAATAGTAATGGACCCATACAAATTCCCATTACACAGTAACGCACTTTTGAGGACTCCTCTTAAATGAGTCTATAAAAAGTGTCCACTGAGAAGAATCATGCTCAATGTCATAGAAGTTCATTAACTCGTTTATGTTATTACAGTAAACCAAGCAATCATTATGTGAGAATAAAGGAACTAGTTCTTTTCCTCTGTGTCTGTACCATGAGTAATGTGTCCCTGGTTCCAGAAGAGTTTTACTTTTAAGCCTTGAGCCAAGTAGTACTGCAGATTCCTTTGGTAAATTCAGATCACGAACTAGATCATTAAGGCCACTTTGAGAGAACTGTTATGGAGTAAAGCCGTCTTCAGGCTGATATATATCATCAGTATCGTCGTCAGTGATTACATCAAGTTCACTTTCAACATTAAATTCTGTCAGGTTCTCTAAAACAGCTGGAGGAAGAGGAACAGGCAGCTCTTCTCCATGTGGAACTTGCTTATTGGCTGAAAGGATGCTTGGATATACAATTTGGTTCTTATTTTCTTTAATTACACCCCTGAACATTAAGCAAACAGGAGTAACAGTCATTAAAGGTGGTTTTTAGGCTCCCTCCACACCATAGGAATCGCAAACGGCATGCACGTTTTCTTCCCTTTTGTCCACAATCTTAACCTCTCAATGCAATAGCGGCAAACTTTGTTCGGCGCCCACGCCTTATCCTGATCACCAAGTTTCACTTTAAAATAAGCATAGTACGCTTTATCACAAAATCTGTAAAATCCATTCTTTGCTTAAGCATTGTATAATTTCCACAATATAATGAGAAAACGTTAGGATTGTTCACGCACTTGTATGTAGACATTGTCATACTTGCAGTCACACTAGAGAGATAAAATGAGAACAGCACTGATAATGCAAATGTCTGAGATGAACAACACTTCCAAAGCCACCCAATAACAACCAAAGTCAGTAGCAGTTGTGCCAAACTAAAGGCTTAGAGGGCTGAATTGACAAATTTCCCTCCAACAATTCTCTGGCACATATTATGCTCTCATCAATAAATATATGAAAACAGATTAGGTCCATTGCGAAAAAAAAACTGTATGTGATAGAATAAAATTAACAAGAGTTCTGTAATCAGCATAAAAAAGTGAACTAATACAACGTGTTAGTTTCCAGTCATCTGATATCATGCAGACTAGTTTTATCGGCTCGGTTTGTCAGTTAAGTGTTGAATATGGCATTCCCATTACAAATTGGAATCAATCCTTATACCTAAAAATTTGGTACAATTTGTTTATTTTATTAAGGCGTAATTAAGAATAATGTTGATGGTATTATTCAGATTTTGTTAATTGAAATACAAGTGGATTGTTTTGTTTACATTTAGATTTGATTATGTTTTATTTATCTTTCGTTGCAAATCATTATCAATCTCACTATGTGTGATGTTTGTGTCATCTGCAAATAATATAGTTTTGGCTTCGGGTATATTCATGGGAAGGTCGTTAATGTATATATATATATATATATATATAAGGATTGAGCCCAGAATTGATCCTTGGGGTACCCGGTGCTCCATAGTCTTCGGGCTGATATATATTTTCAGTATCGTCAGTGATTCCATGCAGTTTACTTTCAAAATTATATTCTGTCAGTTTGAAGGGATATTGTTAATTTCAACTATTTGTGTTCGTTTCCTTAAATATATGAAATAAACCATTTTTCTGCCAGTCCTGTTGTAGTCTAGCTCATACCTTTTTTTAGTTCCCAATTCATAAACATCAGTGCATCTACTTTCCTTTTTGCCCGGGCCCATCAGAGGCAAAGATTGATTCTTCTTTCCTATGTTGTATGTTTAACATTTACTAACTATTACCATGAAATTATTAAATACACTGTAGTAATTTATATAGTTTGTATCTAACTCTGAATAGTATCTGCAATCATGAAAGCTAGAAGGAAGAGGGGAGCTAATATGATTTGAGAAAGCTTTAGAATAGGAATTAATATGAAGCAGCAATATCATAACTAATTAAACAGTAATTAAACATTGGTTTTACTAAAATTTGGATTAATGCTTAAATTATAAGTCTGGTTAATTAAACAGAAATTACTTTTTACCATTATGTGAATTTAAAGAAAAATATGAATACGTAAATAATATAAACAATATAAATCAATTATCTTGGTCATCAAATAAATTTACACAACAAAATAATGAGAATAATAATAATTACACATGCACCCAAGCATACTTTTGTCCAGCCGACGGTTAGGGTCGACACCCCGGATGCCCTACCCTGGCTTACAAGATAAAACAACACAGCTCCACTGAAGCTAACCGTAGTGATCCAGACAATATCCAAGATGGTGATGACACTGTTTGTAACTTTTATCACGTATTTGAGTGTTCCGAGGAAGAGGGGAAGTTGCGCAACTATACACAGTGCAGAGGGGACAGGTGGGGAGGTAAGTAGGAGAAAGCACAAAGAAGAAGGAAATTGGCACTATTCAAGAATCTCACTGTAGAGGAAATATACACTAACACAGATGTTACGTACCGAAAATGTCCTCTCGGTTCACAGTAATACTAAATACATTTAGTTTTCTGATAAAAATACCATGATTATTTATGTCAAATGCCTTAATAAGAGCTAGAAAAAGCCACGTCGGTAGAAGAGTATAAATAATTATGGAGGTTCAACGAGGGAAATGTTAGTGGATTGCTGTCCACTTTTTAGCCAAAAACAGAAGAGAGAAGAGGCAGTGCATCCTCTGAAGGTAGAATCAAGTTATTTCTTCGGCACATGGCCGATCCAGGGTTTCAAACTTGTATAGGAGAAGAAATAGGCGTTCATCAATATTGATGATTCAGGGCAATAATAATGAAGACTATAACAAAGGAGAAGAACCGGAAAAAGAAAGAAATCACCGAAAGAGAAATAATAAGGAAAGGGCGCGAAACATATGAAAAATTGCAACTATAGTACACAATAAAGGATTTTTATTATTTTAAATGTATTAGAGTGCACATTTATTTATATTATTGAACTATGAATTATTGACTATCACTTGTTCACCTGCGTAAATAAATTAACTTTGATTTATATCACTTCACTGGAACTAATTAAGTTATCGCTTATCGCTTATTAATCTGAAATTAATAGAATTCAAATAGAAAAATACAATATTATAGGACGGCAAATTCACTTTCCTCGGTCTAGTTTTGAGAAACGTTTATTTTTTTTGTAATTTATTTAATCTGTTCATTAGCATTTTTCTTTTTCTGTTTGGATTGTAGTCATTCAATTCTTCCAATTGCACCAGTCTGTGAAGAGCACTAATACTCAAATCTTTCGACTCATCGATTTCCAGCAAATATCTTGATTTTTTCAAGGATGGGGATTTATTAAATGAGGTATCCATTGGCGATGGTGATGTTGACGTTTCCAAACTTCCTGCTCCTGAAAATAAGTGTATAGATAAGGATAGCCTCATGTAAACAACAATAACGTACACTTCCCAAAAAAAAAAGGGCCGACTCATGCTCGTGCACATGTCTATGATTCATAGCGCGATTCACAAGAGAATATAGTCTCCCCCTATTTCGAAAAAACACGACGCAGCTGTGACACCAAAAGCGCAACGGCTGTTAATTCTATCATTGTGTCCCCGTAGCCCATACGGTTGAGTCTAGGTCTAATTCGTTAACAAGAGGAGTGCGTCGCGTTCGATCCCAGGTAGCACAATTTTTTTTATATTAATGCAAGTTTATTTTGATTTTTTCAGAGTTCCTGGACTATCAAATTTAATTAAAAAAAGAGTGGAAAAATTTATACTCACTCCTATGGGTAGGCTGAACCTGGCCTTAAAAACAAACCCTATATGAAAGTTAAAATTCTACTTCCTCACATAAAAAATGGAAAACAAAGAATAAAAAAAGGAGACCATTGAACTTAATATTTTGTTCACAGGCCATCAGCTTCTACTACCAGCTCGAAGTCGATTCTGCATGGATCTGACGAGGTCGCTGAAGAATTCTCGATGATGATTGTCCTCCTCTTCCCCGGGCGACATCTTCCCTGGTATCGAGAACTTGATCCCACAATTCGTTTTTCTTTCGTGGGGGTTGGCGGGCATACTTCGATGACATTGAAATCAGGTGACTTCGGAGGCCAATTAATTATTTCGTTCTTGGGCCTCGTCCGAAACAATCTTTAAATACTTTCGGCATCATGTACGGGTTGGTTGTCCTGCTGGAATAGTAATGTTCCATTGGGAAAACATTCTTGGAAGGAAGGAATACATTTTCCAGAATATGTTCATACATCTCCGCATCGAATCGGCCATCAATCCGTTCTATCACGCCAGCCCCATCGTATGAGATCCACCCCCACAACGATACGCTAAAGCGACTCAACCTTGCACGGAGATGCACAAAGCGTTCATCATGTCGGTGGCCATCCTCACGATAGACATGGCGATGACCATCATAATCACTCGAGATGGTTGTTTTGTCGGAGAAAGTTACATTTCTCCAATCGAAATCCATTCGACTGGTTGCAAAGGCAAGACGGTTGATGGCATGTTCTTCCCTCAAACATTTTTTTTGCACAGCCCTCCGGTTCCTAACATCACGGCTCCTCAATCAGTTTATTACAGTTTAATCACAACCCGGAAAGTCAGATGTTGATTGTAATTCGTTAGAAGCCCGAATAAGGCAGCATCCTCTTTCGCTGAAGAAATCCGTGGACGCCCAGGAATATGACGATTTGCGACCTCCCCTAAAGTTTGAAATCGATGAGCCCACCTCATGGCCATGCACCATGGCACACCGACCAAACAGACAGCGGACCTAGCCCCATATCCAGCGTCAACTAGGGCTATAACTCGCTGTCTCAGATCATGCCTGTTCGCCATGCTTATGAACAGTGTGTAGACAATAAATATATAATATGAAATAAAAAGGCATCATAATAATGAATATCACAATCCTAAATTGAATTAACAAATAACAGGGTAATAGAAGAACGTCAGTGTGTCCAAATATTCTAAAGTAATCAAATTAAGTCCAATTACCTAATATAAAAAACCACAAAGTTTGACACCATTTCATATTGAATCATTTTAGGATAGCAAGGAGACCGTCAAATTAGCTCTGCGGTTCCGCATCGGACTACTGAATTGGACATTGAAGGATCGAATACAGCCGAGGAGTTCATATATTTTTATTTATATCAGGTTACATTTTATTGATAGCTCTTGACATTCAATAAACTATTTATATTTGTGTAGATTTAGCAGGAGGTTATTGCCACGACTCACTGATGACCTATGCTCTCAACGGGTCTCTCGTGCACATGTTCTATGAAGCCGGATCACAATCATATGATCGCTGTGGCAGTAGCTAGGAAACAATTGATTCGGTAATAATGATTACAAGTGGTATTCTGTACATTAAGCAAGCGGCTAGTTCCACACACTCTTCTGACCAATGCTGACCCCGGGTCCTCTCGATCACATGTTCTATGTAGCCGGATCAAAATAGGACGATAGTTGTGGCAGTTGCGGGGAAACGTTGGATTCCGCAACAATGAAGACCATTATTTTTTGTGTAGACTTAGCTCGCGGGTAGTTCCTCGACTTTCTTATGACCTATGATGACCCCGGGTCTCTCACTCACATGTTCTACCAGCCGGATCATAATCGGACGATCGCTGTTGCAGTTACGGGGAAACGTTTGATTCCGCAACAACGAATACCATTGATTTTTGTGTAGATTTAGCAGGTGGGTAGTGCCACGACTCTCGAATGACCTATGCTATCCTCGGGTCTCTCGTCGAAAAGTTCTATGTAGCCGGACCCAATCGGACGAACCCTGTGGCAGTTGCGGGGAATCGATTTATTCCGAAACAATGAATACCATTGATTTTTGTGTAGATTTAGCAGACAGCACTGCTACGATTCTCTTATGACCTATGCTGTCCACGGGGTCTCTTGTCCACATGTTCTATGTAGCCGCATCACAATCGGACGATCGCTGAGGCAGTTGCGGGGAATCGTTTGATTCCGCAACAATGAATACCATTGATTTTTCTGTAGATTTAGAAGGCGGGTTGTGCCACTATTACCTTATGACCTATGCAGTCCCCGGGATTCTCGTCGACATGTTCTATGATGCCGGATCATAATCGGACGACGCTGTGCCAGTTTCGGGAAGACGATTAATTCCGCAACAGTAAATAAAATTGATTTTTTTGTAGATATTTTAGGCGGGTAGTTCACTCTTATAACATATACTGTCCTCGGATCTCTCGACCACATGTTCTATGAAGCGGGATTACAATCGGATGATCACAGTGACAGTTTCGAGAAAACGTTTGATACCGAAAGAATGATTACTATTGATTTTTGTGTACATTTAGCAGGCAGGTAGTGCCACGATTCCCTTATGTCCTATGATATCCCTGGGTCTCTAGTCCACATGTCCTATATAGCCGGATCAGAATCGAACGATCGCTGTAGCAGTTGCGGGAAAGCGATTTACTCCGCAACAATGAATACCATTGCCTTTTGAGTATATTTAGCAACCGATTAGTGCCACAACTCTCTTAAAACCTATGCTGTCCCGGGTGTCTCATCAACCTGTTCTACGAAGGCAGATCACAATCGGACGAAAGCTGAAGTAGTTGGAGGGAAACGTTTGATTCTGCAAAAATGAATAACATTGATTTTTGTATACATTTAGCAGGAGGTTACTGTCACGACTCTCTTATGACCTATGTTGTCACCGGGTCTCTCGTCCGCATGTTCTATGTAGACCGATCACAATCGGACGATCTCTGTGGCAGTTGCGAGGAAACGTTTGATTTCACAAACTACAAATGCCATTGATTTTTGTGTAGATTTAGCAGGCGGTTAGTGCAACGACACTCTTAAGAACTATGCTGTCCCCGGGTCTCTCGTCAAAATGTTCTATAAAGCCAGATCACAATCGGACGATCGCTGTGACAATTGTGGGTATACTTTTGATTCCGCAAAAATGAATTCCATTGATTTTTGTGTACATTTAGCAGCCGGGTAGTGCCACGACTGTGTTATGACCTTTGCTGTCCCCGGGTCTCTCGTGCGCATGATCCATGAAGTCGGATCACAGTCGGTCGTTCGCTATGGCAGTTGCGATATAACGTTTTAATTCCGCAACCATGAATACCATTGATTTTTGTGTTGTTTTAACTGGCGGGTAGTGCCACTACTCCCTTATGACCTATACTGTCCCCTGGTCTCTCGTCCACATGTTATATATAGCCGAATCACAATCGGATCATCTGTTTCGCAGTTGCTGGGAAACGTTTGACTCTGTAACAATGAGTACTATTGAATTATTTTATAGATTTAGCAGCCGGGTAGTGCCACGTCTATCTTATGACCTATGCTGTCTCCGGGTCTCTCGCCCACATGTTCTATATAGCCGGATTACAATCGAACGATCCCTGTTGCAGTTGCAGGGAAACGTTTGATTCCGCAACAATGACTACCATTAATTTGTATGTAGATTTAGCATGCTGATAGTGCCACGAATCTCTTATGACCTATTCTGTCCCTGGGTCTCACGTCACATGTTCTATGGAGCAATCTCACAATCGAAAGATCGCAATGGCAGTAGGAGGAATCATTTGATTCCGTTATAATGAATACCATTGATTTTTACCATTGACTTTTGTCTTGATTTATCAGGCGGTATTTCCACGACTGTCTTACGGCCTATGCTGTCCCAGGGTCTCTCGTCCACATGTTGTATGAAGCCAGATCCAAATCAGACGACCGCTGTAATAGTTGCGGGCAAACTTTTGATTCCGCAAAGATGAATACCATTGATTTTTGTGTAGATTTAGCAGGCGGGTAGTGCCATTATTCGCTTATGACCTGTCCTGTCCCCAGGTCTCTCGTCCACGTGTTCTATGAAGCCGGATCAAAATCGGACGATTGCTGTGGAAGTTGGGGTTAAACGTTTGATTCCACAATAATGAATACCATTGAATTTTGTGTAGATTTAGCAGACGGGTAGTGCCACGACACTGTTATGACCTATGCTGTCACCAGGTCACTCGTCAGCATGTTCAATATACAACTTATATAAGATTCATGATGTGTTCCGTTGAGGTATTATTCAGAATTAAAATATAAAATTATGGAATATTCACCTAAAAGGTCCGTCTCCTCAACTTAATTAATTATTTAACTGTAGCTCTTTCGGAACTTGTCCCATCATCGGCATGATTCAAAACTGGTGTTTCACTGAAGATCTAGTAGAGGCGGTTACATGTATTGGGTTCGTTTTCGTTTATCAGATTGTCGTTGTTGTGAGCTGCTTTGATGATTTCCATCTCTTCGAGTACGTTTATCTTAGCTGGATTATTTTCTCTGTGCATTACTGTCAGGGTGTTTTCGACATTTAACATGCGATGTCCTTCTTGGATAACGTGTTTTGCACAGCTTGATTTTCCTTCTGCGTGAATAAAGTTTCTTCATGATAGTTGAGTTCTTGAATATAATTGTCTTCGCTTAATGGGAGTTTCAACATTCTCATGATTAAGCTAGTAAATGTACTCATTTTCTGTTGAAAAGAGTGTGTAGATTTTTTTGTTTATGGCCAGAGCATTGTTTGCAGGTTTCCAGTATATGCCTTTTCAACAGAAAATGAGTACATTTAATAGCTTAATCAGTAGAATGTTGAAACTCCCATTAAGCAAAGATAATTATATTCAAGAACTCAACTACATTAAATATATGGCAAAAAACCAATGACTGTAATGAAGAAATCGTAGATAAACTCGTAAATAAACAAAAAAGGAATAACAATATAACCAACATAACTAAACTAGAAAAATAATCTGACAACAACAGGAAAACATGGATAACACTAACATTCACAGGAAAAGAAACGACACAATTAGCCAATACACTAAAGAAAGCCGGTAAAATCGTAAAAATAGCATACAGAACTGATAACAAATTAAACAACATAATAAACAATAACATTGAAGAAAATAACATTTTCAATAGCAAATGAGTATATAAATTAACATGTAAGGACTGGAACAAGTTTTATATAGGAAAAACAAACAGAATTTTTAACATCAGATTTAAAGAACATTTTCGAGACTTTAGTCACGGAGATGGAAAATCAAGCTATGCAAAAAACATTGTCCATGAGGGACATCGAATGTTAAATATTGAAAACACCCTAGCAGTAATGCACAGGGAAAATCATCCAGCGAAGATAAACGTAGGCCTACTCGAAGAGATGGAAATCATGAAAGCAGCTCACAACGACAATCTGATAAACGAAAACGAACCGAATACATGTAACCGCCTCTACCAGATCTTCAGTGAAACACCAGTTTTGAATCCTGACGATGATGGGACAAGTCCCGAAATCACTACAGTTGAATAATTAATTAAATTGAGGAAACGGACCTCTCAGGTGAATATTCCATAATTTTATATTTTAATGTTCCATATAGCCGGATCAAAGTTGGGCGGACGCTGTGACAGTTGCGGGGAAACGTTTAATTCAGCCACAATGAATACGACAGATTTTTTTTGTCCATTTTGCTGGCTGGTAGTACCACTACTCTCGTATGACCTATGCTGTCTCCGGCTCTGTCGACCATACGTTGTATGTTGCCGGATCACAATCGGACGATCGCTGTGGAATTTGCTGGGAATCGTTTGATTTCGCAACAATGAATACCATTGATTTTTGTGTAGATTTAGCAGACGGTAATGCCACGATTCTCTTGTGATCTATGCTGTATACGGGTCTCCCTTTTACATGTTCTATGTAGCCGTATAACAATCGGACGATCGCTGTGGGAGTTGCTGGGAACAGTTTGATTCCGCAACAATGAATACCATTGGTTTTTGTGTAAATATTGCTGGCGGATATTGCCACGACTCTCTTATGACCTATGCCAACCACGGGGGGTCTCTCGTCCACATGTCTATATAGCCGAATCACAATCGGAATGTCGCTGACGCAGAAAATTTTTATTCCGCAAAAATGAATACCATTGACTTTTTTTTATAGATTTAGCATGTGTGTAATTCCACGACTCTCTTATGACCTATGCTGTCGCCGGGTCTCTCTTCCACATGTTGTATGAAGTCGGATCACAATCGGACGAACGCTGTGACAGTTGCGACAAACGTTTGATTCCGCAACAATAAATACCATCGATTCTTCTGTAGATGTAGCAGTCGGGTAGAGGCAGGACTGTCTTATGACATATGATATCACCGGGTCTCTCATCCTCATTTTCTATGTGGCCGGATCACAATCGGACCATCTCTATGGCAGTTGCGAGGATATGTTTTCTTCTGTAATAATGAATACCGGATCTCTCGTCCTCGCGTCTATGTAGCCGGATCACAAACAGACTATAGCTGTGGCAGTTTTGGGGAAACGTTTAATTCCACAACAATGAATACAATTATGTTTGTGTATATTTAACAGGCAGGTACTGCCACGACTTTCTTTACAATTATCCTGTCCGCGGGTATCTCGACCAGATGTTCTATATACACGAATCACAATCGGACGATCGCTGTGGCAGTTTCGGTGAAACGTTTGATTCCGCAACAATGGATATCGTTATTTTTGAGTAGATTTAGCAGGCGGGTAGTGCCACGACTCTATTATGATCTATACTGTCCCCGGTTCTCTTGTCCACATGTTCTATGTAGGCAGATCACAATCATAGGATAGCTGTGACTGTTGCAGGGAAATGTTTGATTCCGCATCAATTAATACCATTAATTTTTGTGTAGATTTAGCGGGCGGGTAGTGCCACGACACTCTAATGACCTATGCTGTCACCGGGTGTCTCATCGGCATGCTTTATGCAGCCGGATCACAAATGGCTGATTCCTGTGGCAATTGCGGGGAAACGTTTTTTACCGCAACATTGAATACTATTGCTTCTTGTGTAGATTTATCAGGCGGATAGTGTTTTCCCCCGGTTTCTCGTCATGTTCTATGTAGCCGAATCATAATCGGACGATCGTTCACGCAGTTGCGTGGAAACGTTTCATTCTGCAACAATGAATACTATTGATTTGTTTAGGTTTTGCAGGCGGGTAGTTCCACATGTTCTATGTAACCGGATCACAATTGGACAATCGCTGTGGCAGGTGCGGGGAAACGTTTGATTCCGCAACAATGAATACCATTCATTTTTGTGTTCATTTTGCAGACTAAAAATTTTCGACTTTCATGTGACGTGTGCTGTCCTCGGATCCCTCGTCCACATATTCTGTGAAGTGGTATAACAATCGGATAATCGCAGTGGCAGATGCATGGTAAGATTTGATTCCGCAAGAATTATTTCAATTGATTTTTGAGTTCAGTAGCAGGCGGGTAATGCAACGACTCGCAAATCACCTATGCTATCACTTTGCCTCTCGTCCACATATTCTATATAGCCGGATCACAATCGGACGATCGCTAACGCAGTTGCAGGGAAGCATTTGATTCCACAACAATGAATACCATTGGTTTTGGTGTAGATTTAGCAAGAGGGTAGTGGCCGACTGTATTATGACTTATGCTGTCCCTGAATTTCTCAGCCACACGTTCTATGTAGCCTGATCGCAATCGGACGATTACTGTGGCAGTTGCGGGGAAACGTTTCATTCCACAACAATGAATAACAATAATATATGTGTAGATTTAGCAGTGGGCAGTGCCACGATTCTCTTATGATAATGCTGTCCACGGGTCTCACGTCCACATGTTCTATGTAGCCGGATTACAATTGGACGAACGCTTTGTCAGTTGCGAATTAACGTTTGATTCCACAAAAAATCAATAAATTTGATTTTTGTGTAGATATAGCAGGCGTGTAGTGCCAATACTCTCTTATGTCCTATACTGTCCCTGGGTCGCTCGTCCACATGTTCTATGAAGCCGGATTACAATCGGACGATCGCTGTGGCAGTTCCGGGGAATCGTTTGATTCTGCAACAATGAATACCTTTGATTCTTGTGTGGATTTAGCAGGCGGGTATTGCCTTGATTCTCTTATGACCTATGATGTCACCGGGTCCATCGCCCACATGTTCTATGAAGCCGGATGACAATCGGACGATCGCTGTGGCAGTTGCGAGGTAACTTTTGTTTCCACCACAACAATGAAGCACACTTATTTTTGTTGCTTATTTTAAAACTCTGCGGGTATTTGCCACTACTCCCTTATGACCCAAATGCTGTACCTCGGGTCTCTCTCGTCCACGTGTTCTATGAAGCCTGATTATAATCATACAATCGCTATATGTTTCAACCCCGGATAGGACGAGCGTAGGCCACGTGCTGTATCAATGTACCACGTCCAATGTCCTTCATAACCTTAGCTTTCGCAAACAGCAATTATCGGTGGATCACAATGGCCGCCCGCCTTAGAATTCTGGACCGGGAAGGAAGCCTTCAAATCCCTCACCAAGTACACAAGAAGAGTCTTGGGAGTAATAATAGACTAACTACAACTTAGACGCAGATATATATGCGTTAAAATCGGTCACCAGTCCTACTACCAGCTACCAACACACAACACACATATACGACAACAACCATCACTAAAACCCAGTAGTCCACATACCCACAGTTTACACACGTACACAAACAAACAAAACACACTTTATTTTAATTTTAATGTAACAACAACTAACCCCCCGTTCAAATGCCCCGAATTGTATAATTTATAATGTATTTCCATGAAGATAAGGCCATAGAGCATACCCGGGGATAAGGACATTCATAATCACCCGAGGTTAACCCTGTTGATGGTGGTGGTGCTGTAAATTAAAAAAATTAAAAAATCGCTATGGCAATTCTGGTGGATCGACCGTTTCCGCAAAAATGAATACCATTGATTTTTTAGTAGATTTAGCTGGCGGGTAGTACCACGAATCTCTTCTGACCTCTGCTATCCCCGAGTCATTCGTCCACATGTTCTATGAAGCCGGATCACAATCGGACGGTCGCTAAGACATGCGGGAAACGTTAGCATCCGCAAAAGTGAATTCCATTGATATTTGTGTAGATTTTGCAGGCGGGTAGTAATTCGACTCGACTCTCTTTTGACCTATGCTCCACATGTTTTATGTAACGGCATCACAATCGGACGATCGCTGTGGCAGTTGCGGGAATACGTTTGATTCCGAAACAATGATTACCATTGATTTTTGTTTAGTTTTACCAGGAATGTAGTTCCATGACCCTCTCATGACCTGTGCTGTCAGAGGGTCTCCCTCCACATGTTATATGTTGCCGGATCACAATCGGACGATCACTATGACAGTTGCGAGGAAACGTTTGATTTTCCAACCATAAATACCATTGATTTTTGTTTAGATTTAGCAGGCGGGTAGTATCATGACTCTCTTCTCTCATATGCTGTTCCGTACACATGTTCTGTGTAGCCGGATCACATTCGGACGATCGCTGTGGCAGTTGCGTGCAAACGTTTGACTCCGCAACAATGAATAATATTACTGTTAGTGTAGATTTTGCTGGCGGGTAGAGACACAACTAATTTCGACATATATTGTCAAGGGGTCTCTCGTCCAAATGTTCTATGAATCCGGATCACAATCGGACAATCGCAGTGGCTGTTCAGAAGTAACTTCTGATTCCGTAATAATGAATACGATTGATTTTTTTGTAGATTTAGCAGGCATATAGTGCCACACTTTCTTGTGACATATGCTATCCCCGGTCGGTCGTCCACAAGTTCTATGTAGCCGGATACAATCGGACGATAGCTGTTGCAGTTGCGGGGAATCGTTTATTCCGCAACTATATATACCATTAATTTGTGCGTAGATTTGGCAGGCGGTTAGTGCCACGACTCTCTTATGACCTATGCTGTCTCCGGTTCTCTCTTCCACATGTTCTGTGACGCCGGATCACAATCGGATTATCGCTGTGGCAGTTGCGGGTAAACGTTTGATTCAGCAAAAATGAATACTACATATTTTTGTGTAGGTTTAGCAGGCGGATAGTGGTACGACTCTTTTATGACTTATGCAGTCCGCGGGTCACTTGTTCACATGTTCTATGAAGCCGGATCACAATCGAACGATCTAAAGGCAGTTGGAGCGTAAACGTTTGATTCCGCAACAGTGAATACCACTGATTTTTGTGTGCATTTAGCAGGCGGGTATTGCCATGACTCTCGTTCCACCTATACTGTTACTGGTTCCCTCATCCGCATGTTCTGTGCATCCAGAACACAATCGGACCATCGCTAAGACAGATGCGGGTAATGTCTGAATCCGCAAATACCATTGATATTTGTGTAGAGTTTTCAGGCAATACGACTCTCTTATGACCTATGCTGTCCGTGGATCTCTGCTGCACATGTTCTATGTGACTGCATCAAATCGGACAATCACTGTGGCAGTTGCGGGAAAACGTTTTAATTCCGAAACAATGATTACCATTGATTTTTGTTTAGTTTTACCAGGAATGTAGTTCCATGACCCTCTTATGACCTGTGCTGTCAGAGGGTCTCCCTCCACATGTTATATGTTGCCGGATCACAATCGGACGATCACTATGACAGTTGCGAGGAAACGTTTGATTTTCCAACCATAAATACCATTGATTTTTGTTTAGATTTAGCAGGCGGGTAGTATCATGACTCTCTTCTCTCATATGCTGTTCCGTACACATGTTCTGTGTAGCCGGATCACATTCGGACGATCGCTGTGGCAGTTGCGTGCAAACGTTTGACTCCGCAACAATGAATAATATTACTGTTAGTGTAGATTTTGCTGGCGGGTAGAGACACAACTAATTTCGACATATATTGTCAAGGGGTCTCTCGCCCAAATGTTCTATGAATCCGGATCACAATCGGACAATCGCAGTGGCTGTTCAGAAGTAACTTCTGATTCCGTAATAATGAATACGATTGATTTTTGTGTAGATTTAGCAGGAATATAGTGCCACGACTTTCTTGTGACATATGCTATCCCCGGTCGGTCGTCCACAAGTTCTATGTAACCGGATACAATCGGACGATAGCTGTTGCAGTTGCGGGGAATCGTTTTATTCCGCAACTATATATACCATTAATTTGTGCGTAGATTTGGCAGGCGGTTAGTGCCACGACTCTCTTATGACCTATGCTGTCTCCGGTTCTCTCTTCCACATGTTCTGTGACGCCGGATCACAATCGGATTATCGCTGTGGCAGTTGCGGGCAAACGTTTGATTCAGCAAAAATGAATACTACATATTTTTGTGTAGGTTTAGCTGGCGGTTAGTGGTACGACTCTTTTATGACTTATGCAGTCCGCGGGTCACTTGTTCACATGTTCTATGAAGCCGGATCACAATCGAACGATCTAAAGGCAGTTGGAGCGTAAACGTTTGATTCCGCAACAGTGAATACCACTGATTTTTGTGTGCATTTAGCAGGCGGGTATTGCCATGACTCTCGTTCCACCTATACTGTTACTGGTTCCCTCATCCGCATGTTCTGTGCATCCAGAACACAATCGGACCATCGCTAAGACAGATGCGGGTAATGTCTGAATCCGCAAATACCATTGATATTTGTGTAGAGTTTGCAGGCAATACGACTCTCTTATGACCTATGCTGTCCGTGGATCTATGCTGCACATGTTCTATGTGACTGCATCAAATCGGACAATCACTGTGGCAGTTGCGGGAAAACGTTTTAATTCCGAAACAATGATTATCATTGATTTTTGTTTAGTTTTACCAGGAATGTAGTTCCACGACTCTCTCACATCCTATGCTGTCAGACGGTCTCTCCTCCACAAGTTTTATATTACCGGATCTCAATCGGACGATCGCTGTGTCAGTTGTGAGCATGCGTTTGATTCCGCAACCATCAATACCATTTATTTTTGTATACATTTAGCAGGCGGGTAGTTTCATGACCCTTTTATGTCATATGCTGTCCCCGAGTGTCCCGTCCGTATATCCTATGTATCCGGATCACAATCGGACGATCGATGTAGCAGTTGGGGGGAACATTTGATTCCGCAACAATGAATAGCATTGATATGTGTGTAGATTTAGCGGGCGGGTAGTTCCACGACTCTTGTAAAACCTATGTTGTCATCGGGTCACTCGTCAACATGTTCTATGAAGGTGGATCACAATCGGATGATCGCTGTGGCAGTTGCGAGGAATCGTTTGATTCCGTAACAATGAGTATCATAGATTTTTGTGTAGATTTAGGGGGAGGGTAGTGCAAAGTCTCTCTTATGAAATATGCTGCCCCCGGGTGTCTCGTCCACATGTTCTATGTAGCCATATCACAATCGTACGATCGCTCTGATATTTGGGGGAAACGTTTAATTCGGCGAAAATGAATACCGCTGATTTTAGTGTCGATTTAGCAGGCGGGTAGTGCCACGACTGTCTTATGACTCATGCTTTCCCCTGGTCTTTCGTCCACATGTTCTATGAAGCCGGATCACAATCTGACGATCGCTGTGACAGTTGCGAGGTAACGTTTGATTCTACAATTAAGAATAAAAATTATTTTTGAGTAGATTTATCTGGCGGGTAGTGCCACGACTATCTTATGACTTATGCTGTACACCTGTCTCTCCTCCACATGCTCTATGAAGCCGGATTACAATCGGACGATCGCTGTGGCTGTTCCAGGGAACCGTCTGTTTCCACAACAATGAGTACCATTGATTTTTTAGTTGAATTAGCAGGCGCTTAGTGCCACGACTCTCTTAAGTTCTATTCTATCCACGCGTCTTTCGTCTACACGTTCAATGAAGCCGGATCACAATCGGACGATCGCTAAGGTAGTTCCGAGTAACGATTGATTCCGCAAAAATGAATACCATTATTATTTGTGTAGATTTTGAAGGCGGGTAGAGCTATGACTCCATACTCCACATGTTCTATGTAATGGTGTCGCAGTCGAACGATCGCTGTGCCTGTAGCGGGGAAACGTTTGATTCCGCAACAGTTATTTCCATTGATTTTTGTTTAGATTTAGCAGTGATGTAGTACCACGACTCTCTTATGACCTATAATGTGCGAGGGTCTCTCGTCCACATGTTCTATGAAGCTGGATCTCAATCGGACAATCGCTGTGGCTCTTCACAGAAAACGTTTGATTCCCTAATAATGAACACCATTTATTTTTGTGTAGATTGAGCAGCCGGGTAGTACCTCGACCATCTTATGACCTATGCAGTTCCCGGGTCTCTCTTCCACAAGTTCTATGGAGCCGAATCACAATCGGATGATCGCTGTGGCAGTTGCAGGCAAACGTATGTTTCCGCAAAAATGAATACCACTGATTTTTGTGTACATTTAGCAGGCTCGTAGGGCCATGACTCTTTTATGACTTGCCCTAATAATTATTGTTATAATTTTAGCTGTCGTAACTTATATAATGATTATATTAATTATAAATGATTTTAATAATCGGTTTCTTCTTGAAGGACAATTAATTGAAGTTGCCCGCGGGTCTCTTGTTCATATGTTCTATGAAGCCGGATCACAATCGGACGATGGGAAGGCAATATGTTGGTTAACGTTTCATTCCGCAATAATGAATATCATTGATATTTGTGTAGATTTAGCAGGCGGGTATTGCCACGACTCTCTTTTGACCTATGCTATCACCGGGTCCCTCGTCCACATGCTCTATGTATCCGGATTTTGCAGGTGGGCAGGGCCATGATTCTCATGTGGCGTGTGCTGTCCACGTATCTCTCGTCGACATGTTCTATGTAGCCGCCTTACAATTGGACGATCGCTTTGGCAGTTGCGAAGAAACGTTTGTTTCCGTACAAATGAATACCATTGATTTTTGTATAGTTATAGCAGGCTGGTAGTGCCACAGCTCTCTTATGACCTATATTATCCCTGGGTCTCTCGTCGACATATTCTATTAAGCCGGATCAAAATCGGACGATTGCTGTGGCAGTTGCAATGAAACGTTTGATTCCGCATTAATGAATACAATTGATGTTTTTTTGCAGATAACAGGCGGCTAGTGCCACGACTCTAGTATGTCTTATGCTGTCCTCCGGTTTCTCGTCGACATGTCCTATGTAGTCAAATAAAAAATCAGGCGATTGCTGACGCAGTTGCGTAGAAATGTTCTATTCTGCAACATTGATACCAATGATTTTTGTGTAGATTTAGCAGGCGAGTTGTGCCACGACTTTTATATGAATTATGCTTTCCCCGGGTGTCTTCTTCACATGTCCTATGTAGCCGGATCACAATCGTACGATCGCTGTGTCAGTTGCGGGGAAACGTTTCATTCTGCAACAATGAGTCCCATTTATTTTTGAGTAGATAAACATGTGTGTAGTGCGACGACACTCTTGTGTGCATTTCTGTCCCCTTGAATCTCGCACACATGGTCTATGAAGCCGGATCGCAATGGAACGACCGCTGTGGCAGTTGCGGAAGAAGATTGATTCCGCAACAATGAATACCATTGATTTGTGTGTAGATTTTGCAGCCTGGTAGTTCCTCGACTCTCTTAAGACCTATCATGTCCTCAGGACTCTCGTCCACATGTTCTATGAAGCCGGATCACATTTGGACGTTCGGTGTGGCAGTTGCGATGAAACCTTTTGTTCCGCAACAATGAATACCATTGATTTTGTTCTAGATTTAGCAGGCGGGTAGTGCCACGACTCTGTTATGACCTATGCTGTTCGCCGGTTCCTCGTCGACATATCCTATGTAGTCGAATCAAAAATCGGACGATCGCAGACGCAGTTGCATAGAAATGTTTTATTCCGCAATATTGAATGTCATTGATTTTTTAGTAGATTTAGCACCTGGTTAGTGCCACAACCTTCTTCTGACATATGCTGTCCCGTGGTATCTCGTCTATATTTTATATGCACACGGACCACAATTGGCTGTGGTAGTTGCAGGGAAACGTTTGATTCCGCAACAATGAAAACCATTGATTTTTGAATAGATTTAGCAGGCGGTTAGTGCCTCGACACTCTTAAGACTTACGTCGTTCCCGAGTCTCTCGTCCACAAGTTCTATGTACCTGGATAACAATTAGACAATCGCTGTGGCAGTTTCGGTGAAACGTTTGATTCTGAAACAATGAATACCATTGATTTTTATGAAGAGATAGCATTTTCGTGTGACCTATACTGTGCGTGGGTCTATCGCCCAATTGTTCTATGCAGCCTCATCACAATCGTGCAATCGCTGTGGCAGTTGGGGAAACGATTGGATCCGCAATAGTGAATACCGTTGATATTTGTGTAGATATAGCATGCGGGTAGTGCCACGATTGTCTTATGATCTATGCAGTCCCCGGATCACCCGCCCACATGTTCTATGTAGTCGGATCAATATAGGACAATCGCTGTGGCAGTTGAGAGGAAATGTTTGATTCCGTAACAATGAATACCATTGAGTTTTGTGTATATTTAGCAGGCGGGTAGTGGTACGTCTCTCTTATCAATTATGCTGTCCCCGGGTGTCTCGTCCTGCATGTTCTACGTAAGCGGACCACAGTCGGACGACCGCTGTGTAATTTGGGAAGAAATGTTTGATTTCGTAATTATGTATACCATTTTATTTTTGTCTAGATTTAGCAGCGGGTAGTTCCACGACTCTCTTATGAACTATACTGCCCCTGGGTCTCTCGTCCACATGTTCAATAAAGCCAGATCACAATTGGACAATCGCTGTGACTGATGTGTGCAAACGTTTTATTTCACAAAGAAGAATACGATTGATGTTTGTGTATATTTAGCAGAAAGCGTAGTGCCACTACACTCTTATAACCTATAGAGTCCACGAGTCTCTCATCCACATGTTCTATGTAGCCGGATCACAATCAGACGATCGCTGTGGCATTTGCGGTGAAACTTCTGATTGCGCAACAATGAATACCATTCATTTTTGTGTAGATTTTTAGGGCGGTTAGTGCCGCGACACTCTTATGACTTATACAGTCCCCCGGGTATCTCATCCACATGTTCTATATAGCGGGATTACAATCGGACGATCGCTGTGACAGTTGGGGGGAAACGTTTGATTCCGCAACAATGAATACCATTGATTTTTGTGTAGATTTAGCAGACAGTTAGTCGCACGACACACTTAAGACATAAGGTGTCCCCCGGTCTCTCGTCGACATGTTGTATGCAGCGGCAAAACACTCACGATCGCTGACGCAGTTGCATAGAAATGTTTTATTCCGCAATATTGAATGTCATTGATTTTTTAGTAGATTTAGCACCTGGTTAGTGCCACAACCTTCTTCTGACATATGCTGTCCCGTGGTATCTCGTCTATATTTTATATGCACACGGACCACAATTGGCTGTGGTAGTTGCAGGGAAACGTTTGATTCCGCAACAATGAAAACCATTGATTTTTGAATAGATTTAGCAGGCGGTTAGTGCCTCGACACTCTTAAGACTTACGTCCTTCCCGAGTCTCTCGTCCACAAGTTCTATGTACCTGGATAACAATTAGACAATCGCTGTGGCAGTTTCGGTGAAACGTTTGATTCTGAAACAATGAATACCATTGATTTTTATGAAGAGATAGCATTTTCGTGTGACCTATACTGTGCGTGGGTCTATCGCCCAATTGTTCTATGCAGCCTCATCACAATCGTGCAATCGCTGTGGCAGTTGGGGAAACGATTGGATCCGCAATAGTGAATACCGTTGATATTTGTGTAGATATAGCATGCGGGTAGTGCCACGATTGTCTTATGATCTATGCAGTCCCCGGATCACCCGCCCACATGTTCTATGTAGTCGGATCAATATAGGACAATCGCTGTGGCAGTTGAGAGGAAATGTTTGATTCCGTAACAATGAATACCATTGAGTTTTGTGTATATTTAGCAGGCGGGTAGTGGTACGTCTCTCTTATCAATTATGCTGTCCCCGGGTGTCTCGTCCTGCATGTTCTACGTAAGCGGACCACAGTCGGACGACCGCTGTGTAATTTGGGAAGAAATGTTTGATTTCGTAATTATGTATACCATTTTATTTTTGTCTAGATTTAGCAGCGGGTAGTTCCACGACTCTCTTATGAACTATACTGCCCCTGGGTCTCTCGTCCACATGTTCAATAAAGCCAGATCACAATTGGACAATCGCTGTGACTGATGTGTGCAAACGTTTGATTTCACAAAGAAGAATACGATTGATGTTTGTGTATATTTAGCAGAAAGCGTAGTGCCACTACACTCTTATAACCTATAGAGTCCGCGAGTCTCTCATCCACATGTTCTATGTAGCCGGATCACAATCAGACGATCGCTGTGGCATTTGCGGTGAAACTTCTGATTGCGCAACAATGAATACCATTCATTTTTGTGTAGATTTTTAGGGCGGTTAGTGCCGCGACACTCTTATGACTTATACAGTCCCCGGGTATCTCATCCACATGTTCTATATAGCGGGATTACAATCGGACGATCGCTGTGACAGTTGGGGGGAAACGTTTGATTCCGCAACAATGAATACCATTGATTTTTGTGTAGATTTAGCAGACAGTTAGTCGCACGACACACTTAAGACCTAAGGTGTCCCCCGGTCTCTCGTCGACATGTTGTATGCAGCGGCAAAACACTCACGATCGCTGACGCAGTTGCGGGGAATCATTTTATTCCGCAACTATAAATGCCATTGATTTTTGAGTAGATTTGGCAGGCGTCTTGTTCCATGACTCTCTTATGACCTATGCTGTCCCAGGTTCTCAAGTCCTCACGTTCTATGAAGCCGGATCACAATTGGACGATCGCCATGACAGTTTCTAGCAAACGTTTGATTCCGCAAAAATGAATACCATTAATTTTTGTGTAGATTTCTCAATCGGTTAGTTCAAGGACCTTTTTAAGACCTATGCTGTCTCCTGGCCTCTCGTTCACATGTTCTATGAAACCGGATCTCTATCGTACGATCGGAGGGCAGTTGGGTGGAAACGTTTGATTCCGCAACAATGAATACCATTGATTTGTGTGTAGGTTTAGCAGGCGGGTAATACCACGACTCTCGTTTCACCTATGTTGTCTCCGGGTCACTCATCCATAAGTTCTATCAAGCCGGTTCACAATCGGACGATCGCTGAGGCAGTTGCTAGGTAACGTTTGATTGCACAACAATGAGTAACAACCATTTTTGTGTAGATTCGACTAGCGGGTAGTGCCATCTCTCTCTTATGACCTATGCTGTCCGCCGGTCTCCCGTCCACATGTTCTATGTAGCGGAATCACAATCGGACGATCTCTGAGGCAATTGCGGGGAAACGTTTAACTCAGCAACAATGGATACCATTGATTGAATGTAGATTTAGCAGGCGGTTAACCCACGTGTCTCGTATGACCTATGCTGTCCACGGATCTCTCGTCCACATGTTCTATGTACCCGCATAACAATCCAACTATCTCTGTGGCATTCGCGGGGAAACGTTTGATTCCGCAGCAATGAATATCATTGATTATTGTGTAGATATTGCAGGCGGGTAGTGCCACGACTTTTGAATGCCCAATACCGTCCCTGGGTCTCCCGTCCACATTTCCTATTAAGCCGGATCAAATTGGACGAAGGCTGTGACAGTTGCGGGCAAACTTTTGATTACTCAACAATATATACCATGGATGTTCGGGTAGAATTAGCAGGCGGTAGTGCCACGACTCTCTTTAGACTTATGCTGTATCCGGGTCCCTCATTCATATGTTCTATGAAGCCGGATCATAATTGGACTATCTCTGTGGCAGTTGCGAAGTAACGTTTAATTCCACAAAAATGAATACCATTGAGTTTTGTGCAGAGTTTGCAGGCAGTTTGTGTCACCAGACTCTTAAGACCTAAGCTGACCCCGGGTCTCGTCCACACTTCTGTGTAGTGGGATCACAATTGGAGGATCGCTGTGGCGGTTGCGGTGGAGCGTTTGATTCCACAACAATTAATACTATTGTTTTTGTGTATAGCAGGCGGGTAGAGCCACGACTATCTAATGACTTATACTTTGCCTGGATCTCTCGTAAACATGTTCTACGAAGCCGGATCACAATCGGTCGATTGCTGTGACAGTTCCAGGGTAACATTAGATTCCCCAAAAATGAATACCATTAATATTTGTGTAGATTTAACAGGCGCGTAATGCCACGACATTCGTATGACATTCTGTACACGCGTCTCTCTTTTACATGTTCTATGAAGACGGATCACAATCGGACTATCTCTGTGGCAGTTACGATGTAACGTTTGATTCCACAAAAGCGTGGGAGTGCTCTGTATCAATTAATATATTTGATAATAAACAGATATTGGTAAAAAGTAAGGTCTCTAAGAAGAAAATGTAAAAATCATAAAAAGCACCCCACGCTTTTGATGGTAAAATTATTTTCTTTTTGTTGATAACTCTAGTTTTATTCTATATGTGTTGGAGATGATTTTTTTGTTGACCGCTTTAATTTTATCCCAAGCGTATTGGAAATTACAATTATTTTTCATTTTTTAGTTTTTTAATAAAGCGTGTTGTTTTAGTTTTTTTAAACTATTATTTATTTTTTATTTTTTTAGTTTTAATATTTTACAGAATAAGATAAAAATGTAAATATCTTTAAATTTGATACTGTGTAGTATGAGCTAAAAGTAATACTCTTCTATAAAAAAATCCTCCCAGCCGGATTTGAACCAGCGATGTATGAATTACTGAAATGATATACCACTAAGAGTTCACTGCTCAACCAACTGAGCTCTTACAACGATTGACTAAAAAGTTGACAAGTCCGCAACCTATTATATCAGTTTTCATTTTTTTTTTTATTTTCGGATGATTCTGGCCAGGATTTTAGAAACAAAATATGAAATTATTGTATTGTCACGGGTCCTTTACAAGTGTACAAAGTTTCTAGTAGATCCAATGTTTCTAAGTGGGTGAAAATCGTGTTCAAAGATTCCATTACATAAATACAAAAACACTTTTTTTGAATTTCTGATGATTATGGCCAGGATTTAAGAAAATAAATATGAAATTATTGTATTGTCATGGGTACTCTACAAGTATACAAAGTTTTAAGCCTATCCAATGTTTCTAAGTTGGTGTAAATCACGTTGAAAAATTCCGTTACATTGATACAAAAACGTTTTTTTTTATTTTCTGATAATTATGGCCAGGATTTTAGAAAATAAATATGAAATTATTGTATTGTCACGGGTCCTCTACAAGTATACAAAGTTTCAAGTCGATCCAATGATTTTAAGTTGGTGAAAATCGCGTTGAAAAATTCCGTTACATAGATAGATAGATACAGGTCAAGCTAATATAAAGCGTGTAATAAACAGCACTATTTGTATACATAGATAAAAAATTAATAATTGTAAACATGTTTTAAGAATCTTTGAAAAATGCTTAAAATACGAAATGTTATTATAAATGGTAAAAGATGTAAGGAAACAGTGACATAATGTTGTACAGAAAATAATCAGAACGTCCTAATCTAAAGTTCGGCCAAATCTGGCTACAACTGACATTTTTTCTACTGGCAACAGGTCAGGATTTTGATAAACCTAGTAAAATTGAATTGAAATTATATGGTGAGTGTAAAAAGTGGGAAATTTGATTAATTAATTAATTTTTTTTTACTGACATATGTTACACTGAAAATGTATAAAACTTTTTCTCCCACTTATACAAAGTTTCAAGTCGATCCAATGATTTTAAGTTGGTGAAAATCGCAGGGTGGACCGCTCGAATGGACCTAATTTCAATTGCTTGTTACTGGCAAACGGTTGAAGATAGAAACTTAAAACAACGTTCATAGTACAGAAAAACTCACCAAGTTTCGAATCCTGTCGGTAGATGGCACAAAGATACGTTTCTCGTTCTTAGATTTAATTGTTTGTGAAAATGGCGACTCCGCAGATGAAAGCGCAAGCTGTTTTGTGGTATGCGGAGTTTAAATCAATCATTAGAGTTCAAAGGGAGTTCCGGCGTGTGTTTAACCGTGATTCTCCAACTGCTAGAAGCATAAAGAAGTGGCGTGATACATTATTAGCTACAGGATCTGTGTTGAAGAAGCATGGTGGTGATCGCAGAGCATCCGATGAAATGGTAGCAAATGTTCAAGCCGCATTTGAGCGAAGCCCCCGGAAGTCATTAAGAAGAGCTTCGCGGGAACTTCAAATACCAAAATCGACATTACAACGGATTGTCCACAAACGCCTCAAACTGCACGCATATAAAGTGCAGTTAGTGCAACGTCTGGAGCCGAATGACATGCCGAAACGAGTGGAATTCGCCAATACGATGCTGGACCGTCTCGGCGCTGATCCTGACTTCATGACCAAGATTTTCTTCTCGGACGAAGCCACTTTCCATTTGTCAGGCAAGGTAAACCGGCATAATGTGCGGATCTGGGGATCGGAGAATCCTCACGCTATTCAAGAGCATGTTCGTGATAGTCCGAAGATGAATGTTTGGTGCAGTTTGTCACATAATAAGGTCATTGGACCGTTTTTCTTCGCCGAGAAAACTGTTCGTGGTACCACATATCTTGACATGCTGGAGCAGTTCTTCTTTCCACAAATTGAACAACTGCAGCCTAACATCGTTTTCCAGCAAGATGGTGCTCCTCCCCACTGGTCCAATGAAGTTCGTACGACTTTGGACAACATTTTCCCTGGCCGTTGGATTGGTAGGGGAGGACCAATCGCGTGGCCCCCGAGATCTCCCGATTTAACACCACTGGATTTCTTTCTCTGGGGCTATGTCAAAGATAAAGTTTACACCACCCCAGTCAAAGACCTTCGTGATCTTCGTGAGCGCATCATAGAGGCTATTGAGAACATTCCAGAAGACATACTCCAACGTACTTGGCAAGAAATTGTTCATCGCTTTGATATCGTCACAGTGACTGCTGGGGCTCATATAGAGATGTGGTGATCTGGATATCAAAACTTGGTGAGTTTTTCTGTAATATGAACGTTGTTTTAAGTTTCTATCTTCAACCGTTTGCCAGTAACAAGCAATTGAAATTAGGTCCATTCGAGCGGTCCACCCTGTATTATATGGATGCCAAACATGGACTCTTACTTTAAGGGAGGAAAGAAGATAACAAATATTTGAGAATAAAGTTCTCAGGACATTTTTTGGGTCGAAAAGAGATGAACAGAGAGGTGAATGGAGAAAGCTACATTAATAATGAGCTACATATGTATAGGAAGCCAGATATAATAAGAACAGTTAAGTCTCATGGACTGTGATGGGCAGGACATGTGTCACATATGGGGGATAAAAGAGGCCCATGGAGCATCTTGTAGAAAACCCAGAGGGATAACACCCAGTTAGTTGACCAAGAATGAGGTGGGAGAATAACTTTATTCATGATTTGAGGGAAATAGATTATACAGGGGATTATCAGAAAACTTTAGCTCCAGATAGGGATGTATGGAGACCTTATGTCCGCACGGCCATGAACCTACGGGTTCGAAAGAACCAGTTAACTGATAGGTATTTCATTTGGGCCGTTATTGTAAGGAAAACATTTTCGCTTAGGAAACTGCGAACTGTGGAATTACCTTCAATATTTATGACATTGATGCACCTCCCCGTTTTTACGTTCCCGCATTTAAAGTTTTCCTGGCTTTTACAACATTCTTTAAGGGTCCCTTCAGTTTCCCTGTATTCACAATGTAATAAAGTCCTCGATTTTACGTTTCTCAATTTTATTTTCCTGCTAATTACGTATATTCATGTCGATTTTCAGCCTTAAAGACCACAAATATTTGATTCATTTGATCGATTATCTCACTTCTGTACAATCGATATAGAGCAGAGAATATTCATTGGACCAATGAAGCTGGCTCAGAGCTTTCGAACATTTCTGAAATTCAACTCGTGTACTGCTATGGCAAAACATAATTATTTTAATCTCTCAATAAAGATTCATAGTGCTGCTTGCTGCACCTCTCCTTGTTATTTATTTTTGAAATGGAGAAAATAAATTAAAGTAATTTTATGTTTACAGCAGTAGCCGAGTGGTTAAGGCAAGAAGCATCGGCGCAGAGCTACAGGACTTGCGCTGGTTTGGGTCTCCATGGGGGAAGAAACTTTTCTCATGGTATTTCGGCCAGTATGGGACCGGTGCTCACCAAGCATCGTGAGGCATTTGTGTAGCTACAATAAGTAGCGACTCCAGGTTGAGAATACCAGCTATAACGGCTGGGGTATCCGACATTCTGACCACATGTCACCCCTACACTGGCTAGATGATTGTCTACCTCTGTGATTAACACATGTGGATGTGAGGACGGCAGCCGGCTAGTCAGCCAAGAGCCTTCTATGCCTGTCGAACTAGGAAAAAAAAATAGCAGTTCAAAACGCACATTACTCAGAACTATTATAGGAATATCACTATGAGATTTAATTTAAAATAAAATTCTTTACACCTCTCCTGTTATCCTGTCTTCTAAATAAATAAAATGCAGGATATGAGGTGAGGTGTAAAGAATATTATTTTAAATTAAAAGAAACTTACATTTAATAGCCAATATTGTATATTATCCCAGTCAGTGCTATGTTTTTGCAGGTTTTAGAATGGTTGCAGAATATGGAGGTCAACATTTTTTAGTTCCTTCTCATTTCCCATAATTTACAATTTCCCCGATTTACACCAGTTTCCCTCTGGTCCATTAAAAAGTGTAAAAGAGAGGTAATACTGTAGTATGCAACCTAACCATAAATTTGCATTCTTCTTCTGTTGTTTCTTTTCTGACCTAACTTTATACAATACAGAGGAAAAGAATATCAGAGTAAATGTTCAGTACATAAAAACAGTATTGGAGAACTTAAGGAAGCAGTGCTCTTTGCCCTACAATAAACTCAATTCTTGAACTTAAAAAAAAATGAAAGCAAAACTATTTGTAAAGATCAGTGATAAAATACATGAAATATGACGAATACAATCGATGACATTAAAAACTATTCATCAAACTTTTGGAAACAAACATCTGGTAAGGAATAGGAAAATCTACAAGCTTATGGCATTACTACATTACAAAGAAAATCTGCAGTAGCAACATTCAGACTGCTAACGGGACATGACTGCTTGAATAAACACCTACACAAAATTGGCATAACAGATTCACCTAAATGCCCTTTTTGCAATTTAAATGAAGATATGGAAAGAAACCATCTCCTCCGTTGTCCAGCTTTTGTAGAAGAGACCAGCCTTTCTGCTAAATATTGGAGTGCAAGAGAGCGAATGATTTCATTATCAAGTGCTCGACATTAGATACCAACCAACTACTTTTGGAAACACGAAAAAATTACACTGAAAAAAGGATATGTGTGTATTTTTTTCTATTTGTAGCACGGCATTCATGACCTACAACCTATCTGGTGGCCTCACATCCATGTGGGAGAAGATACAGGGTATCCATTTCCATGAAAACTCTATTTCTTTTTCTTTCCTTTGCATACACTGTTAGCTTAGTGCAACATGTTTAGTACAGAAGAACAGGTTGGCATTGTTTGTGCATGGGTAAGCAGATTTTCATATGAAGATGCCAGAGTTAAATTTACCCATAAATTCCAAAATACCAGCCCCAACAACAGAATACATTAATCTACTTTTAAATGTAGGTGTACCAGCAGTGCATGTGATGAGGCATGACCAATCGTGTCAGCAGAAACAGTACAGCAGGTTCAAACTGCCATTGATAGTCCAAACACTTTAACTCGATGCCTTAGTAGGGAATTGAATGCCCCTTGCAACACAGTGCAGAAAATTCTGTTTCACTCTACAAAAACATCCTCATAACGTCTGCTTGATTTAAGTAATAGTATCACAGAAGTAACCAGCTTTTTTTTTTTTTTTTTTTGGTTTCACAGCTGAAAGATGGAGTAGGCCTATGTGTTTTCACTTAGATGATGGTGGAATTTGTGTAAAACTTCACAGTAGCATTGATTTTTTAATCATTGTCTTCCTTCATTGAAATGAATAGTGACTTTGGAGAGTCCCTCTATATATGTATGTATATATATATATATATGTGTGTGTGTGTGTGGTATGATAAGAAAAATAAATGCCTGGACGGGATTCGAACCCGGATCTCTGAGTCTGTACCTCAGTGTGATATCCATTACACCACCAGGCGAATCCAATTCAAAGATTTATTTTTCTTATATATGTATTATATTTATATATTATATATAAATGCCAGAGCTGGGAAGAAGTGTACCTTGAGGCTGCAAATCTAAATAATAACTGCTCTAAATATATTTCTTTTTATTAAATATAAACTGAAATAGAGACTGACCTGTTTGTATTTGTGTGGGAACGTGTACCGATCGATGGTATCCTGTGAAGTTCCTCTGTTAATCTGTGCAAGAAGTCTGCACTGCTCCACAACATGAATGTAGTCCTCATGGCATGCAGTCATGTGACGTGATAGTTCAGGTGGGAAAACCAGCTCCTGAGGGTAAGGAATACCAGCTGCCATGGTTGGCTCAGTGCTCACGTGTAGGTGGTGCATGTGGCCGGGAGGATGGTAGTGGTATAGTCTCCATGCCCACTGCACCGGGCAAATTCTGCACCAGAACCACAGGCAGTAGTACGGCACCTAGTAGATATACTTGTGGAGCTTGCAGCGGAGAAGCCACCTGCAACATTCAAAAACAGAAAACATGGATTGAAAACTGATACTTGAAACACTGAACGAAAACTTAGAACAATTAATTTCTATATAATACCAATTTATTACTAAAACCACAAATTTAATTATAATTTCTTCATTCCAACTAACTAACACTGATATTATCAAACTCGTACATTCATGGCAGAATGGACACAAGCTCTCCATACATCCTCATCCTGAGCTAATGTTTTTCAATCATCCCCTGTATAATCTACTTCCCTCAAATCATGGTTAATGTTACTGTCCCAACTGGGTGTTTTCCCTCTTGTTTCCTAAAAGAAGTTTCCAGGTCCTCTTTAATTTCCGATTCGTGCCACATGTCTTACCCATCGCAGTCTACGAGACATAAAAATAAAGATCATGTAACTCACAGGTATGTACTATTCTCCATTTGCCTGTTTATTCATCTCTCTTGGTTCAAAAATTTTTCCTAAGAACTTAATTCTCAAATACTCACTCATTTCTCCACCCTTAAAATAAAAGTCCATGTTTCACTTCCATATAATATAACTGGGAGAATAACAGTTTTATATATTTTCATTTTAATGTTTTTTGAGACACGTTGGGACTACAGGAGTCCCTGTAATCCATAATAGCATACATTTCCAGAATTGAGCCTATGTTTAATTTCTTTGTGCTACTCATCCCTGTTTGTAATTACTGTTCCTAGGTATTTGAATTTAGCCACTTATTCAAAATATCCCTAATTTGTCATTAACTGTCTATTTCCATTACATTATATATTTATGTGTATGAACATACAGGGTGTAATATAACTCAACGGCAAAATCTCAGGAATGAGTTCCTCATATGTAGAGAATTAAAAAAGTGTATTACAACATGGGTCTGGAAATTTATAATTACAGACTTATTCGAACTTTTATGAATGTTAGTACATGGCGACGAAAATGCCTTGTTGGAGCGCTGTTCCAAATGTTCGATTAAGGTACCTGCGAGCAGACAGACTGAAATGTGCAGGAGCGCCATCATGCATGAAGAACATCAGCCATTGGGATGCTAGTGCCATGTCTTCCAAGTAATGATATAATTGATTGCACAAGAAACGTGTGTATTCACGTGTATTGAGCCTGTTCGGAAGAACGTAGAGTCCCAACAAACTATCACCAACAATGCCTGCCCAGATGTTAAATGAGAATCTCTGTTGGTGATGTGTTGTGATTGTTGCATTGGGATTCATGTCTGACCACAAGTGCTGGCTGTGTAAATTCTGGATCCCATCCCATGTGAATGTTGCCTCATCTGTGAACAACACGACAGCTCCAAAGTTAGGATTCACACTACATTGTTGGAGGAACCACTGGCAGAACATCACCCATGCAGGATAATCGCAGGAGACAAGGCTTGTACATGCTGTAGATGATATAGATACAATTGTTGTTCCCTTAGTAGTCTTCATACTGACATGTGCGAAAAATTGGTCAGCAGTCCTAAAGCGCCTTTTGCTTATTCCAGGATTTTCATCTACAATGTTGAAAATAGCCTCCTCCTCTTCAGGCCTTACAACTGTTGGCCGTCCACTGTCCTTGGTGTGCGTGCAAAACTCCCGTATTCGCATAAGCGTCGATGGATTCCTTGAAAAGTCTTAAGATCTGGCAATCGTTCCTGATTCAAACGACGCGCCCTAAAAGCATTACCATCCGCCAAACCATAGATGAAATGCATAGAGGCATATTCTTCATTTGTGTACATCATCACAGCAGCCTACAATCAACAGAAAGCAGACTGTCAATAACTACTGTAAACGTTAATAACCTAACATTCATAAAAGCTTGAATAACTATGTAATTATCAATTTCCGGACCCATGTTTTAATACATTTTTTTATTCTCTCCATATGAGAAACTAATTCCTGAAATCTTGCTGTTGAGTTATGTTACAACCTATATATAGTTTATTTGATGTTTACTTTCAGTCCCAATGTGAAGGAAATTTTTAAGAAATGGCTGATGAGATGCACAGTTAAGAAGCAGTGCTGCTGCATAACAGAACATCAGTCGTATAACTACTGAAGATGTAACCACTAAGGTTATGAAACCGGTCTAATTATAAGACAGGATGTGAGGTTAGGTGAAAAGAATTTGGTTTTATATTATAACTGAGTAACTACTTGATATATACACTTACCATGGGAACATAACAGAAGGTCCTGGCATTGGCATCTCTTCAGAACGACTGTACTAAGTTGGTTGCTGAGGTGTAGCCATGGTGGCTGATGATGATGATGATGGTGGTCGTGCATTGAATAGTCTAGAAACAGACTGTCTCGTGGAGGCACCGGTCTGTGCATGGCTTGAGTATCCACATGTTGTCTCTGAATCTCTTGCATGTGTTGCTACGAATGCAGCGGGTATATTAGAGGAGGTGCACTGGCGGTTGCAGGCAGTATGGCACTTGACCACACTGGAATGTAGACATGTGTTGGTTCGAGTAAATATGGGGATAGGAATGTGCTGGGGGGTTGTGATCATGAGCGTGCATACAACTACCGTACAGAATGTTACAATGGTCATCAGCAGCGGGCTGCAGCTTGCTACCGCTGCACTGGTACTGGCATGATGGAAGTCTGAATGCAATGAGAGGAGGAGGTGGGGGACAGCAGGGGATGAAGTGGTTAGGGGCAGGGGACTCTGGTGGTGCAGTGGATATAGCAGGATGTTGTGCTGAGCCCAGCATTTTCTCGTCCGACTCTTGAGTTAAGTCCACTACTGTCATGAGGTCTCTGGGCTGCGATTGCTTAACACCCTTGATGCCTGGGTCATCATCTATCTCGTCACTGACGTTATTTGATGAGAGCCAGTATAGCTGAAGGTCTGTATGGTGGTTGTGTCCCGCTGGAACATGAAAAACCCAAACAATACATAAACACTTAGATGTGTCCCTATTGCACAAAGAAGATTTACAAATTAAATTTGAAGAGAAAAATATACCCTATGTGTCTGCTTCTGTACACGAGTGCTCTTCCATCTGAGCTATTAGGCTTCAGATTGATTCACAGATTTATCTCTATGCCATCAGATTTTCAATATTAAATGATAATGAAGCACCAGGAGAGTTCTTAACCTAAACTTAACCTAAATTCCAGACCATGGGCAACCTATAATTTCCTTTAAGGAAAATCCCATGGTTTGACCGGGAATTGAACCTGGGACCTCATGAACTGTAGACAGAAACACTATGAGGGCGGTCATAGAGAAAAGTTTAAAGTCTATAATTTATTAAACAATCTGGAATAAAGATATATCCATCAGGAGTAAAATGGCAATGTATAAAACTTATTTCAATCCAGTTCTAATATATGCAGCTGAGACTTGAACATATACAACATATACAAAGAAGGAATTGAGCAGAATCCAAGCTACAGAAATGAACTTCTTACATGGAATCGTACATAAAACAAGGAGAGATAGAATAAGGAACGACAAAATCAGGGAGACATTAAATGTTAACAACAGATATAGGAAAAAAAATAGACTAAAATGGTTTGAACATATACAAAGAATGGAATAGGAAAGACTACCACAATGACTGTTAAATCTCAAGATACTAGGAAAAGACCATGAGTAAGATAGATTAACCAGATGAAAAAAGTTTACAAGAAAGAGGATATGACTGGAAATAACTAAAAAGAAGAAAAGCATGGGAACATAGAGATGGTTGAGGGCATATTAGGAATCGACCTTCCAAAAGGAGGATACAATATAACTCTATTATTAATTAACAACATGTAGTTGAATGAAAATTCGGATGTTGTAACAGAATGAGATACTGACCAGGGACACCTGCGACTGCACTGGAACTTCCTACAGTGGAGGAGGTACAGTCACTTCTTGTTTCACGTGATGTTCTGGTTCGGTTTCACCAGATGCTGTGTTCACATCAAACAGTCCCTACTTTATCGGCAGCATAGTAACTTTCTTACAAGCTCCTGCAGAAGGGTTGTGGATTCTGAGAAGCTCCGACTCAGGAGGCTCCAAGAAACTATACGATGCTCCTTTGCTGGTACGAGGGGTCACCGTTTCTTGCCTTCAATTTGGTTGCAGTTACCCTGTCACCTTCCCGCAAAACTTGCTTATGTCTCACTGCATCATACAGATCAGCACTGGCAACTGAAACACAACATTCATATGACAGCTTAACATTCTATGTATGTAAACATTTTTTATTTTCAATCTTCAATATTAAATTTATCATTTCTTACCAAATGACAAATTTTATTTGAAGAAAATCTATCTATCTATAATTGCATAGCCCGTTGTTGAGCCGTAGCCTCTTCTTCGTAAGGACCTACTAGAAAACAAGTTAATTTTTAGTTACCTTATTTTCTGATAGACGTCACGGATTTTATGCGGTCAACACACCGGCCCAATGAGACATCAAACAGGCTACTAAAGCATTACTAGGATGTTGTTGTCGGTTAATTTTGCTTAGAGGCCTCTTTGTTCAGGTCTAAGGATATTTAATGAGCCAGAAAATCTTCAGACTTGGGACCCACGGCTTCCTAGAGGACATGCTCCATGGATTTTTGCATCCTAAAAAATCCATTTACCACAGCCAGGTTTGAACCCACGACCCTCGGAACTAGAGGCAAGGATCATACTAGTCCACTGCAGAAAATAAATAATAATCCCAGGTGGTAAGAAATCTGGAATTAATCAAATCAGTTTCAATGACTGCAAGAAAGGGAAAACTAATAGGAATTTAGAAAATCATACAAAAGAACACATTAGAAATATGTGTGTAGCTAATGCTCTGGAGTTAACAACAAAGTTATTGTTAGATATTTAAAAATGGTGAAATTGAGAAATCAGCAATTGCAGCTCATAGTATGATATATCATAAAATTGAAAAATAAACTAAAGTTTCAAAACATTTGGCAAAGGTCTTGGAACTAACAGTCTGGGAAGATATATACATTCAGAAGAACAAATTTAGATCCATGAATTCTGAAATTACAGGCGAGCTAGATTTAATCTCAAAGTTCATCAAATTAATACTAGAAGACAATGGTCATCATAATCATTGTCCTTCACAGATTATGTCTTTGCCTGTTCCAATCTCACATCTGTTCAGTCCAGCACTTTCTTGGTCTTCCTACTGATCTTCGTCCTCCAGGATTATACATCAGTACCAACTTTGGTACCCTATCCTCTGTCATTTTTTGCAGATGTTCCTGTGTTCTTCTATTTGTTGAAGAAGTGGTTGTACTTTTAGTTTCGCTCTAATATTCTCATTTCTAATATGTTCTTCTCTTGAACAACCTTACACAGCCTGTAGGAAATTCATTTCCACTGGCTGAATTTTCCTCTTTCTTTTTTTTCCTTCAGGACCTAGGCAACACTTCCATACATCACCAGACAAGACAAAATTCAACAGTCGGAAATATGGCTGAAGATAGGGATGACTTTCCTTGCAATGCGGTCCTGTGATGTCAAAAACATGGAGGTGAGACAATGTACGACTCATTTTAATTTTATTATGATGAAGTGGCAGTCGATATCCAGGGCCAAAAACATAAAATTCAACAGTCTGGGCAATGATGATGGTACGTTTAGAATATCAAAACATGTTCAAATAGATCACAATGATTTATGAAGTAATATGACTCCAAATTCACCTTAGTTATTAAGAACAACCTCATAATGTTACTTCCTATTGTAATTTATTAATATTTAAAGGATGTGACACTATTCTAAATGATAGCAGTAAGATATGCACAACTCACCTCATATCTATACATAGCAAAAAGAATGGTTGTGATGAAAAGATGATTCATAAGAAAATAAACAGGTTCAAAAAAGAAAAATTGGATAAACGGAAATAATTTTCAGACAGATACAGAAATTAGTACAAAATTCAAGAAATTTACAAACCATCATTTGGCATGTAATAAGTTTCAAAATTGTTTTAAGAAAACTTAACATTAACTTACTTACTTACTTACTCACTGGCACTATCGAACCCTTAGGTTCATGGCCGCGCGGACATAAGTTCTCCATACATCCCTATCCTGAGCTAATGCTTTCCAATCATTCCCTTATAATATACTTCCATCAAATCATAGTTAATGTTATTCTCCCACCTCATTCTTGGTCTACCAACTAGACGTTTTCCCTCTGGTTTTCCTACAAGATGCTTCCATGCAAGTCTTTCATTACCCATCGCAGTCTACGAGACTTAACCGTTCTTATTATATCAGGCTTCCTATAAAGACCATGAAGTTAATTGTTGTGTAAGTCTTCTCAATTCACCTGTCTGTTCATCTCTCTTTGGCCCAGAAATTTTCCTAAGTACTTTATTCTCAAATACTTGTAATCTGCTTTCCTCCTTTAAAGTAAGAGTCCATGTTTTGCACCCATATAATATAACTGGTCGAATAATAGTTTTATATATTTTCAGTTTAACGTTTTTTGAAAGGGGTTGGGACATAAAGAGTCTCTGCAATGCATAATAGCACGCATTTTCAGAATTGAGCCAACGTTTAATTTCTTTGTGCATCTCATTCCTATTTGTGATTATTGTTCCTAGGTATTTGAATTCAGCCACTTCCTCAAAATTTCCCTCATTTGTCATTAGCTGTCCATTTCCATTATATAATGAATTTCCACATGTGACCATATATTTAGTTTTATTGATATTTACTTCCAGTCCTAATGTCTTAGTGTTTCTCAATAGTGTGTGCGTGTTGTCCTTTAGCATCTGCTTGCTATCAGCCAACAATACTACATCAACAGTATAAACTAACAGCTTATTAATACCATTCAGTTGTAAGCCTTCCTCATTCTCTAAAGATGTGATGGCATGCTCCAGTACTAAATTAAATAGTAGAGGAGATAGTGCATCTCCTTGCTTCAACCCATTCTGGATTTCAAAAGTGTCCGAAAACTGTTTATCTACACGCACCCCACTCTTTGTGCCATTTAGACACATTCGTATAAGTCTAACTAACTTTTTAGGAATTCTGAACTCCAGCAGGATACTATATAACTTCTCCCTCTTAATTGAATCATATGCGTTTTTGAAGTCTATGTATAGTTGATGTACAGTACCATTATATTCACATTTCTTTTCTAAAATCTGTCTTATAATAAAAATCTGATATGTTGTAGACCTGTTTCTTCTAAATGCACATTGATGATCTCCTAGAATGCCATCAATATAGGGAGTAAGTCTGCTTACTAATATATTTGTTAGAATTTTGTACGAAGTTGAAAGTAATGAGATGCCCCTATAGAAGTGAGGATATTAGGAAGGACTTAAATATTTTGAATTTAACAAATAGAATTGACAACATGAGAAACAACTGGTATGAACATGTCAAGAGAATGCCTACAGATAGAATCCCTCAGCTGTTACTAAAGTACAAACCAATAGGACATAGAAATGTTGGACGCCCATTTACTAGACGGGAGGATTCATTAAATCCCACTTGATGTGAAAACAGGTCAAAAGGCCTCATTTCCAGAAGCAGAAGAAGAAGGTATTAATAAGCTAATGGTATATTCTTATGATGTAGTATTATTGGGCGATACGAGGAGATACTAAGGGTCAACATGCACAACTTTATTGATTACATTCGGACTGGAAGTAAATAGCAATGAAACTAAATATAAGTTCACACATAGAAATACATTATAAAATGGAAATGTACAGTTAATGGCACATGTGGGATATTTCGAAGAAGTGTTTGAATTCGAATACTCATGAACAAGAATTAAAAACAGGAATGCGGTGCACCAAGAAATTAAAAATAGGTTCTATTCTGGAAATACATGCTATTATGTATTACAGGAACTCTTGTCATCCGAACATCTCTGAAAAAACGTTAAACTGAAATATATATATATATATATACATTAATGATATTCTGCCAGTTTAACTACATTATATGGGTGCGTAACATGGACCCCTACTTCAAGGGGGAATAAAATATTACAAGTATTAGAGAATAAACTTCACGGAAAATGTTTGGTCCAAAGAGAGATGAATAGAGAGGTGAATGGAGAAGACAAGTAAACAGTGAGATACATGATTTTTCTAGGAAACCAGATGTAATAAGAACAGATAAGTCTTGTAGACTGCGATGAGTAGGAACATTTAGCAAGGATAGGGAATGCAAGAGGAACATGGAAGCTTCTTGTAGGAAAACACAAGGGAAAACGCGCAGATAATAGACCAAGAATGAGGTGCGAAAATAACATTAACCATGATTTGAGGGAAGTAGATTATACAGGGGATGATTGGAAAACATTAGCTCAAAATTGGGGTGTATGAAGAGTTTATGTCCGGACAGGCATGAACCCATGGGTTCGATAGTAACAATGAGTTAGTTAGCTTTATTATTATTATTATTATTATTATTATTATTATTATTATCATCATCATCATTATTTTGGCTTGATAACAGCTGTATTCACAAATTGCGTAATAAATAAACTTATATTTATTTCTGTCCAATGTTCGTATATAATTTTACAAATAAACACAAACACATATTATCTCAAACAGATATGTGCTAGAAACCACAAAGTGACGTAAGAGGGAAGGAAGTGGTGGTTTTCTTGCATTTGTTCACTTCACTTTCATAATCATGGCAGTTACAAAAATTCTCGATTAAATTTATATTCTTCCATTTTCATGTAAAAGTGTTTGTTGTAATAAAGTAATGACACGCTACTCCGAGTGTAGTGTAAGGCAAGTGAAACCACCTGGTTTCACTTCCCCCCTTGTACAACAAATGGGTAGCTCATCCTCCGTTGTTATAACTTACGTCGTGAAAACAAAACAGATAAAAATTTTGTAAGATTACATTTATTTTGCAATTTTATTATTTTATTTTGATTACTATATTACTATCCCTTTTAATTCATTTTCACGTTTTTTTTTTGTTAAATGGCTTGTATTATAGTAATAGACCCCCATCGGGAGCCTCCCCAGATGTTGGATAGAGGAAAGCTCGACAGATTTGACAGGAACCAGGGAAATCAAATACCTACAACTCATAGGAAGAACATACCCACTACTAAAAACTAGGGCCCTAACTAAAAGACAAAAAACAATACTTTACAAAACACTAATACGTCCAACCTTACTATATGCCTGCCCAGCCTGGGGACACGTAGCTCAAACACATCTTCAAAAGCTACAAACCATGCAAACCAGAATCATCACAAATTCACCCAGATTCACAACTACAGCACACACTCACAACTCTCTTGAATTACCAAACTTAACTGACATTATCAAAAGCACTGCACGCAAACTTAGAGACAACTACAGACAACACAGAAACACACTAATACACGACGAACACAGACTACACTACAATTCCGCATACCTATCGACCTAACATATTGAAGTTCCAATTCAGATCCATAGTACAGCATTGAGAGGATTACTCTCCTTGCTCACAATTTTCCCTCAACACCTAAAGGCTAGCACCTCACTTAATGGGTCATGACGAGTAAACACTCGTTGGTACCAAATCAGATCATCAATATTCGGCGTGGGGCGAACCAACCAGCGAAGACAAGCGGCTGACCAGATTGGACGGCTTCTCATAGGAGAATGTAGCTCAAGAGCCGTAGAGAAGATGACTCGAATCAACTCCCGCAGTGCTGGAAACGTGAGATCATCAGGATAGTTCTGTGCTGTGCTTGTAACGCAGTCTGGACGAAATTCTAATTACCGGCAAATTCCAAATAGTAAGCCGGACGGATACAAATGGACATTCGATCACTAATGGCATGAACAGGTCTGCAGAATGGATACCAACAGATTGCCTAGGAAACGTCTGAACTATCAATCAAGAGGATGAATAAGAGATCGTAGACGCTCACGAAATAGATGGACAGAGCAGCTATAAAACTTGGACCCGGAACGAACCAAAACGGTTTAATCCTTGCAAGAAGAAGAATAAGATATAGTAATTTAAAAGCGACAATGAACCTTGAACTTTAATTTGTTAATTAACATTTTTTGCAGCGACCAGCATCGTGGGCTAGTGGTCAGCGTTTCTGACTGGTATTCATGAGGTCCCGGATTCGATCCCGGTCAAACCATCGGAATTTTTCCTTACGGTAATTATTCCTGGTGTTGCCCTCATGGTCTGCAATTTAGGTTAAGTTTAGCTTAAGAAATCTCCTGGCCCTTCATTATCATTTATCACCCATCATCGTAACTCGAGGTAACGTAACTCAGCCTTCTAGGCGCCCCAACTTCAGAAGTGGGTTACAATTACGCCAATACCAGGAGAGAACACCTGAAATGTCGAAACGACAACCTGGGACATCGAATAATAAAAAAAAAACTTCTCTGCAGCAAATTAAATATTTATAATTTTTATCTTGGATAACATTTTAATGGACTCACTTGCCCCACGGGATTGGGAAAATGGTTCCACTTGCAGTTTTTGTATTATCACTTTTGAAATACATAATGTAATTTTCACATATAGTTTTGATCATTTTATTTAATTTACTATATCTCAACGAGTAATATATATATATATATATATATATATATATGTACATATACACACACACACTTTTTCGGATATTTATATGAACCTTCTTGGCATCAATCTGCTTGGTGACTCCAAAACTATAGATTCCACACTATTCTCGTTCAATTTGTAAATTTTATTTTTAGCCCTTCTCACCCTCTCTTCCTTAGGGGTGCTAATAGTCAAATATGGGCTTAAATATCATCGAAGCTGTCGCCAATCAGCTTTGCGACCCCAAAAATTATGAATTCAGCACTTATCTCGATTCTTTCTTTATTTTCGTTTTCACTCTTTGTCCCCCTCACACGTTTAAGGGTGCTAGAGTAAAATTCGGGTTTAAATATCACAAGGACTCCCACTAATGGGATCAGCTACCCCAAAAACGAATTCGACCATAATAATTGTCGTTTTCAATTTCTTATATTTCACCCCCTCTAACCCTTTCTTTGGTATTCTGGGGCCTCTTACCCTCACGGAGCCTTTTGCATATTGTAAGTTATTGCTTGACGAGTTTGGTTGAAATCATTCCACGTGTTCTACAATTATGCTGGAGGTCGTCGTTTAATGTTCTAATTCAACCCCCTTGTAACTCCTCTGGGTTGCTAGGGGCATTTTACAGCTTACAACAACATTGCCGAATCATATCGACTTTGTTAGAATTTGCTCCAGACTTATTCAGGAATACACACATTAATTAATTAATATAATATAAGGTGTGATGGGGTAAGAGTAACCCAAAGTTCGTTTACATCAACTTTAAGTCATAATATCACGATAAGAAATTAAGATAACTCAATCAAATTTGGTAGGATATTTCGGGACGTATTAAAAATTAAATGTATAACTCAAATTGACATAGCTTGTTAGATATCATAACACCATTTATTTAAATTTCGTGCAATTTTCAATTATCGAACATTCAAATTCAGGGTAAGTTGATACTTGGAATAATCTAACTATATTATACATTGGCTCAAATTGGGAATGGAGCTTGTGTATAAAGCATTTTTTGTTTCTGAATTAGATATTTTAAATTTATTGCAATATCTCTATTTCACTTAAAATCATGAAATATTTAATACATTTCCGTCATTATGATCTGAAGAGTAGCTCAATTGGACGGCGTTATGCATCAACTGGCTATGCGGCATTATGTAAGTTTCGAGAAATATAAATTTAAAGTGTAAGTAAATTTTCACTATTTATTTTACCGCCAAAGTAACAATACTGGATATTGCAAGATATTTTCCTTCTTTCACAGTTATGCATCAACAATTTTAGTGCGGGAATATTTGGAATTTAGCTGGATGATGTAAAATTTGGATTAGCATTTATGAAGATCTGGTTTCATAGCCGTTTTTTTTGCAAATCATACAATCTCTTATAGGACTGATGACCTTCACAATGTTCTTTAATAATAAAGCTATATTTAAATATTTGCCGCTGAAAATGTGCGTACACTTACTTCATGAGCCAGTGCAACATATGGCATCAAAATAGCAATTAAAAAATGGCGCTTAGTCGGTTGATGCATAATTTCGTCCATTTCTTTTCAAAATAGTTGCCCCTTTTAATGACACACGAGGTAATTTATGTTCCTTCAATTTTAACCCAAATTGTATTTTAATAGATAGTTAATGTATACTTGTGATTGAAATATCACTGTACTTGGTTCGAGTTGTCTTCCACTTATCATTATCTCCTGGAATATGCTTTTCCCTTATTTCTATTTCTTAAATAATTTCTCGCCAATATGTAAATAGTTTGAGAAGAAATTATTTAAAAATTATGAGTTGGGGAAAGTGTAATCTATGGTATATAGGCCTACTTGGCCCAGCAATGTTGGTACACACTTCCCCCATGTGGGACTAGTAGTAAATTCTAATATGTTATTATATGTTTTAAAATAAATATAACAGCATTAAGGACCCATAAAAACTCGCATAATTACATATAACATTCATAGTACGTCATATAATTACATACACAATTCCAATTTGAAAATTCCAACAGAATCTCATGAAGCGCTTCTCATAAGTTATACATTATCTTGAATAACCAGTCCTATTTCAAACCCGTGTATCAGGTAGTTAAGACAAAAGTAGTCAGTGCTTGGTGGTATAAAAACTGGAAATACTGAGGTATGCTAATTTTGAGCTAAGTTAGAGTAGTAATGTAAACTAAGTAGCATAAGGTATTATTCCGCCGACACCGTCTATTGCGGGAACCGTGGGCTACTTTTACCCGCCATATGACTGAATTGTGTACGGAACTTCATCGATATGTAGACCTACATTGTTCTTGGTCAACATTGTATTTTAAAGGAAATAAGACTGAATACAAGGTTAGATGGTACCAATAATTATGAACTTCCTCCATTTGTTATTTATGATACAAAATTATATATGAGCCTACCTAATCAGATGTTTACGCTTTTTCCATGACGTAGATAGATATCCTTTATTTACAATTTCAATACGAGAAGAATATAGGTTTCAAGCTGACTCACTTGTAAATTCTGCAATTATTTTCACCACGTCCTCAATGTCTAATGAAGGATATTTTTCATTAAACTGCTTGAAAACATTTCGAAATAATTAGTTTCTCTTCGCTTTTACAATCATTTTTCGAATGCTTTAAGAAATTCTGCATTGCACATGCGTAGAATAAAATGGTGCTTATTTAATGAATTAAAATTGTAATGTGGTCATTTATATGTGTGTGTGTATATATATATATATATATATATATATATATATATATATACACTAGCTAATACCCAGTGTGCGCTGCTACTCCTAAATAAATGTTAATGTGTTTTTATCACCAGCCATGCGCTATTATGCTTACCCGGGAATCTGATTACGCCGATCTTCTTGGCATCAATGAAAGACAAAAATGGTTATTGTAAGTTATCCATAGAAGATAAACATTTTCTGTCGCGGACTTTTTTGTAGCGATTTTTGATATATTCAATTCTGTGTACATTAGTTTCGTGTCTTTGTTATGGTTTAGGCAGCGTAATCAATTTAAGCGTCAAATAGGGACTTTATTCTACGTTTTTCACTACAAAGGGTGATTTTAGGGGTGAAGGGGTTGAGTATTACAACTCTCTTATATCCTATGTTGATCCCCGGAATCTTCTGAACATTTTTCAAAAAGCCCCATCTCAATCAGATGAACGGTATGGCAGAGCACGCTTGCCCGGTATTTTACTTATCCAGATCTTCTTGACATCAATGAAAGACAAAAATGCTTATTGTGAGTTATCCGTAAGCGATGAACATATACTGACTGTCGCGCACTTCTTTGTAGAGTTTCGTGAGATATTCAATTCTGTGTACATTAATTTGGTGTATTTGTTATGGGTTACGCAGCGTAAGCCATTTAAAAATCAAAATAGGGGGGTGCTTTTTAGGGGTGAAGGAGTTGAGAATCTCAACTCTCTTATAGCCGATGTTCATCCCGGGAATCTCCTGAACATTTTGCAAAAAAACCCCATCACAATCGGATCAACGGTATGGCCGTGCATAAAGTACGAACAAGCAAACATACAAACAAACAAGCAAACATACACACAAGCAAACATTCATTTTAAATATTAGATAGGCTACATTTTTTTTTAAATTCACGTTAATTACTAATATTCGTTGGAGATAATCCTCAATGATGAGGAAAATTCTCAGAATGAATGAATTAAATATCGTAGTGATACATTTTAAGATTCTCCCATTTATCTTATATAGACATGTGCTAATAATCATATATAAATATGTGCTAATAATCATATATTTTTAATATTTTTATTACACGCTTTATATTAGCTTGACCTGTATCTATCTATCTATCTACCTATCTATCTATCTATCTATCTACCTACCTACCTATCTATCTATTTATCTATCTATCTATATCTCTATCTATCTATCTATATATCTATCTATCTAGCTATCTATCTATCTATCTATCTATCTATCTATCTATGAAACGGAATCTTTCAACGCGATTTTCACCCACTTAAAATAATCGGATCTACTTGAAACCATAGAGAACCGAATAGAGCGGCCTCTCTGTGTTAAATTTTGGACGCAATTTCATACCGCTGCGCCATCTGAAGATGACCACGGTACTACTTGAGCATGGCCACGGTGGCTCAATCGCAATAAAAGTACCCTATCCTTACCCATTCTTTTAAAAATAAAATTTAAAGCTAAACACAAGCAATGCTACTTTGTGGACAATTTTAGCATGTTTTATTCTTACTCTCTTCAAAAGAAAATTACAAGAACTTTGCCAACTTTTCAGATGTCTTTAACTATAAATTATTTTAATTTTTTTTTAATCATCAATTAGTAAGTTGACTAAAATGATTTACACAATTTCATAAGTATTTATTAAAAACCATTCCACTTTTAGATGAACATAATGAATATGGGAAATCGCTATTTATTAGAAAATAATTGGAAATGTTAGACCTATACAACAAAAATATTGGCAAAATTTTTGTAATAATTTTCTTAAGTAAAAATAAAAAATGCAAAATTGTTTACAAAGTAACATTTCTTGTGTTATTTCCATTAAGAAATATGAAACTGGATGTGGATAATGGATATGCTAAGGCAGCTCCATTTGACGAGCCTGGTCTAATGAGTCTAATATGCTATTTGTTTTTGTTTTTTAAGAACTGAAACCATAAAGTAATTTAAGCACAAGTTTTTAAATGTTCTTAAAATGAAAATTCAAAAATACCTTGGGTTTATAAGAATGTAGCAAAAAGAAATTCTATGCATCATTTCTCTATTCTGAACTACTCATATGTGAATGCACGCACATCAACTCTATTTAGTAACCAGACTTGTCTTGATTAGTTTGCTTTTAAAAATGAAATAACATGATTAATTTATTGCCTTATATTAAAATTAATATTTAAAAAAAATTATACATTTTATAGTTACATATGTACATTATTCAAGATGAACAGAATTTTTTCAATGAAACTTCAGCCACATACGTAGTTAAAGATTCAATATTTCAACAATAAACCTAATTATTTTATATGTAATTTTATAAGATTATTTCACATTTATTTACTAGCTTCCTATTACCCCAAGCCCTATAATGGGATCACCTACCTTTACATTTTGATTACAAAATCTAATAGTTCATTAGAGAAGAAATATGTATATTCTCCAAGGTGCAACAAGCTGAGAATGCCCTTGGCCTACCAGCTAGCTGCTGGCCCAATATCCACCTGCGAGAAGAATCCAAATTGTTTGACATTTTAGGCTTACACACCTATTTAAGCCTAACACAAATGCCTACCTTCATTACTACCAGGAAATCGCCAAATTATTGTTGTTAAAATTGACGGAACAGTTTTGTTCTCTAAGTAATTACCAACACTTCATATTAAGATTTTTTTGCACATGTTAAATAAATGTTATAAAAGACATAGAAAGTTCTCAACGAGGTAGAAGTAAGGATGAATTAAAATTTACATGACACAATATTAACATAATTTTTAAATTTGTAATTTAAAATATGCTCTATAATAGTTCAAAAATTTGTTTTTAATAAAACACAACCACTTTTCTGCATAGTCTATAATGTACTGGTACGTTCTTGCAATACACTTGTAGATATTCTTGAAGCGCAACTTCTTTACACCTACTGTAGAGCCTGGAAAAAAAAAAAAAAAATATATATATATATATATATATATACATACACATATATATGTATATATACATATACAGTGAGTTTCACTTGACCTGCAGTCATTAGTGGGAAAAGTGACTGCAAGCCTTGAGTCATCAAACTCACGCTGTCCATGCAATGTCTATGCTAGTGGCCGCAAATCGAGTGAAACTCACTGTATATATAATATATGTGTCAATGTCCTTCACAATGAAGGTATTCCCAACCCTTATATATATTGACGATCTAGGATCATACTATTCTAAGTAAGTGTTTTATTTAGAATTCTAGTTATGCCAATGTCCCATATCTATGGGCATTGAAAAAAAAATAAAAACCAAGAATTTCATACTCTAATTTTCCAAAGGTATTACTAATCAAAATATTGAATTCCTGATTTATTATCAAATGGCTTTGGAAATGTAACATTCATAACAAGAATTGTAAAAAGATGGACTTCACACAATATGATCCTGAACCATTGTATATGTATTATGTACATGTATACACTTACATATTTTTAAGTTCTTTCTTGTAATATTTCACAAGCAGTCAAAACTTGCATTGAAAATTGAAATTACAATACCTGAAAATACTTTACTTAAAAGGACAGAATACTAATACCATAAATAAACTAATAATAATGATTACACTGTCTTCATTATTACCATTCAGTGTTTATTTACTTTCTTTTTTAAGCATAAGTCTTCAATATTGGAATGTTTCTCCTCTGGTTGGCAACGAGCATTCTAATATGCTGTGTATATTGGCGGTTCGTATGATTTGTAATTATATCCAGTTTTATCTGTTGGCACATGTGTATGGATCTACTTAGACTTGGATTTTTCTTGGCTCAACTTTACATTACCTTACCCTTCAGTATATTCTTTTAATACTGTTTCTCTACGTACTTCTTCTGTCTTTACTAACATTTGCAACAATACTTATAACTTTTTTTTACAATTATTAAATATTTATCTATGTATGCAATGATTTCTTCAAAGTTCTGCAGATTTGTTGTGCATATGCACAAACGCTTAAATGAACTTCTACTAAATGGTGGAGATATCTGTGAAATTGGAATAAAATCAATATTCAAAAATGGATGTTCACTAATTTCATTTTGTTAGGTTCCGAAGCTAAAAAGTTAGTGAACATTTAATTAAATAATATGCATGTAAATTGTTTAGTTAGGTTAGGAAGGGGAATTTATTGCAAAGGTTGGTCATATTGATTTCACATCTACGTGGTTCCATCTAGCTATACAACTCTATAAACTTTTTATAAATGTTTGCAAATGTGCACTGTTATTCTGCAGGACTTAAAAATTATTAGGAAAGGTAAACAGAAGTTTTTTTCCATTTTTTTGTCACATAATGGAAACTTTATACCTAAATTTCTGTTATCTTTTAAGATTAATTTTTACACTTATGGGTGTTCTGAATAATGCTATCTCACTTTCATAACTGAATCTAATAAGAAACACTAAACAAAAATAATGAAACTTCAAAGTTAGTAAAATGAAGGTAGCAGCATTAGATCCACTCTGAATACCTCAAATTGACTTACCTAAAATTTTATACATGTGTAGACTTCCCAATCACTGTCATACGAAAATACACACATAGGATTTGATCTTTACAGCCTCGTTTATTCTGTGAAAGAAATAATGATGAATAAGTATACACATTACAGGTTAAGAAATAAAAATAAATTAGGTAGGCCTATAAACAATTTTTTAAGGGGTATTTTAATGTCATGATGCAAACAAAATATACGGCGTGCCAATTTACATAATTCACAGTTAGGCCTATTATTTGAAAACACTAATTTCTGAAGTAAAAATTTTTGAAAAAAATTATACCATATGTTATCATTCACCTACCTTCCATTAGCTGTATTTTCCAGCTTTACTTTATCCTTCGGATTGTAGATAATTAATTAATTTAACAATTAACTTCGATGCATCAATAATATTATATTATATTCAACCTCAAAACTTCTCTTCGTACAGTACATAACAATTCCACCGTTGATTTATTTAAATTTAATTCGAGTTTACATTTTACAACTCGATTTATTTTACGTCATACGTCAACAATCGATAAAATAGCGACGGTGGCGCGGTCTTAAGATGACCACGGTACTACGTGGAAAAAAAAATTAAAAAAATATTGCGTCCAAATCTCCCTATAATGATTCAATAGCCTGCTTGAAACTTTGTATAGTTATAAAGGACCCGTGACAATATAATAATTTCATATTTATTTTCTAAAATCCTGGCCAGAATCATCAGAAAATCAAAAAATGTGTCTTTGTATTTATGTAACGGAATCTTTGAACACGATTTTCACCCACTTAGAAACATTGGATCGACTTCAAACTTTGTATTCTTCTAAAGAACCCGTGAGAATACAATAATTTCATATTTATGTTCTAACATCCTGGCCAGAATAATCAGAATATCAAAAAAAGTGGTTTTGTATTTTTGTAACGGAAATCTTTGAACACGATTTTCACACACTTAGAGACATTGGATCGACTTGAAGTTTTGTATACTTATAAAGGACCCATGACAATACAATAATTTCATATTTTGTTTCTAAAATCCTGGACAGAATCGTCAGAAAATTAAAAAAATGAAAACTGGTATAATTGGTTGCGGACTTGTCGACATTTTAGTCAATCGTTGTAAGAGCTCAGTAGAGCGGTGAACTCTAGTGGTATATAATTTCAGTAATAGATTGGTCGCTGGTTCAAATCCGGCCGGGAGAATTTTTTTTAGAAGTGTATTACTTTTAGTTCATACTACAATAATATTGAATTTAAAGATATTTACATTTTTATCTAATTCTGTAAAATATTAAAACTAAAAAATAAAAAATAAATAATAGTTTTAAAAAACTAATACAACACGCTTTATTAGAAAACCGAACTAAAAAAATGAAAAATACTTTTAATTTCCAACACGCTTGGGATAAAATTAAAGTGGTCATCAAAAAATTAATCTCCAACACATATAGAATAAAACTAGAGTTATCAGCAAAAAAGAAAATAATTTTACCATCAAAAGCGTGGGGTGCTTTCTATGATTTTTACATTTTCTTCTTAGAGACTTTACTTTTACCAATATTTGTTTATTATCAAATATATTAATTGATATAGAGCACCCCACGCTTTTGATGGTAAAAGATTTTCTTTTTTGTTGATAACTCTAGTTTTATTCTATATGTGTTGGAGATTAATTTTTTGATGACCACTTTAATTTTATCCCCAAGCGTGTTGGAAATTAAAATTATTTTTCATTTTTTTTAGTTCGGTTTTCTAATAAAGCGTGTTGTTTTAGTTTTTTAAAACTATTATTTATATGGTTTATTTCGAGTGTTTAAGAGGGAACTACATTTTCTTGCACGCGTAAAGGTAAAACCGATATTGGTCCAATGAAGATGCAGTCACATGTCTGGTTTGTTAAACGACAACTGGAACTTAGCTCGGAATAGATACAGTTTACACTTCCCCCATCCCAACTTACGTAATTTTGTAAAACGGTAAGTTTGGAATTAAATTAAGTGCTCGAGTAAATATTAAATGTGACAAAGAGTTATTTTCTAATCCTAAAGAGTCTAAATTGTTCTCCGTGAAATAAATTCTACAGGTGCAACAAGGTAAGACACATGTATTAGAAACATATAGAGGAACATCGGGTAATGTGTGCTCCTATTTTGAATGTGTTGTTTTTCTTGTTTTGATTAAGGGTTTTGAATTTTGTTAATTACAGTTATTATCATTAGCTTTATAACTATGAAATAGCATTGTTATTTTATTAAAATATGGAAATATCTTCATAATATATAAACTTATTTACCTTAAAAGGAAGGTCCACTTTACCTCCACATTAGGGTAAAGTGGACCCGAGTGTCCACGCTAGCTTTTAGATTATTTTTAGTTTTATTTACTCTATTAACTTATACAGACAGACATAAATTAATATAAAAATATTTATGACTGATCGTTAGGGCCCGGATTTTGATGAAATGCCATTTTTTATGTTATCAGAGACGATGCAGATTAATAATTAAGTTCATTGTGCAGTAAATATGTTAGATATAGGTCATTTAAATGAATTAGTTCCACATTTTTGTCATAAAGTCATTTTACAAATTTTATTTGTAATTTTAGGTAATTTTATTTACTTTTCGTACTTTTATTCGTCAGTTTTTAAATAATCTATGGTCAATTTTTATTTTTGCAATCTTGTTTTTTGTGCTCAGACAAGTCAATGACAAACCACAGTGTGTTGCCTGAATATAACGTAAAACTACTATGCTCTGCCTCCACGTGTATTGATTCGGCACTTCTCCTTCAATGCGGGAATCCTTCGATTTGTAATCTTTCCGTTTGTCTTACGAGAGTAGTGTTTCTGTACAGATGTGTTGATGTGCAGTGCAAAATGCCAAAACAAAAAGTGTCTAGTAATATCCGTTTAAGCCAGTATGTAACAGAATTCGGTGTACGAGTGTTTTATACAGATGTGAGTGTATTATTTTGCATGGTGTACGAAATTAAAGTCGCTGTAGATAAACGTTTCACAATACAACATATCGGGCGCGAGAAACATTTGCGAGCTCTTAAAAATGTAAACAAATGAAAAGTGTCTCAATTACTGTTAAAACAAACTGTTTCACATCAAATAGCAAGCTTCCTTTATTTTTTAAAATAATTATGTGAAGTGTTTGTCAGTGCAAATATTCCACTAGGAAAACAACTCTAAACTACGTGATTTCCTTGAACGCCATATAGGTCATACTACTCCAGACGAATCAATATAGCGTGAAAACTACAGTGATTTGCGGCCACTAGCATAGAGAGTGCGTGGGCAGCGCGAGTTGATTATTCAATGCTTGCAGTCAGTTTTCCCGTTATCGGCCGCAGGTCGAGTGAAACTCACTGTATTTAATAAAATGTTATGACTACACATTAAACCATACACGTGAATGTGTGAATGAAAAGAACGTTTATGTATCAATTAACGAGACTAGCGATTCAGAGGGACGTTTTGTAGTGATATGGACCTTAGAAACTAACAGCCCTGGACAGATTTTTCTTCTGACTTCAGACGTTTTGGAAGCCCTTAACCACACTTAGATATGAAAACTGTTTGATAAATCCAAGCATTTCCTGTGTCCTAATGGAATACAACATGAGAGCTTGCTCCTCTTCCTAACAGACGCAGCGCCTTAGCGAAGTCTATGAAATCATTTTACAGCAGTAAGCTAGTGCATGTTACCTGTCTGGCCCATGCCTTTCATAGAGTCACAGAGGAGATTGGATCAAGATTTTCAGAAGTAGATAGACTATAATTTTCACAGTTAAGAAAGCATTTGTTAAAGCTCCGTACCAAACTAAATGTTTTAAAGACAAGATCCCTGGTGTAGCTTTACCCGCAGAACCAAGTTTGACGTGTTGGGGCACGTGGTTGATAGCATGTATAATTGTGACAATTTTCAGATAGTGAGGGAGGTAGTAAATAGCTTTGATAGGGTAGATGCTAAGGCAATTGGGAGTGCATAGGACCTGTTTTCTGACCCTGAAATCGAAGGTAAATTGGCTTGCATTAAATCAAATTTTGCATTTTTGCCAGAAACTCTGACTCATTTAGAAAAATGTGGCATGTCATTAGAAAAGTCAACAGCTTTAGTCAATAGTGCTGAAAAATGTATAACACTGTAAATGGAGAGTTTGGGCACGCAGTTAGGCAGAAATGTAAATTTGCGTTAGATAAAAATAAAGGTTTTAGACAGTGCGTCAAATAGCCAGTATTTTGTAAGGTGAAGAATTCCGAATGGATATGTTTAACGAAGATTTAACAGCCATTGACATAGTGTTTTTCAAATATGCACTCATTACATCTGTGGAATTAGAGAGAACTTTCGCCAAGGGTAAAACAGTGTTAGTTGTCAACCGCCGATATTTCAATTTTAATAACTTAAGGATGGGCTATGGTGGTGTTCTGCAATACCAATTAAGGTATGTTTAGTTAATAACTTTTCATATTAGTTTAACAAAAATGATATTGACCTAGTGATAACTAATAATGTTTTAATTATTTTTTACTACTAGTAAGAACAAGAACATTTTGAGGAAGTGGCTGAATTCAAATATCTAGGAACAATAATGACAAATAGAAATGAGATGCACAAAGAAATTAAACATAGGCTCAATTCTGGAAATGCATGCTATTATGCATTACAGAGACTCTTGACGTCCTAACTCCTTTCAAAAAACGTTAAACTGAAAATATTATAGGCCTACTATCAGTTATATTATATGGGTGCGAAACATGGACTCTTACTTTAAGGGAGGAAAGGAGATTACAAGTATTTGAGAATAAAGTACTTAGGAAAATTTTTGGACCAAAGAGAGATGAACAGACAGGTGAATGGAGAATACTTACATAACAATGAACTACATGATCTTTATAGGAAGCCAGATATAATAAGAACAGTTAAGTCTCGTAGACTGCGATGGGCAGGACATGTTGCACGTATGGGGAATGAAAGACTTGCATGGAAGCTTCTTGTAGGAATGCCAGAGGGAAAACGCCCAGTTTGTAGACCAAGAATGAGGTGGGAGAATAACATTAACTATGATTTGAAGAAAGTAGATTATACAGGGACTGATTGGAAAGCATTAGCTCAGGATAGGGATGTATGGAGAGCTTATGTCCGCGCGGCCATGAACCTACGGGTTCGATAGTGCCAGTGAGTAAGTAAGTAACTAAGAACAAGAATTGTTTCAGAATAGTTACCCAACCAACAATCATTATTTGTCATAAGTGATTTATATTTAATAAATTAATAATTATTAATTATTTTTCGTAAATACTATGAAATTTATAATTTTCATTAGGTAATTTTAAACATTTTAAGGTCATAAACACCCGGGCCCTACTGATGGTAATTAAAAGCATCGATATTTATTTAATGTTTTAAAAAATAGTGTTAATTATAACATTCACTCGTCATTCACCTGCAGACAGCAACGGTCATTGGGTTCAGTAAAATTACAAGGATATTAAATAAAATTAATTAAGTGCATGGTTTTCATTGATAAAATATACGTATTCGTGTAAAGTGTACCTAGGTCCACTTTAACCGCCTCGTGGAGGGTCCACATGAACCGAATGCCTTTGTTATGTTTAATTATTTTATATAGCAGCCATTTCACATAATATAAAACTAACGCATCAGTATATTAAAACATAATGTAATATATTTAGGAGATTTTTCAATATTTATAATACCCAAGAAATTAAGAATCAATTCTTAGCTTGAAAAACTTTTAAATGGTAGTTTTCATAAATATCGCAAATAAACCGTTCTTTGACACAAAACATACAAGAAACTGGCAATATTTTCTGTTCGAAGGCAGCACCTAATAAGAAGATATTAACAGGGTCCACTCAACCCGAAGGGTCCACATTACTCGAACTTCTTCTACGTGTCTCAAATCACTAGACACACTTTGTATGGTGATTGAATTTCGTCCCGCAGAGGGACATGGGCGCTTCTCTAGTGGGATGTTTACTAACCATATTAAGTTCATATACGCTTATATCCCTATAAATATGAGAGAGGAATATGTGGGTAGTGCACCGCCTCGAGGAGACATCTAGTAGGAAACTAATGTATTATTCGGATGGATGAAGGTCGATTAAATTTTGTTCAGAGACATTCTTATTCAGACTTGAGGTTCTTTTATAAGTCAGAAAATCTTCAGTCTCGAGACCTGCAGCTTAAAGTTCCTCCCGAAGAATTCGTCTCTTGGAGATTTTTCCCATTTTAAAAATACATCGACCCAACACGGGTTTGAACTCGTGATTAGAAACAAGGAACATACCCACTAGACCACCGAGGTCTACATCCAACTTCACATTCTCGTCCTGTATCCCACTTCACCCTCTAAACGTGTCCCGTACAATTCCAGTAACCGGGATGGGTCTCCTACTGTAATATACAAGGATGTCGTACCATCGCAGGGAAAGATGAAATTGAATGAAACGAAGTGGAAGTTGTAAGTTAACTTTTAGACAGTCAAAACGGGATAAAAACCGAGAAAAACTGACTCTGAATCTACGATTCTTCAACAACGAACCCCACGTGGACTAAAGGAGACAAGAACCCGGGACACAGATGTGGAGGGCGAGAGTCTAACCAGCTGACATATTGGGTCATAACAAACACATACTAAATAGACGCTATATGACCTTAAACGTCAAAAGTCTCTAAATAAGAAAAATAACTCTGTGTGTGTGTGTTCTAATGTCACCGAGTGTACTTTATGTGCTTCAAGTTACGCGCTGGGCGCAATGACAGCATTAATGTAGTCTATTTTAAATTTACGCACCACTTCCGCAGATCACTTTACGTAAATGGTGTATTCTTGTATTGAGTGTAGAGAGAAGTGTAGGATAAGTGTATGTTTTTTTATTTTTGTAGTGTAAAGTGTGTTGTATGAGGAATGATGATGCAGAAAAGAGAGAAGGTGCCGATACGGTGCCTACTTCTATCGAAAAGCATCAAGAGCGCCACCAGGCTTAACTAACAGATCCACATGCCTTCTCAACATATTTTCTGCGGAGAGGTTTACAGTTTAATGCAGGAATCTGGTGCTCAATATAGCGATTACTACCACTTCTCCTAGTTCCGAGATTGAAAATTTTGCAATTAAATTGATTTACCAATCACAATCTTCAACCCCACCGGGTAACGAACCAAGGCCCGCTAGAAAAGTAAGTTATTAGTGTTTTTGTTAAAACCTTCGGGTAGTTCCATACCGAGCGGACGATAACAAACGGCAATGAGAAGGAAGCCAAGGTCCGTTTTTAAACTTGCTTCCTGTCACTATCTTCCCACATCCTTCCCTTGTTTGTCTGAAACTTGCTGGCAATAAGGAGTGTCCGATCCAACAACACATTCAAAATAACTTCATTCAACACTTCCGCACACAAACAAGTTCTACACTTATTTTTATTATAGACGCTTTAACACCAAGGGCAGATCTTTAGGTGTAAACATTAGTGTATATCTGTAATGTGCTTTAAACAAGATGAATATTGTGGTCTTCGGGGACTATTTGGTCCTCACATTTGTCTTATAGGTGAGGAAAAACTTCGAGAAAAACTTCACCAACATCGAACCCCGGTATGCTGTACCCGACCCAACGTCGTTAGCCCTAGATCACAGCAGTTAACGCTAATTTATTATTATTGCTATTAATATAGTTATTACTATTATTACTAATATATTTGGTTAGTATATTAGGAGTCTTATTATTATATTAGTAGTATTATTATTATTATTATTATTATTATTATTATTATTATTAGTATTATAGTATCAAGTACATATTGATTGACTGTGCATTACATAAGGCTTAGATCTCAATTATTGTTTCTAAATAATAATAAAATAGATAGAATCATCGGTTGATTAATATCTTTGACATTTTTCGATTCCTAATAGCCAATTTTGTCGGTCCATCCAATCTCCTGGTTGTAGATGTTTCTCCTTAATTCCCTGACTCCAGGAGGTTTTAGGTCTTCCTCTGCCTCGTCTTCCCTCAGGGTTCCATTCCAAAACTGATTCCGGTAGCGGATCCTCTTCCATTCGCTGGACATGTCTATACCATCTTAATTGCTGAGTTTTAATATAATCTAAAATAGTGTCTTCAATCTTCATTTTCTCCCATATAACTGAGTTCCTAATGTTTTTCTCTTCTTGAAATTGTTTCTGCCCTTCGTATAAAATCCATTTCCGTTGCCAAAATATACTTATTTGTTTTTGTTGTTAATGGCAAAGTTCTGCTCCATAAGTAATTATGCTTTTAACAATTGTATGATATATATTAATTTTATTTTTATTACTTATATTTTTATCCCACAATATTCCATTGAGGCAAGCAATTGCAAATTTTCCTTTATTATTTCTATTTCTTATTTACTCTTCATAACTCCCTTTTTTATTGATTTTAATTCTAAATATGTGATCTCACTACAAGATTTTATTGTTTCTCCAGTCTCCAAAGTTAAATTTTGTTCTTGTTCATCAATTGATAAATATTTTTTCATGTTCAAAATTAATTCCCGTTTTTCATATTCTCCTATTAATTTTCTAGTCATATATTCTAAATCTTAATAATCTTTTGCAATTAACAATTGATCATCTGTAAAATATAAGTTGTATAAAGTTTTGTTGTTTGAAATAGGAGTTCCCATGCTTCAACATTTTCTCCTCCAATTCTTTAATATTTCAAGTACATATATTTTAAACAGAGTCGGTGATAGACAACAACCTTGACGAAGACATTTATTTATCGTAAAACCATGTGTCAATTTACTGCCAATTTAAATTTTAGATATGAAATTGTCATATAAATTTTGTATAGCTATAATTATTATAGTGTTAATTCCCATACGTCTTAAAGCAGTCCATAGTTTCTCTATAGGGACATTGTCGTATGCTTTCTCAAGATCTACAAATAGTGGGTGCAAAGGTTGTCCATACTGCATTTTCTTTACTATTACCGGAGTAATGCAAAATAAATTGTCGGTTATGAAATGACCTCCTCTAAATCCTGACTGTTCCTCTAATTCCATATCACTATAGTTTTTTTTTGCCATATAATATTTTAGTATACGTCCATAGAGTCTACACATAGTATTTGTTACTGTTATGTAACTATAATTTTCACATTGGTCTTTTTTTTTCCTTTTTTATGGATTGTCGAAATGTATCCTAGTTTCCATTCTTCAGGAACTTTTCCACCATTCATAAATTTTGTAAATAATTTTCTCAATCGTTCAAAGAAATGGTCGGATTCATGTTTTAATAGTTCCGCTGGTATTCCTCCTGGACCACTAGCTCTTTAATTTTTTAATGATTGAATATCCATTTTAATATCCTCTATGTCCAATTGTATATGTTCATAATAAATAATAATAATAATAACTCACTGGCATTATCAGATCCGTAGGCGCACGGACGCAAGCTCTCCTTACGCCCCTATTCAGAATTAATATTTTCTAATCATCATCTGTAAAATTTACCTCCTGAAATGATGGCTAATATTATTTTCCCACCTCATTCTTGGTCTACCTACTGGTCGGGAAGTTCTTAATCACATTCACATTAATTTTCTTTGAATTACACGGTCAAATATTGAACAAACATTTAAGCATTTATCGCTCACTATTAAAATAAAACGAATTTAAAGAGATAAATCCAAGGTTTTATAGCAACAGACAAAATTCTACTTTTTTGCTGCATGTTCCTAAATTCTATAAAACTGCTGGTTCTAAGCATGGTACATATTTAGCAAGAGAAACCGGATATAATAACAACAGTTAACTATCGTAGACTGTTTATTTTAATGGGATATACTGAGTTTTGTTGTGACACATAAAACATTAACACCACTGGGGCGATTTTTTAATTTTCATCTCGGCTGAATTCCTATACTTAATGGTCCGACATAATGAAGTCGAAATTACCATTTTAATTAATTCATATATGCCAAATTTGGTTTCGATGAAAGAAAAATCCGTCCTCTAGAGCGTTAACGGACACACATATATAAATGAGTGTGAGTCTGTCCTTAATGGACTCAAAAACTACTTGCCAATTTGAATGGGATTTTCACCATCTTGTAGAGAACGTTTCAGATACACTTAATGCATATAACATATTACAGTACCTGCTATAGGACCGGAACTTAAAAAATCATCATTTAATTTAAAAATCGCTTTTTGGTCATTTAAATGTTTACGCTGTCTGAACCATAACAAATACACCAAATTAATGTACACAGAAGTGAATATCTCAAAATATTCTACAAAAAGTCGCAAAAGCATATGTCTATCTTTTACGGATAACTCACAATGACCACTTTTGTCTGTCAGCTCATTGATGCCAAGAAGATCGGGATTAGTAGATTCCAGGACAACGCCGGATTCCCTATCATACGTGGCAGCGGGACATCGCTCGGAATCCCACAGTCCGTAAGGGCCTAATTTTTTTTTTCATCGCAAGCAAACATGACATAAATTAATTAAAAACGTCGGAATAAGTAGATTCCTGGACAACGCCGGGTAATCATTTAGTATAAATATACATTTTGTCCACAGTTATTTTCGATACCTACTAGATAGAAATGGAGAAGATGTGTAAAAATAATTAAAATATATTTTGATGAGAACAACTTCAATAGCTTTGTTCCTTCGGAATTCGCTAAAATATAAAGCGGCGATTCTTCCAGTCTTCCTCCAAGGAGCGAATCGTGATTTCTTAGAAGAGAAAATATTGGTGAATTAATTGTTATCACGTGATTCCAAGGTTAAACCCGGCAGAAGTGGATGGTTTATCCAGGGACTAGAACTCCTGAACAAGGCATATTATAAGGAGAACTATAGTTATTTCCCGTGTTTAAGATTTATAGGACGTAATAGAACCTCGAGTCTGAAAAGAGAGGCTTCAGAGCAAAATCTGTTAGTCATTTGATGCCTCCATCTGAATTCCGTTCGCATTAGTTATTAAAGAGCGTCAGTAAATAAACTCATTGGCACTATTAAGCCCGCAGATTCGTGGCCGGATAGCCCTATCCTGAGCTAATGTTTACCAGTCATTACCTGTATAATCACGGTTAATGTAATTCTCCAAATTCATTCCTGTCCTCCCTATAAGTCGCTTTTCCTTTGTCTTTCCTACAAGAATTTTCCATGTCCTTCTTTAATTCTCCATTCATGCTAATCGCAGTCTTCCAAGGAAACATAACTGTTCCCAATTTCCATACATATCATCTTGTTCACTGTTATGTAATTTTCTCCGTACACCTGTGTGTTTGTCTCTCTTTGATCGAAACATTTTCCTAAACATTCATTCTCAAATACTCAAATTTGTTTTTATTTTTAAGACCAATAGCTCTTGTTTGCATCCATATAATACAACTGAATTAATAATCGTTTTATATAAGTTAGTTTAACTATTATGTAGAAACGTTGGTATCACTACAGTCTGTACAATGTATAATGGCCCACTCAACTTGTAGGATTCGCAAGATGGCCCACCGGTGAACTAAACTGAAAAGTTACTTGACGTGAGAATTAGATAAATCCTGTTAAGAAAACTGACGCTAGGGTTGTGGAATTGTGCCATGTTAGCAAAGAGACTCCCTCTTCCATATTTAGCTACACAGTGATAGAAACTAAGTCCCCTGTACACTCCTGCAAGTGTGTCATATCCAGGACGTGGTGAAAAGTATAAAAGTGAGTGGCGTAATATTTACAATCAAGTTCCAACTGAGCAGTCAATCCACCTGTACCTTCTTCACGTCACAGTAACAGTAAGTAACTCCAGAATTCAGACAAACATAATCATAATGTCTCACAAGCTAAATTTATTGTGTTTCTGTTTTCTGAAAATATTTGTAAACAAATTCATTAATGAATTATATGATGAGTATTTTTAGAATCTCAAAAGAATTTCTGACTCCGGATGTGTGGGAACCAGTGTACCTGAGAAAAGTGGGGATTCATGAGAGCGGGGATGTTTTCTGTAGTAACCATACCTTCAACACATAATAATAATAATAATAATAATAATAATAATAATAATAATAATAATAATGTTACCACGAACAGTGTAGTTCTTATCCTGGGAATGTCCCAGAAGAAAATAAACCCCGCCTCCAGAAGAACAAGTAAATTTAACGACTCATATTTGAAACAAGTTGGAAAGACAAATTAAACAAAAGAAACAACTTTTAAACAACATTATACATCATAATGATAAGATCTGCAAAGTAACAACACAACAGATATATCAGATGTAATCGGTTCGGACACGAATTAGAAAATATCGAGTTCAAATCCAGAGGGTGATCGATATTAACATGTTGGCAACGGTTTCATCACAAACTTGCTTACTAAGTTTACGTCAGTTTGGGTCTAACCGTAATCTCTCCTTTGTTAGGAGTTTCTAGTCGAAGCTAATTTAGTTACGTTATTTCCCTTCAGATGTGACGATTGGCATGTGGTCAGCACACCGATCCAATGATACATATATTCAGCAAATAAGATATTACTCGCATGATGAAAGTCAGTAAATTTTGCTTAGAGGCCTCTTTTTTCAGGTTTAAGGTTGTTTTACGAGCATGAAAATCTTCGGCCTCGGGACCCATGTCTTAAAGTCCTTCCCGGAGCACCTGTAACATACATTCTTCCATTCTAAATAAATTCGTCGATCCTAGTAGGGTTTGAACCCGTGACTTTCAGGTATAGAGGCAAGGAATATGACCACTAGATCACCGCGTACTACACCATTACATAATAATAATTAAAATTAAACAGTCAACTTCCAGACAAAACACAACACACGCAGTTGATAAAACCAAACATTTTATCCAATGATAACAAATCATAGCAACATATAAATGAGAGTTTTTAGAATTCAATAAAAGGAACGTGTTATTTTTTGTAATAATGTTTATTTACTGTTGTCATTCTTAAAGCGGATGTGAATGTGTTGTTGTAGGTTATGTTGAGAACATTGACTACCATCGTGGTGTTCACACCGATTGGAGCATTTGAGTGTTCAACTGAATGGTGTTGCAGTAATTACAAAACGTTATGCAGATACTCCAGTTTGTACACTCTGCCATCAAAACTACCCAACACCACAAAGATATTGAGCATCCAATACGACGATATTAAACAACTCAACACGGCCATGGCACCTAGATGTAGGTTGCATACTTCAACACACCTTGAGCTAAACAAGGTTCAGTTATAACACATTGAACCCGGTTTCTTACAGAAACTGATAATCACGAACAACGACGTAAGTGAGTTGCACGCTGACACGTTTAAATACCGCAACAATCTGTATTATTTAAAGTTACGAGGTAACAACATAACACATTTGCACGACAGAGTATTATAGCAGCTCGTTAATGTAAGGTATCTGTATTTAAATGGCTGTATGATTTTTGTCTACTGCTGTATCTAACGGCACGGAAAACAATCCCAATTGTGGAGCAATGAATACATGAGTGGTACTAGATTTATATGACAAATTTCAGCTTCAAAATACTACTGATTTTAAAGCAATCAAGTATCTTCTCTGTTTCTTCACGGAAATTTCGATATGGACTCCTGGTACGAGTGTAATATCCATCACAATAGACGTCACTAAAGACGCATTTCTGGGTGCAACTAGTGTTACAGACCTGAAATTAAAATATAGAACTCTTAGAACATTAACTAATGTTTTCAATGGTTTAAATAAAGTATTATTAAAATTACAAATTAAATCCAGAACGCTAAATAATATAGAAATCAAAACTTTTATAAACTTGACAGGTTTAAAGTAACTTGATCTCTCATACAATGCACTTAGTGAAATAAGATCTCGTATGTTCAGAGTCCTTCGCTTTTTTAAGTTCTAAAATTAGATGATACACTTATGTCTACATTAGGAAAAAATTAGTTCGAAGGTCTTCAATTGTGATTATATTTGTCTGAGTGCTGGAGTTACTTGTTACTGTGATGTGAAGATGGTGCAGGTGGATTTACTGCTCAGTTGGAACTCGATTATAAATAATATTCCTGACCAGGGTTGCTGTTTGAGCTTCTCGCTGACCAATATCAGCACTAAAGTACGTCACCAGGTGGAGAATAGGGAATGCAGAGCGGATATATCTGTACTCCCGGCTAAACCTATGTCGACTCTTAAACCACTTGTGGAGTCGTCAGGAGATGAGAGACTTTACGTACTGACAGCTGAAATCACTGTGGAGGACTGCTACACCGTGGACTCACATTAGCAACAGGGCACTTCCCGGATTATCAGACAGGTGGGATGGTCTGTCATTCCTCCCGTTTAAGTCCGATGGACTCGTGGATCAACTGTGGGGTAGTCAGGAGTGAGCTGCAGGCGTGCAGTTAGCTCAAACCATTCAACCAGAATGAGTTCAACAACCTTGAATTTTGAGTGATCACAGGAGTAGAATGGGATACCAGGATAACTGTCCTGGGTGTGCGGGTAATTTGCCCGAGGTAACCCAGGGGGGTGGTTTGGAGAGTACTGCTGTTTCAAGTCATTACAGCTGGTTTTCTCATCAAAAACCTACTGCTTATTTCAGCCATCTAAATTTCTCACGATGCTGGGTCCCACACCGGTCTAAATTGCATGGAAATAGTTTTGTTTCTTATGAAGCAGAGCATGTTCCATTAGCTCTGCGCCAAGGCATGATGCTTCAGACTGAACTACGGCGCGATATATAATAATAATAATAATACTACTACTACTACTAATAATAATAATAATAATAATAATAATAATAATAATAATAATAATAATAATAACCCCTCCATTGTATCTTTACCTTGTCGTGGTGGAGTGGCATGCGTGCTTAAATGATCCTGAGAGCTATGCCGGCGGTAGCATTGCTGCCGATAGGGTTACCCATGCCGGACTGGTCGAAGGTGATAAGTCGGACGAAAAAAGTACCTTGGGCGAAAGAGTGACGATCTTTCACCGTAAAAATATAACCGTCAAGAAATGCGGACATGGGTTCATCTGGGGTAAAATTTTCCGGAGATCAAATAGTCCCCCATTCGGTTCTCCGGGCGGGGACTACTTCAGGGAACCCATGCCAAAGGCTCAAACACAGGGACATGTTCCAAGGAACATGGAATGTTAGGACTTTATACAATAGCGGGTCACTAGAGATATTAACGCGGGAATTAGATAAATCACCCTTGGATATAGTCGCTTTGCAGTTAGGTGGCCAGGAGTAGGTAGTCAGCAATCAGGAAGCTTTGCATTATACTATGGGGGTGCAGAAAGACCTGCATTTGGAACGGGTTTTTTAGTCAGGAGGAGGATCCTATCCACTATCCGAGATATTAAGTTTGTTAGTGATAGGGTATCATACATAATTCTAAAGGGTAAACGACATGATTTTATAATTGTAAATGTAAATGCCCCCACAGAAGATAAAGATGACAAGATCAAGGATGAGTTCTATGAAGAATTAGAATGCTTATTTGATAGCCTTTCACGATATCATATGAAAATTGTTTTAGGAGATTTTAATGCAAAAGTGGGGCGGGAAGATATATTCAAACCAACAATAGGCAAATTCAGTCTTCATGAAGATAGTAACGACAACGGGGTTAGATTAGTCACATTTGCCACATCAAAGAATCTCATTGTTAAAAGCACAACATTTCAGCATAAGGATATTCATAAATACACCTGGACGTCCCCAGATGGAGAAACTCGGAACCAGATAGATCATGCATTAGTGGACAAACGCTGGCACAGTAGCATCATTGATGTTAGATCAGTTAGAGGGACAGACTGCAATTCGGATCATCATCTGGTCAGAGTGAAAATCAGACAACGGCTATCGCTTATGAGTGGAACAAACGCTAAAGATGATTCTGTAAAATATGAATTTAAAAACTTGAAAAATAATGAAATGCGACATGAATACCAAATCAAAACTGCTAATAGATTTGAAGTACTGGAATCTTCAGATGACAATGTGGCAAAAACGAAGAAGAAACTGATATAAGTAAAGAATGGGAGGCTATAAGAGATATTATTAAATTGTCAGCATCAGAAAGCATTGGTTGTTTAAAAAAGAGGCAAAACAAGAAATGGTTTGATGAGGAATGTGCCGACATTGTAAAGAAAAGAAAGCTAGCAAAAATGAAATGGTTACACGAGCCAAATGAGGTGAATTTAGAGAAATTGGGTAGTGTTAGACGGGAAACCACCAAGTTACTAAAGAGTAAAAAGAGGGAATATTTGAGAGAGAAGATTAATGATCTTGAAATGAATGCAAAAAATAGGAACATTAGAGAATAATATCAGGGAATTAGTATAGAGAAGAAAGGGTTTCAGGCTAGAACAAACATAATTCGGAATGAAAATGGGGATATGATTGTAGATTCTAGGAGTATATTAGATAGATGGAAAAGTTACTTTAATCAGCTATTAAATTTACATACAGAACAGGACATTGAGGAGGATAAGTTACAGACAGCAGAAATGCTAGTCGCAGAGCCAAGTGCATTAGAGGTTGAAATGGCAATTGAAAAATTGAAGATGTATAAAGCATCAGGTTCAGATGAGATTCCAGCAGAACTGATAAAATCAGGGGGAGAAAAATTGATGGACAAGATACGCTGGTTGCTTAATATGATTTGGGAAAAAGAAGTTCTTCCAGATGAATGGAAAGAATCAATTATCGTACCAATTTATAAGAAAGGAGATAAAACTGATTGCAACAACTACAGGGGCATCTCATTACTCTCAACTTCGTACAAAATTCTAACAAATATATTAGTAAGCAGACTTACTCCCTATATTGATGACATTCTAGGGGATCATCAATGTGCATTTAGAAGAAACAGGTCTACAACAGATCAGATTTTTAGTATAAGACAGATTTTAGAAAAGAAATGGGAATATAATGTTACTGTACATCAACTATATGTAGACTCAACTTTTATAAGATTCATGATGTGTTCCGTTGAGGTTTATTCAAAATTAATATAAAATTATAGAATATTCACCTGAAAGGTCCGTCTCCTCAACTTAATTATCATTTAACTGTAGCGCTTTCGGGACTTGTCCCATCATCGGCAGGATTCAAAACTGGTGTTTCACTGAAGATCTGGTAGAGGGGGTTGCATGTATTTGGTTCGTTTTCGTTTATCAGGCTGTCGTTGTGAGCTGCTTTCATGATTTCCATCTCTTCGAGTACGTTTATCTTCGCTGGATTATTTTCTCTGTGCATTACTGTTAGGGTGTTTTCAATATTTAACATGCGATGTCCTTCATGGATGACGTGTTTTGCATAGCTTGATTTACCTTCTGCATGAATGAAGTCTCGAAAATGTTCTTTGAATCTGATGTTAAAACTCCTGTTTGTCCTTCCTATATAAAATTTGTTGCAGTCCTTACATGTCAGTTTATAAACTCCTTTGCTGTTGAAAATGTTATTTTCTTCAATGTTATTGTTTATTATGTTGTTTAATTTGTTATTGGTTCTGTATGCTATTTTTACGTTTTTATCGGCTTTCTTTAGTGCATTGGCTAATTTTGTCGTTTCTTTTCCTGTGTATGTAAGTGTTATCCATGTTTTCTTGTTGTTGTCAGATTCTTTTTCTAGTTTAGTTATGTTGGTTATGTTGTTCTTCCTTTTTTGTTTTTTTACGAGTTTATCTATGAATTCTTCATTATAGCCATTGGTTTTTGCCATATACTTAATGTAGTTGAGTTCTTGGATATAATTGTCTTTGCTCACAACGACAGCCTGATAAACGAAAACGAACCAAATACATGCAACCCCCTCTACCAGATCTTCAGTGAAACACCAGTTTTGAATCCTGCCGATGATGGGACAAGTCCCGAAAGCGCTACAGTTAAATGATAATTAAGTTGAGGAGACGGACCTTTCAGGTGAATATTCTATAATTTTATATTAATTATATGTAGACTTCAAAAAAGCATATGATTCAATTAAGAGGGAGAAGTTATATAGTATCCTGCTGGAGTTTGGAATTCCTAAAAGGTTAGTTAGACTTATACGAATGTGTCTAAATGGCTCAAAGAGTAGGGTGCGTGTAGGCAAACAGTTTTCAGACACTTTTGAAATCCTGAATGGGTTGAAGCAAGGAGATGCACTATCTCCTCTACTATTTAATTTTGTACTAGAGCATGTCATTAATCTTTAGAGAATGAGGAAGGCTTACAACTGAATGGTATTAATAAGCTGTTAGTTTATGCTGATGATGTAGTACTACTGGCCGATAGCGAGGAGATACTAAAGGCCAACACGCACACACTATTGAGTAACACTAAGAAATTAGAACTGGAAGTAAATATCAGTAAAACTAAATATATGGTCACACGTAGAAATTCAGTATATAATGGAAATGGACAGCTAATGACAAATGAGGGAAATTTTGAGGAAGTGGCTGAATTCAAATACCTAGGAAGAATAATCACAAATAGGAATGAGATGCACAAAGAAATTAAACATAGGCTCAATTCTGGAAATGCATGCTATTATGCATTGCAGAGACTTTTGATGTCCCAACTCCTTTAAAAAAACATTAAGCTGAAAATATATAAAACTATTATTCTACCAGTTATATTATATGGAGTTCCTGCTGGAGTTCGGAATTCCTAAAAAGTTAGTTAGACTTATACGAATGTGTCTAAATGGTTCAAAGAGTAGGGTGCGTGAAGCCAAACAGTTTTCGGACACTTTTGAAATCCAGAATGGGTTGAAGCAGGGAGATGCACTATCTCCTCTACTATTTAATTTTGTACTAGAGCATGCCATTAAGTCTTTAGAGAATCAGGAAGGATTACAACTCAATGGTATTAATAAGCTGTTAGTTTATGCTGATGATGTAGTATTGTTGGCTGATAGCGAGGAGATACTAAAGAACAACACGCACACACTATTGAGTAACACTAAGAAATTAGGACTGGAAGTAAATATCAATAAAACTAAATATATGGTCACACGTAGAAATTCATTATATAATGGAAATGGACAGCTAATGACAAATGAGGGAAATTTTGAGGAAGTGGCTGAATTCAAATACCTAGGAACAATGATCACAAATAGGAATGAGATGCACAAAGAAATTAAACATAGGCTCAATTCTGAAAATGCATGCTATTATGCATTGCAGAGACTCTTGATGTCCCAACTCCTTTCAAAAAACGTTAAACTGATAATATATAAAACTATTATTCTACCAGTTATATTATATGGGTGCGAAACATGGACTCTTACTTTAAGGGAGGAAAGGAGATTACAAGTATTTGAGAATAAAGTACTTAGGAAAATTTTTGGACCAAAGATAGACGAACAGACAGGTGAATGGAGAAGGCTACATAACAATGAACTACATGGTCTTTATAGGAAGCCGGATATAATAAGAACAGTTAAGTCTCGTAGACTGCGATGGGCAGGACATGTTGCACGTATGGGGAATGAAAGACTTGCATGGAAGCTTCTTGCAGGAAAGCCAGAGGGAAAACGCCCAGTTGGTAGACCAAGAATGAGATGGGAGAATAACATTAACTATGATTTGAGAGAAGTAGATTATACAGGGAATGATTGGAAAGTATTAGCTCAGGATAGGGATGTATGGAGAGCTTATGTCCGTGCGGCCATGAACCTACGGGTTCGATAGTGCCAGTGAGTTAATAAGTATATTTTATGGGTGCGAAACATGGACTCTTACTTTAAGGGAGGAAAGGAGATAACAAGTATTTGAGAATAAAGTACTTAGGAAAATTTTTGGACCAAAGAGAGATGAACAGACAGGTGAATGGAGAAGACTACATAACAATGAACTACATAGTCTTTATAGGAAGCCAGATATAATAAGAACAGTTAAATCTCGTAGACTGCGATGGGCAGGACATGTTGCACGTATGGGGAATGTAAGACGTGCCTGGAAACTTCTTGTAGGAAAGCCAGAAGGAAAACGCCCAGTTGGTTGACCAAGAATGAGGTGGGAGAACAACATTAACTATGATTTGAGGGAAGTAGATTATACAGGGAATGATTGGAAAGCATTAGCTCAGGATAGGAATGTATGGAGAGATTATGTCCGCGCGGCCATGAACCTGCGGGTTCGATCGTGCCAGTGAGTAAATAAGTAATAATAATAATAATAATAATAATAATAATATTTATAATAATAATAATTATTATTATTATTATTATTATTATTATTATTATTATTATTAAAAAGGCATATTTTACCCGGTAGACCTTAAGGTCTAATGCACCTTCAACCGGAGTTTGTTGCAAACATAGAAGAGACAATGACATCACCCCAACGCTGTCAACATTAGCATCAGACGTGTCTCGAGTTCAATAGCCACTTGTGCCACATAGAAAATATACTTTCAATATAGGGTCCAGAACATGGTCCACGATCGGGAGCACAAATGAAAAAATACCTCACATGAGAATTAGCGAAATCCGGTAAAAAAATTCGAAAATTGGGTTGTGGATTTGTGTCATGCTAGCAACGTTACTCGCTGCTCTATATTTAGCTATACATTGAAGGAAACCAAGTGCCTGTACACTCCTGCAAGTGTGTCATATCCAGGACGTGGTGAAAAGTATAAAAGTGAGTGGCGTAATATTTACAATCAAGTTCCGACTGAGCAGTCAATCCATCTGCGTCATCTTCACGCCACAGTAACAGTAAGTAACTCCAGAACTCAGACAAACATAATCACAATGTCTCACATAGCTCATGAGAAAAATTTGTTGTGTTTCTGTTTTCTGCATATATTTGTAGAAAAATTTATTCATTAATTAGATGATTAGTGTATTTAGAATTTCACAAGGATTATTGACACCGGGTATGTGGGAACTCAGACTGATCACAGGAGTATGGGGATTCATGAGAGCAGGGATGTTTTCGATAGCAGCAATACCTTCAACACATAATAATGATAATAATAATAGTAATAATAATAATATAATAATAATAATAATAATAATAATAATGTTCTTTGAGACTTTTTAGTAAGGTTGGTCCTCACAACAGGTTACTGGCCTGAAGTGAGCAAGTCCAGTACAGATGGATACTTCACTATTAAAATTCTAATAGAAAAACACAGAGAGTTTAATATTGAAACACACATGGCGTTTATTGACTTGAAGAAGGCATTTGACAAAGTAAATAGAAACAAATTATTAGAAATCCTCAAATATGATGGAATCCCATACCAACTGATAAAAGCTATATATGATATTTATAAGGATAATTACATCCAAGTTAAGATTTAAAATAAAATCTCGAAATGAAGACCAATTAATCAAGGAGTTAGACAAGGACGTGGTCTTTCACCAATGCTCTTCATAATATACATGAACTCAATTATTAAAGAATCGAGACTACAACCACATGGCAGAATACCACTTAATAATTATATAATTTAGACACCCTATTATTTGCAGATGACATTTTGTTTATAGCGAAATCAGACGATGACCTACAACGTTCAGTCCACTCTTTTCTCCAAACTGCAATAAACTACAACATGGAAATCTCAACAGAAAAATCTAAAGTCATGGCTTTCCTAGGAAAAAATCCAGTTCGCAGTAAAATTGTTATTAATAATAAAATATTGGAACAAACCAACACATTTAACTATCTCGGATACCAAGTTACATACGAAGAAGAAAAAGATTTTAGTCAAAAAATTATAAAATTTAACAGAGTAACAGGAATTATAAATAATATTTTGAAGCCAAACACAGTTCAGCAACACACACGAACTAGAATTTATAAAACACTGGCCAGACCCATATTATGTTACGGCAGTGAGGCCTGGACAATTCGCAGTGTAGATGAACAAAGACTAACTGCGGCAGAAATGAAATTTATGAGACGTACTGCGGGCTATTCAAGGACAGACCATAAAAGGAATTCTGAGATTTTCAAAGAATTACACACAGAATCAGTCTTGGAATGTGTACAAAAATACAGAAACAACTGGAAATCTCACGTACAAAGAATGAGAAGAACAAGAATATCACGTCAGATCTTAAATTACCAGCCACCAGGCAAGAGATATTTGGGCAGACCCTTCAAACGTTGGATTGAGACCGTAACAGACCACTAGGTCTATCACATGAAAGGAAGAAGAAGAAGAAGAAGATAATAATGTTAAAAATAATAGTGTAGCTGGTATCCTGCGAATGTCCCAGAAAAAAGATTTACATCGCCTCCAGAAGAACAAGTAAATTTAAGTACTCACACATACAACAAGTTAGAAAGTCAAATTTAACATTAGAAAAAAAACTTTTCAACAACACTAGGCAACACAATGATTATAAATGCAGTGTTATAACTAGAGTTATCTCAGATTTCATTGTTTCAGACACTAATAGAAAAGGATTCAAGTTAAAATCCAGACGTCGAACAACATCAACATGTTGTCAAACAGTGTTGTAATTTGAATAAACGTACCGTTTTGGTCACAATCACTGTTACATAATAATAATAATAATAATAATAATATAATAATAATAATAATAATAATGAAGTCAGGCGTCAGTTTGAGGAAATTAATGATATACAAAATAAAACAATGTACATTAATAGTAATTCTACTAAAGGAGTGAGCCATCAATCTGGGATGCAGATAGCGTCCAATTAAAACAACAAGCAATGGAGATGAATACAAGACAACAAACATATATAAATTTATCCCTACACATGATTCGTCTTAAGAAGAGCATCATAAGGGTGATCACGTCAAAGTAAAAGCACTACTGATGTAAAAACCCCGACGAAACACGTGCCCGGATCAATTTGGGTAAGTTTTTTGTTTCATTTTTATAATCTTTACTGTATCTGTGATTTTAATTTGACGGATAAGCATCCCAGATTCATTGCTGAATCTTCTAGTGTAATTACTACTAAAGTAATTTTTAACCCTAACAATACCAACCCAAATTACAGAACTTACACTACCAACGGATGACACTTTATGACACACACACACACACACACATATATATATATATATATATATATATATATATATATATAATGAGTTTTTTAACACATTTTAACATATTTGTTTTTAAATTAAATGATATAGAACGGCATGCTTATTAATGTAATAATTAACTTAGTTTTGTATTTTCTTTTCACTAATCACATTATATATTTATTAATGACATTACATTATACAATCACATTACATATTTAGTAGTCTGTGTCTTTATGTAAGTAGAACATTTGTGCAAATTAATTATTGATACTTGTAGAAACAATAATTTCAGGACAATATCCAAATGTAATCATTGATTGTATAATCCCTTGGCATGTAAGTGTGTCACTCATCGCTCTACTCAGAACTCTGTTCACATTTTCAACAAAACACTGTTTTCTTGCTATGCCTCCTACAAGTAATCCTGTTACAATTGCCACAAAATATTGTTCGTTTACTAATTATGTTCTATTTTTTCTTCCCTAGATCTGCACTCGCTTGTGTATAAATAGTAATATCCCCTACTACCATCATCATCAACATCAGAAGGCAATAAAATTGCTTCGTAAACTTCCTCACGCACAAAATTATCATCTTCTGTTTCACTCGCTTCCTTATTACCATCATCAAATTCAAAATCTGAAACTATTTCATTATAAGAAAATCAATAATTTCCTAGACGTCGAGACATTTTGAAATAATTTTGTTACATGTGTGAATTACTATAACTGCACAACAGAGAGACTGAATACTAAATAAGTAAAAAAAAAAAGAAAATAAGTGTTATAAGAGAACAAATTGTCAGACCAATAAATATTGAAAGAATAAATTATATGAACCAACTCCAATGTTGTCAAAATAGAATGGGAGATATAAAACCATTACTGAAGAAGCCAAAAAAAAAAAATTCAAGACATAATACGCATCACAAGAAATACCAACGGGGGATACTTTGTGACTACAATACTAGATCATTGTTTCATAAAATGACCAACAATGAAACCTTAGAAACAATTACTCATTTCCATACTAGAGGCAATGATTGACAATGACTTTTGACATCATGTTTCCAGTTAAATAATTAAAACACAGAAATTATAAAATGACATAAGGAACCCCGAATGTAGAAATATATGGTACATTCCATATAGATCCGAAAAGTACCCCCGTTGGTATTGCTATAGGATTAGTTTTATATAATAAAAGCAGTCAACTTTGAGACAAAACACAAAAGAGCCAGTGATACGAGTATAAAAATGGTTAACTATATATATATATATATATATATATATATATATATCTTTCTTTCTTCTTCTTCTTCCTCTACGCATGAAAGCTGGCAGCTTGTTGCGTGTTTTCACTTCAGGTCCGGGGTATGGTGACGTCCTTCCATCGTAGTTGTGCTCGGCGTAAAGGCCTTTTCTGCTGAGGTGTCCAGTCACTTACTTCCTTCACACACACACACACACACACACACACACACACACATATATATATATATATATATATATATATATATATATTCTCCACTGCTTATTTGTTATAGTTAGCTACCAGATGGCAGTGAAGACCGAGTTCTCACTACATTTAGTAATAATGGAGAATATAATAAATATATATATATATAAGAGAGATAACGAGAGGTCCGGGTTCAAATCCCGTCCAGGCGTTTATTTTTCTTATCATGTCATATTAAGCTTGCATTGCTCAATGTCAAAAATTTAATTATGACATATATATATATATGAGATCATAGGAGCACAGAAAAGATAATAAAATAAAATAATTGTTGTAATAAAGAAAAGAGTTCTCAAATCTTAATTTTTAAAAAATGTAAATTACATGAAATATCATATATATCATCATCATCGGTGAAGGTTTTTCACTTCCGATGTCCTGATGTGTTTTAATACAGAATCCTCCCATCTCAGTCTGGGTCTACGAATTTCATTTCTTCCTTCTGGTTTTGATTTAAAACATTTCCTTACAGTTCTCTTATCACCCATTCTCACTAATTATTGTCCAGCCCATTCCATTATTTTAAATAATATAGGTTCAACAATATCTGGCTTATTATACATATAATTATGTTTACAGTGGTTATTTCTTAAAATGGATGATATTGTGTGTTATAGGTTATGTTGGTAATACTAATCTTCATTATGGTGTTCACACCGAGTAGACCACTGGAGTGTCCAACACAATGCCGCTGCAGTAATTACAAAACTTGGTGCAAATTCTCCAGATTCTACAAACTGCCGTCACAACTACCCGGCACCACACAGTTACTCAGCATCCAATTCGACGATATTAAAATAATCAATCCATCCATGGTAACTATAAGCGGGTTGTGGAATTTAACACACCTTGAGCTAAACAAGGTTCAGTTACAAGAAATTGAGCCCGGTTCATTTAAAACATATGAATCTCTTACAGAAACTGATCATCACAAACAACAACGTAAGTGAGGTACACGCTGACACGTTTAAATACCTTAACAATCTGTATTATTTAGAGTTGCGAGAAAACAGCATAACACGTTTCCCGAGAGAGAATTTTCACATCTTGCTAATGTAAGGTATTTGTATATTTATGATTGGACAACAGTTTTTCCGACAAATGTAGATAACGGAACCAAGAAAAATCTTAATTGCGGAGCGATGAAAACACCAGGGATGCTACAGTTACTTAGTTTCTATACAATTCAAAGTACTATTAATTTTGGAGCAGTAGTGGATTTCCTTTGTACCTTCACTAAAATTTCGCTAAACCTACAGAGTTCTCATTCATTACACATCGGTAAAGACGCATTTCTCGGTGCAAGTAGAGTTACAGACCTAAAACTAATGGGCCCAAGATATGAAATATTAACTAATATTTTCAATGGTTTAGAGAAATTAATAAAATTACATATTACTTACACAGGTCTACAGGACATAAAAATCGGAGCTTTTGAAACTTTGACAGGCTTAAAGTATCTTGACCTCTCATACAACGGACTTACTGAAATAAGATCTGGCATGTTCAGAGGCCTTCGATCATTGAAAATTCTAAAATTAGATCATACACTTATATCTACATTAGGAAAAAATGGGTTCGAAGGTCTTCAATCTTTGGAAAGCTTAAGTTTGTACATGTGTCGAATAAGTATTTTAAACAATGATACTTTCATATCATTGAATAATTTAAGAGAATTATGTATTTATTCTTATGAATTAAAACAAATAGATGCAGATGTTTTTAATGGTTTGAGCCAAATAAAAATAATAGATCTTACTACACTTCATAATATAATTTCATTTAAGAATAACACATTCTGTAAGTTCAAAACACTCAGTGTTGTGAATGTGTCTGATACTAAACTTAACATAGAAGCTGGAACATTCACAGATGTTTGGGCGATTCACTTTTTTTCAAAAAACATATCACACAAGATAAAAAATATATATTATAGTGATATTAAATACGAAATTACTTTGCAGAGAGTAACTTTTGTAATTTTGGCAAAATTTGGTGACATAGGAATCAGAACGACTGTAAAGTCAGTACAAGGTCGTCTAGCGTTGCAGGAGTTAGAATTGTCTGTAAATGGAAAAACCCCAAACCTAAAGAAACAAGTTCAAAATTTAATAGAAAATATAGTAAATTTCACATATCGTAACCAGATTTCACACCTTGATATAAGTAACTCTAATTCAGTGATCTTTAAAGAAAACAGTTTCTCCGGATTTCTAAATGTAAAATCTCTAACTTTAACAAACATTAGGATGTTAGAAATACATGAAAATTCACTCGCGCAAATAAAATCACTGACGTCTCTCACCATCAAAAATAACCAACATGTAGCTGTAGTTCCTGGTGCATTTAACGGAATGTGCAACTTAATGGAACTTAAATTACTTGGAAATATTAAATTTATAATTAAACATATGTGGACGATTAGTGGTCAAATTAACAGGCCGTATCTGAATCTAAATGATTCTGAATCAATACAATTTGAAGCAGGCATTTTTCTGGGACTTGATAACTTGGAAACACTTTACGTTGTATGTTATGTATATCAGCGTAATCACAATTCAAGTTTCTCTCTCACCAGAGGTACTTTTCGAGGCTTGTACAATATAATAGAAATAAACATGCACCGTAATCATATCAAGGAAATACCTCCCGGAGTCTTCGGCGCTGAGTGTGAAGACAATTTTACATTATCGTGTAAAAATGTATCTAAACCATCGAGATATTGCAACGACACTTATGCTCTCAAGACATTGCAACATTTAGATTTATCTCGTAATAACATACAACATATCCACCAGCATGCTTTTATATCCTGCATAAGCCTAAAAACATTAAATCTAGATTTTAATAAAATGTTGACACTAGACAACACCTTTCTATTCACACCAGCCCTCACAACACTCAACATGCGTTATTGTAATGTAGCAAAGATCCCCAACAATACATTTGAATGCACTCCTAGTATTTCTGAATTCACATTAACAATACATAATTCAACACCACATGTCACTCCACTTCTTCCACTGAAACAACTGAAAATAGCTTACATCAATATTTATGAATATGATTTAACATGTGACTTTTACAAAACATGGCTCTGGTTTGAGGAGAAAAATATAACACCACACCTAGCAAACCATCCAGACCCTGGTATTGCTCTTTACAATCTTAACTGTAACATAACACATCAAGAGAGCCAACAAACACACAACAACAAACTAAACATAAACGACTCATTGTATTTGAAACAATACATTGAACCTATTATTCTAGTTGTTATAACAACGTCAGGAATTGTCCTCAATAGCTTTCTTATGTTCGTGTCCCTCTGGAACTCCGACATGCGCACAAAACACAATTCTTGTATAATACATTTATCTATAACAGACACTTTATCACTTATATTAAATCTACCCCTAAGTTACTGGAACACTTTACACGTCAACTGGGAACTGGGGGTGGTTACATGTAAAATGTTCATGTTTCTCAAAGAAGTTACTTTAGTTGCAAATATATTTTCAATTGTTGCGTTAAGTGTTGAAAGATTTCTCGTTGCTCGAAGGTGGAAAGATCTGAGAAAGGCTTGTAAGACTGACTACCCAATATGGTGGTTACTTGTGATGACGTGGGTCTCTGGTATCATTCTGTCGCTCCCTACTTACTATAACGCTTCTGTACACACTAGATGTCTCTACTGTCCACCCAATAACGAAGATTACATCAAAAGAGTTTGGATTTACCAATTCATTGTGCATTATTTCTTACCAGCTGTTGTGATATGTGCCTTAAACACAATGACTTCACGATACCTTAGGCAAAGCATTAAGAACATGCCAGGAATAGTTCATGACAACACAAGAACCAAAAACAGGAAAACTGTTGCAAACATAGTGATATTCTTTCTGCCATATTTGTTTTCAGCTATCTGCCTAATTTCACCCTCAGGATACTTGTAGCCTGGTCTGTTATCGACAAAGAAGATGTCTTGGTGTATTCTTTCGTCAGCTTCTGTTTCTTTTACTGCAACACCCTGTTAAACCCTATTTCTATTTTCATTATGAGCTCTAAATATAAACATTACTTCTTCAAATATTTCCCCTTCCTAAGTAACACAGGTACAAAAACCACTCACACTGTCAAGAAAACCAATTAGAATAAATTTGAAAATGTTGGGATTTGCTAGTAGAACCCTTGTTTCAGACATTGAAATGTGTTGTCTTAGAACGATCGGTGATGAAAATGAAACAGACCAGACACATACAGATGAATTTAAACATTTACCAGAATTACAATAACTGTTCATAATGTGATCTAAGATATGGACACGTTCAATTTATTGCAGTAAAACATTTAAAAGGTCGCTTAACAACCATATTGGAATGATACATAATACATGAACAACAATGTTAATTTTATGAACCGAAATCATAGTACAAGTAGATTGTATATTTCAGTTAATACAATTATATTATTTTCAAATACAGGGTGTAAATACAACAAATTGTATTATAACACAAGGCATTGCAAACTACGTATACCCCTTATGGATACACACTTCACCACAAGATAATGTAGTAGGTAATATTGAAATTAATGTACTCTGGTTTCGGGTTCCGATGCAATATTTAATACAATTAAAGAGAAAAATGTCTGTCTGAACTGTAATTTGGACCTATGTTCTGCAATTTTGCGCGCTCGCACTTATTCTTGGAGTTACCCAGGCACTGTTGGACAGACGTCCCAGCGCGAATCTTGAAATCCTTTGTTCAAATTCTGATTAATTTATACATTTTTCTCTTGTGTATTAAACCTTTAATCTGTGTTGAAATCAAAAACCTAAAAAACATGTTTGGTAAAATGCAGATGATGAGAGAGATATGATGAGCATTTTAATTTGAACAATATAACGTCATGGACCTGTTTCTTCTGGTTTAGAGGAAAAGTACATTTTAGTTCTGTAATTAAAAAATACGATTAATGTTTAGATTGTGGTATGTGAAATTTAAATGTTAAAATGTATACAAGATAATTACTTACAATATTAACTTAAAGAACTGACATAAATACTGTACATAAAACCATCCATTTACTTCGCTTACATATTATGGATCTTCTTACAATCAGACAAGACCTGCTTCATCCCTGCGGCCTAAAACAAATTATTGAATGTAATATAAGTTCATTTTCTAGTGAAGATCAATATTAAAATGTAACGTTAATTTTGTTGTAATGATAATTTAAAGCTGCACCACATGTTAGGGTTAAAGTAGATGAACCACCTGTCATCTGAACATCGCTCCTTCTGTTTCCCTGTGATCAGATATATTATCAAATTCAAATCACAAGCTCAAGGAAACTAAGTTACAAACAAACTGATTCTAGTTACCATGGAACATCTATTCAACACAAATGTTTGTTAAGTTAAAATAACATTTGTTTTTAAAATGGTAAATTGTAAAACATTTATGACAACTTGAATTAAGTTTATTCCACACGACGACACTAGGTTCCGCAGTAAATGACTCATGTTCCTTCCATCACCAAATAAAATAACATACGTATTACTACTGTTTCTGCACGCCTCGCCATATAAGAACTAATTGTTGCTTTGACAGTAAATCATAAGCTATAATAGCGTCATGGATATTCACCTTTATTTTTATCATTAAGTTGACATCAAGTTAAATACACTAAATACTTAAATATCTCTTCGCTTTTACAAACTGAATTCTCAGATTAAATGTTACATAAAGTAAAATTCCCAACAAACTAATAGATTCATTTCACCAAATATGAAAAAAAAAAAAAAATTGGTGGTGTCAGTACCGCTTAAATACGAAATTCAATGGCGGAACCAAGTGTCGTGATCGAGTGTTTTAATGTTGTGTAACGTGTGTACTGTCAGTCTGTAACAGTGTACAAGTAAACATGTGCAAGTATATTCAATTAACAAAAATATTGTTCGTTGTGTCGAGGATATTCAGCTAATAATTACAATTTTTCCTTAAAATTGGCATGTTTATTAGATAGAGACTAGTTACAGTTGATGAATTCTTGTGACGCTGAAAATGCTTCCACTGGACAATAAAGTGTTTATTGAGAAAATATACACTGAAATTAGAATTGAACAATAATAGTACAATTGTAATGAGAACAGTGTGGCAACATTCCCACAATCTTTGTTAGCACGTGTATTGTATTCAAGAGTAGTATTGAACCTTTTTTTCTCAGCGGACTCCTAAATACAAATTTTCACTCTATGCTCTACTCCATTTTGATGTGAAAATACATAAAAAGTAAATTACACAAATGATCATACATTAAATAACTCAGTTTTATTTAAAAAAAGGCGATAAGAATTCGTGGAAATAGAAGTGTCTCTGAGAAATATGATTAAGACTATTTATGAACTCTAATAGAAAATATACGTTTCATTTGGATTTTACTTAACCTCTAAGAATTCATCCCTTACACTCGGGGATTCAGATTGAATACCACAACACCTAACTTTCAATACTACTCATTGAATTATTTATATAATTAATTAATTATCGGTAATTAAATATGCAACTTCAATAAATTTCATTGTTGTCTTATTTCAATTCAAACTGCATTGTTACCTCCTGTCTGGTAATTATATATTAACATTTTTCGTTATTTAAAAATGTCATTTTTTATTATATCTATTTCAAATTGTGTACCAATAAAATTCTCGTGTCACATGGCGTCATATAAATATATTTCCTGATGAACATATACTATTTTTCCATAACTTGACGTCATCAACATCTTTATCACGTCATGGTTTATGAGAATCCTCTGTGCCAGCCTTTATTACAGTTGAATGAACTTTCTCCAACGCTTCATTGACCGACTCAGATTCCGTCTTCCTGTTGCTTTATTATCATAGGCTTGTCTTGGAATGTTGGCATCCACAATGCATGAGAATTCCACCTACTTCTAAAATCCAATTTTTTTCTTGGAGGAGAAAGATTATGAGACCATTGTGGTATATTTGTTTCTTATGCTATCTATTATGGAACATCCCTTAACAGAACTAACAAATTTCAGAATGGCTATAGCGAAATACAAAATTACTGGTAAGCATAACTTACCAACATAATATCTAAATTATATTATCAGGGAAATAATTTTTAAGAATAGAGTTACAACCTAATACTGGGCGGCTATTCAAATGACGGTTCGGGTAACAGTCATGTATATTTTTAATTTAACTTTTCCTGGTGAAGCTCGGATGACAAGATTCCCTGAAATGCATAATAACATACATTTCCAGAATTGGGCCAATGTTTAGTTTCTTTCTGAACCTTGTTCCTTTATGGAATTATTGTTCCTAGGTATTTGAATACAACCAGTTCTTCAAAATTTCCTCCATTTGTCATTAACGTGTCCTTTTCCATTATATAACCGTAGATTTAGTTTTATTGAAGTTTATTTTCAGTCCCAATTTCTTAGTGTTACTCAATAGAACGTGCGTGTTGGCCCTTAGTGTCTCAACGCTATCGCCTAATATTGCTATATAATCAGCACAAACCAATAGTTTATTACACCACTGAGTTGTAGCACTTCTTCATACACTAAATATTTGATGGCATGTTCTGGAATAAAATTGAAAAATACAGGAGATGGTACATCTTTACGGAACACATTGGGACATGAAATGATACAACTTTATCCTTTGGTATTACTTATATCAGATCTTTTTCAGCACGAATTAAGTTAAAAGTCGAGATAAATAAAACATTTTTTCTGATACTTCACAAGGGGAAATTAGCAACACTGCAGGGGCGTGTTATATGTATTTTATTGCAAAATACTAAAGGAAAATATTGTTTAATTTAATATTTCGTAATGTTATGTATGAAACTCAGACAAATACAACCATTTTCGGGTTATACACAAACTAATTATTATAATAAAATCTCAAGTTTAGGATTAAGATCACTCCTGGCGCATCATTGCCATCATACATCATCGGCGCAGCTGAACTCCGCCTTACAGGTGCCCCAACTTCAGAAGAGGGTACAATAACGCCAATACCAGGAGTGAACATCAGAATGTTGAAATTACACACCAGTGGCATTGGATATATTTTTTTTTTCTGAGAAAATTGTACATTTGTGGCCCAAATTGAATAAGATATTTTGGTTATATTTACCTCAAAGAATTCATACTTAAAATCTACGCACCTATATTACTTCCATCCTGTATATTTTTGTTTTTAACATTTGTTGAGAGAAGTCGAGGTGACAAAAGAGTCCATGTAAATAATAAAATAATGCGTTCAACCAATGTTTAATTTATTAAATAAATAAATACAGTTTAATAAAGTTCTGTATTTTCTAGATTTTAATTAATTGAGTTGGTGTTTACTTGATGAAAATCCATATTTATTAATTAAATAAAAATAAAACGTAGTTTTATTTGATTTTCATATTTATTATATAATTCAGTGACAGCTGTTTCGGTACACTGTACCTTCTTCAGACATGTTAACAAATTATGAATTGTGTTGCAACTGATCTAAGCAACAATACAACAATATTTATTTATTTTTTTTAATTTAACAAAGGGGATTCATTCAAATCAAGTTGAGAATTTAACAGTTGTTTACTACTTTTAAATTTATTAATTTCTACAGCCTCCAAAAGATCTAACTTCTTACCCTTATCACAAATATGTAAAATTTAAAAATTTGGATCGAAACAATGATTAAATTGGAATAGGTGGTTAGCATATTTTGAATTTTCTAAATTTCCGTTATATGCTCTCATGTGTTCCTTTATCCGAGAGATAAAAGGTCTACCAGTTTGTCCTATATAGACATTGTCATATGTGCCACCCTTCAATTTATATACACCTGATAATTTTTCTTTTTTTGTTTTGGTTTTATTGTTTTTTATTATATTTTGTAGAGTTTTATTAGTTTTAAATGCCACATTAATGCTCAACTTTTTAAAGTGTTTATATATTTTATTTGAAAGTGGGCCTGTGTATGACATTATGACATATTTCTTTATGTTTTCTTTGGGTAAAGGAAAAACTTTGTTAATTGCTTTTTTGTAATGAACCTTCTTAATTAAACATTCTATAATTTCAGGGTCGTTGCCATTATTAACAGCTAATTGTTTAATAATATTCAATTCATTATTATATTCCAAGGGTGAAAGAGGGATATTTAAAAGTCTATGAATGTAATTATTAAAGGCTGCCATCTTATGAGTATATGGGTGAAGAGAAGAACTATGGATAGTGGTATCAGTATGAGATGGTTTGTGAAAGATACCAAACTCAAACTTATTATCAATGTGTTTTATTGATAAATGCAAGAAATTTCTAGATTTTGTTACACTCAATGTTTATACTGACGACATAAAACAAAACACGCAAGAATATTTTTACCCTTATATCTAATACGTATATAAAAATGAATGTTTGTTTGTTCATATTTTATGCGCTGCCATTCCGTTCTTCCGATTGCGTTAGGGCTTTCTGCAAATTGTTTAGGAGATCCGACGAAGGTTATATAATAAAACAGAGTTGTAATAATCAACCCCTTCACCGCTAAAAATCACCCTTAATGTAAAACGTGAAAAAACGTTGCTTCTTGGACGCTTAAATGGATTATGCTGCCTAAACCATAACAAACACACGAAATTAATGTACCCAGAAATTATTATCTAAAAAAAATACAAAAAAGTCTGCGACAGCGTATGTTTATCATTTATGGATACCTCACAATAACCATTTTTAACTTTGATTGATGAAAAATAGATTCCGGGGCAAGTGTAGCAGCGCACCGGTAATCAGCACAAGATATCTTAGAATAATTACGCTATACATGTATTCTTTTACTTATTCAATTAAATATAAAACAGGTTACTTTTCATCTTTCAGCTCATTTGTGCCAAGAAAATCAGAATAAGTAGATTCACGGACAATGCCGGGAATCAGCACGGGTTATCTGAAAATAATTACGGTATACATTTATAATTATTTACCTCTTACTTACTCAACAAAACATTAAGAAAACATTAATTAATTATCTTTTATTTAGGCGTAGCAGCGCACGCTGAGTATTAACTATACACACACACATATATATATATATATATATATATATATATATATATATATTCATTCATAGCGTTCTGTTCAAGAGCAGACTCAGCATTCTCCACTCTTTCCTTAACTCAGCTTTCCTTTTTCTATCTGCATACAAACCATTCATTTTAATATTGTCTATCATCTGATGTATTTTTCTGCCTCTAACTTTCTTTCCGTTGACCATTCCTTCTAAGGTATTCTGCAGCAGGCAGTTTCTTCTTAGCCAGTGGTCATTCCAATTTCTTTTTCTCTTCTTTATGAGTTCCAGCATTGTTCATCTTTCACCCACTCTGTCTAGCACATCTTTATTTCTTACTTTGTTTGTCCACTTTATACGTTCCATTCTTCTACATATCCACATATCAGAAGCTTCCAGTCGCTTTTCCTCCTTCCGTCGTAATGTGCAAGTATCTGCACCATACAATGCTACACTCCACACAAAGCACTTCACTAGCCTCTTCCGTAATTCTTTTGCCAAAGGTCCGCAGGAAATGCTTCTCTTCTTGTTGAAAATTTATTTTGCCATTGCTATCCCCTGCTTTACCTCTTGACCGTAGTTCATGTTACTACTGATAGTACAACCCAAGTATTTGAAGCTCTCCACTCGCTCAATGGTCTCATCTTTAATCCACATGTTTTCGTCCTTGGTTTCTTTCCTATAATCATGGCCTTCGTCGTAATTATATTTATCTTCATCCCATAATCTTCGCACTATCATTTAGCGTCATCAGCATGTTCCTCAGTTCATTGCATCTTCTGCTAGCAAAGCCATATCATCAGCAAATCTTATGCACTTTATTCTTCTTCCTCCCATGTTTACCCCTCCCGTATTGCTGAAGCAGTTCTTCATTAGGTCTTCCAGGTAGATGTTGAAAAATATAGGTGATAGGGGACATCCTTGCCTTACCCTCTTCCAATTTCTCTTCCCTCTGACATTTCTTCTCCTATCTTCACTTTTATTCGCTGTTTCATATAAAGACTACTTATGAGCCTCCTCTCCTTCCAGTTCACGCCAATTTTCTTCAAGATCTTCAGGAGTTTATTCCAATTTACTCTGTCAAAGACCTTTTACAGGTCAACAAATACTGCATAAACGTCTTTATCTTTATTAATTAAATAAAAATAAAACCTAGTTTTATTTGATTTTCATATTTATTATATAATTCAGTGACAGCTGTTTCGGTACACTGTACCTTCTTCAGACATGTTAACAAATTATGAATTGTGTTCCAACTGATCTAAGCAACAATACAACAATATTTATTTATTTTTTTTTAATTTAACAAAGGGGATTCATTCAAATCAAGTTGAGAATTTAACAGTTTTTTACTACTTTTAAATTTATTAATTTCTACAGCCTCCAAAAGATCTAACTTCTTACCCTTATCACAAATATGTAAGATTTCAAAATTTGGATCGAAACAATAATTAAATTAAAAAATTTAAATAAATATTGTTGTATTGTTGCTTAGATCAGTTAGAACACAATTCATAATTTGTTAACATGTCTGAAGAAGGTACAGTGTACCGAAACAGCTGTCACTGAATTATATAATAAATATGAAAATCAAATAAAACTACGTTTTCTTTTTATTTAATTAATAAATATGGATTTTCATCACGTAAACACCAACTCAATTGATTAGTCTTTATCTTTTTCTATATATATTTCTCCTATTGTTCGTATCAATCCAATTACATCTCTTGTACAAACTATTCTTCTTAAAATTCGCTTTCCATCGTAGGACGTAAACGTCGATTCTGTATTCGCAGGAGAATCTTTGCAGAGTGTGATATGAAGCTGATAGTCCTGAACTCCCTACATTTCTTGTATTGTTTTTCTTCGGTATTGGTATTAACACTGTCTCAGTCAAATCTTCGGGTCATTCACCTTCTTTACATATATTGTTGCATAAATGCAGAATTTCCTTCTTTCCTTCACCCAAGCATTCAACCAATTCAATGGGGATTCCATCTACCCCTGTTGCTTTCCCATTTTTCACTTCCTTAATTGCTAGTTTAACTTCTTCCTTCAGAATTGAAAATCCTTTTTTATCTTCTGATACATCTTCTTCATTTTCTATATCCAAGTTAGCCGGATATTTCTTGTCTCACATATATGACATGAAAAGAAAAATAGATGCTTAGACGAGGATATGAATCCGGACCTCTTAATTGATTCTTCAGTGCACTGCCAGTTACGCTATCCAAGAATCCTGGTACAAACATTTATTTTTCTTTATATATATATTCTCTATTACGAGAGGTAGCGTGAACTCGATTGCGAACTTCGTATCGCCTTTAACTATTTTTACGTTAATTTTTCCGTATGGTTTTGTTGATTGAGATGAATTTATGTTATCTGCATTCTCAGTATCATCCATAAGTGTATCATAAGGATTATATACATTTATTGATGGAATATTTTGATGAAACTTGCTGATTTCATTATACTTTCTTTTTTTACGAACTTGTTGACAGTTTGGATTCTCATCATCATCAAGAAGTCTCTGTATAGTAATATCATCTTATGATATATTATAGTCATCTTGTTTTTCATTTAATTGAGGCATGGAGATTGTTTCTGTAATATTAGGCATATTATTATAACTAACAGACTTACTTACAGTTCTATTATTCCGTTCCTTAGGACCTTCATATGTTTTTAAATTGATATTCTTCTTGAATGTAAGATTTATGTCACATAGGCCTATACCAATTAACGGATATCCACTTGATATCTTATCATTCATGGTCTCTAGAACTGATTCGCCATATTGTTCAATGTCCCTTCTCGGTCCAGTTAAATTTAAATTAAGTTGCTGTCTTTCAGCCAGATTACTTAAAACTAATACTTACACACGAAATTAATATTATTATCAATATATTGAAAATAAAATAAACACCGAACACACTTAATTATGAAATAATCAATATTTGTAGTTCAATTGAAATTCGCGGTTGCAACAAAAAGCACAGCCACCTGGATCTCTCTTTGTTAAATAATAAACCAATTACCTTACACGGCCATCTGTTTGAATCGTATGGAACTCACAGAACTCTTTATTAAATAATAAACAAATAATTTGCAATAAAAAATAATGCGACTATAAATTTAGTTATAAACAACCGTAGGTTTCAAGTTGGATCAAACTGCACACAGTGTGCAAAATTGTATTAAAATCGGTTCTGTAGTTTAAGATTCCTTCGCGGACAAACAGCGTGACACATAATTTTTATATATTTATATATATATATATATATATAATATATACCGGTATAATTTTTTTTACTTTTAGCAGTCACGCTTCTTTATTTCGATGGTATAATTAGATTTTTGACATTGGATAATGCAAGCGTAATATGACATGAAAAGCAAAATATATGCTTGGACCGATATTTGAACCCGGACCTCTGAATTTATATTTCAGTGCTCTGCCAGTTACGCTATCCAAGAATCCTCGTACAAGCATTTATTTTTCTTTATGTGTATTCTCTGTTACGAGAGGTAGCGTTAACTCGATCTCACTGCCCTCTGGTTAGCAACTATAACAAGTAAGCTAATTAAAGGTAATTGTTTTACTTCAAAGCAGTGACACTTCTTTATTTCGATTCTCCTGCACAGAGCGAGTTGAATCCCGCAGTAGCAACCGAATGTTCTGGGTTCAATCCCCAGTTAGGTTTTCTTCTATTTTCCTCAGACTTCAAGGCAGTTGAGAAAAATATGACAAACATTTTGAAGAAGCGATTGAATTGAAATACGTTGGAACGATAATTGCAATAATTAGGAATGAGGTGCAAAAAAATTAACATAAGCTCTTCTCTCAAAACACATGCCATTACTGATCACAGGAACTTCTGTCATCCCAGGTTCTCTAAAAAACACTACAAATTATATATATCCGTCCATAGTAATTCTGCCCGAAGGCAGGTCCTTCACTGCAATCATAGCATTTTCATGCTATGCTTGCAACTTTACTAGGGAATTGTGTAGGTGTGGTAGCTTCCCGTTGCTTTCCACACCGGTGAAGAATGATGATGATAATGATAATGGTAAGGATGATAATGATAAGGATGATGGCCATATGATTTCGGGGACCGTTTGGGCCTTAAAGTTTTCCTGACATTTGTCTTACAGGTGAGGAAAAACCCCGATAAAAACCTCACCCAGAAAAACTGCCCCGACCGGGGATCGACGTGACAAGGCAGCACGCTACCTCGAGACCACAGCGGTGGACATATATATATAGCTTATTCTTGGAGTTATAATATATCGATATGAAACACGGTAAAAGGTGAGATGGTACCAATAACACTGGACAGCGCTGAAATTGCACTTGACAAGAATTACATGTTTCTAACGTATTTTTATGCCCAGATTTCAAAACTGAAATCCCTTTTGCGTTACACCTACCGTTTGGAAGTAATCGCCAATTTATGATTATACTGACGGTCCGACCGAGCACATAGTAGCGGGCAATTGTACACATAATCTATTGTATTGCCTTTACCTCACCCTCATGAAGAAGGAGCATATGACAACACATTATTACTTTATTACTGGGAAACAAACATTTACGGCCTATAGGGTGGTCTGTTTCAATATATGAGCCCTATAAATGGCATGCCAGATTGCATGGCGTAGCGATTATATGTTTGCACAATTTATTTTATTGCGGTTGCTTAACCTCCCTACTTTAACTGTTGAAGCAGAGTGAAAAAAGTAGTAATTTAAAAATATATTTCATTTTCTAAGGGATCTCAATTTAACAAAAATCAGTCGGAACTATTAATCTCTAGGTCACAGAACTAGTACTTGCTTGAGCCCAATGTCAAAGTGAAAACTTATAGGAAACGTGAACACTCTATGAATTAATTTGTCTATTGTAATGATGTTGAAGGACCAATCGAAAAATTGAGCGGTAAAATTTGCAATCTACAAGAATGCCGGCTTTTCATTAATTATTTATAAGTTTAAAGGCAGTGTTGTTACATAATGGTAATGTTGACCCTTCTCTGCCTATAGCCATTGCTCAGATTATTCATATAAAATAACCGTACGAACATATGAATTTACTTTTAAAAACTGTTAACTACATAAAACATGAATAGAAAATATATGTGGAGATGTTAAAGTCATAGAGATTCGCCTTGGAATGCATAGTGGTTTCACCAAGTTTTGTTCCATTTTATGCGAGTGGGACAATCGAGCTAAATACAAACATTATGAAGTAAGAGAGTGGCCTCTAAGGGATGCTTTGCTATCAGTGGACAAGCTTATTAAACACCAACCACTAACAAATGAAACATATTGCTGCCACCCTTTCACATTAAGCTAGGCTTAATGAAAAATTGTGTTAAGGCTCTAAACAAAAATGGTAAAAGTTTTCTGTATAAGAAAGAATATTTTCCAAGAATTAGTGAAGGTAAATTCAAGGAAGGCATTCTTATTGGCCCACAAATTCGTGAAGTGATGCAAGACAAGACTTTGATGACGTGCTAGAGGACAGTAAAAAACAGCATGTATAGGATTCAAGACAGTGTGTGCTAATTTTCTGGAAAATGTAATGGCCGAAAACTACCAAGAAATTATTGAGAACATGCTAAAGGCATATAAATACTTGGTGTATAATATGTCATTGAAAATACATTCCCTACATTCCCACCTGGACTTTTTTCCTCCAAACCTGGGGGCCGTCAGCAATGAACACGGAGAACGTTTTCATTTAGATATATATTTCATAGAAAGAAGATACAGAGGGCAGTGGCCACCCAGCATGTTAGATGACTATTGTTGGCAGCTAATTAGACATGTCTCTGATGTTATCCATAAGAGGAAATGTTCCAGAAAATCTTTTTAGAATGTGAGTAAAGTTAAACTTTTTTTTCTATATTCCTGTACTTTTTTGCATGATAAATCAGAAAACTTGTGGCTACGTCTTCCCAAAAGTCATTTATTCTATACAATTCTTTCTAAAAAATCCTTTTGTTTTTAAAAATAACACAAGGAATTATCAGAAAACTGAAATTAGATATGTTCGGTCATTTTTTTCTGGATTTATATGGAAATTTTCAATCATGTTTCCTGCAAAAATGGTACGTGATAGAACATTGTGGATTGCAGATCTATATTCAGCATAGGTTATATATTTATAATCACCTATTTTCATTCTTGTGCAAAAAACGTTTGAAATTTGTTGTCCAGAGTAATTAGTAACATGCATTTCTTATTTATTCATGACAAAAAATGTATATAATGGGGACTTTATATAAACATTGAGAAAACTAAATACCTGTGTATAGGAGAAGAAATGGAATATATAAATTTCAACAATGGAGAAGAAATAAACCCTAGTATTGAATGCACTTATTTAGGAACAAAATTAGACCATTCAGGCGATAACACAGCGAAAAATAAAAATAGAATCGCACAAACAAAACAAGCAATAATTGCTTTAAACTCTGTTTGGTGGAGCAAAAATATTGCAAAAAATAGAAAATTACTAATATATCAAACCATAATACAGAGCATTTTAACATATGGTGCTGAATCTGGCAAATTCCTACCAGGGAAATGAAAAGAATTTTAAGTACAGAAATGGATATTTTAAGAAGATCAGCTGGAAAATCTAGAATGGATAGAATACGAAATAAAAAAATAAGGGAAATTATGGGTGTACAAGAGGAGCCGGACACCATAGACATCATAGAAAAGAAAAGATTGCAGTGGTATGGTCATGTCAAAAGAATGCCAGAACAAAGATTACCAAAAATTGTTATGGAATGGATCCTAATGGAAAGGAGGAAGGCAGGAAGACCGAAGAAAACTTGGATAGAAGGGGTACAAGCAGCTATGAATATCAGAGGAATGGAGGAAGATCAATGGATGGACAGAGAGCAATGGCGTTTGGTTTCCGGAAGACGGCGGCAGCTGCCTTGATACCGGATGATGATGATGATATATACTAGCCTGCCCGGCGAACGTCGTATCGCCTTTAAATATTTTTACGTTAATTTTTCCGATGTTTTATAGTTATCCACTATTCGGGGCGGAAACAAATCCAACAAATCAAAGATAATAAAAATCGGTCCAGCCGTTCTTGAGTTATAACTAGTGTAACTAATATATAACAAAGTCGGATTAGTGACACTAGTTATAACTCAAGAACGGCTGGACCGATTTTTATTATCTTTGATTTGTTGGATTTGTTTCCGCCCCGAATAGTGGATATATATATATATATATATATATAAAGTCCCGGCCACGCGTTGCTGTGGCTAAGGTATACGTTAAATTATGTTGTAGTAAACTAAGTGAGTAATCTAAATCAGAAAGTTTTTGTTTTACACAATTTTTTAGTTCTGGTACGTTAACTACAGCCGGTATAAATATGGGTGGTGATTTATGTGGAGGTGGTTTTGTTGATTGACATGAATTTATGTTGTCTGCATTCTCAGTATCATCCATAAGTGTATCATAAGGATTATATACATTTATTGATGGAATATTTTGAGGAGGCTTGCCGATTTCATTATACTTTCGTTTTCTTCTACGAACTTGTTGGCAGCTTGGATTCTCATCATCATCAAGAAGTCGCTGTAAATTAATATCATCTTGTGATATGTTATAGTCATCTTGTTTTTCATTTAATTGAGGCATGGAGATTGTTTCTGTAATATTAGGCATATTATTATAACTAACAGACTAACTTACAGTTCTGATATTCCGTTCCTTAGGACCTTCATATGTTTTTAAATTGACATTCTTCTTAAATGTGAGATTTATGTCACATAGGCCTATACCAATTTGCGAAAATTCACTTGGTATCTTATCATTCCTGGTCTCTAGAACTGATTCGCCATATTGTTCAATGTCCCTTCTCGGTCCAGTTAAATTTAAATTAATTTGCTGTCTTTCAGCCAGATTACTTAAAACTAATACTTACACACCAAATTAATATTATTATCAATATATGTAAAATAAAATAAACACAAACACACTTAAATTATGAAATAATCAATATTTGTAATTCAATTGAAATTCGCGGTTGCAACAAGAAGCACAGCCACCTGGTCAAATAATAAACCAATTACCTTAGACGGCCATCTGTTTGAATCGTATGGAACTCACACTAACTTTTTGTTAAATAATAAAGAAATAATTTTCAATAAAAATAATGCGACTATAAATTTAGTTATAAACTTCCCTAAGTCTCACGTTGGATCAAACTGCACACAGTGTGCAATATTTTATTAAAATCGGTTTAGTAGTTTAGGATTCCATCGCGGACAAACAACGTGACACGTATTTTTTATATATTAAGTATATATATATATATATATATATATATACTCCGGACAACAAATATATATATATATACCTAACTAATCAGACGTGTACATTTTTTTCCATGACATCGATAGATATCCTTTATTTACAATTTAATTAGTTTACTGGCTCCGTGCTTACTCACATGTAAATTGAGCTGTTATTTTCATTATATCCTCAATTACTACGTTTCGTAGGATTTTTTTACCAAACTGTTTGAAAACAGTTGAAATAATTTTTTTCTTTCCGCTTTTCAAAAATTTTCCTTTTCGGTGCTTCAAAAATTGTATAGGAAAAGCAGCCAATGAAACAATTGAAATTCTAAAGTATTCTATACTGCGCATGCGTAAGAATAAAACAATGATTATTTAATGTATTAAAATTGTAATTATATATTTTTAAATTCTCCCATATAACTTTATAGACATGTGCTAGATAAAATATATTTTTATAGTTTTTATTTTATTTATTTCGAGTGTTGGCAAAACTACACTTTGACCAATAAAAACGCAGTCCAGACATCTGGTTTGTTTACATTACAACTGGAACTCAGCTCGGAAGAGATATAGTTACAGACCTGAAACGCTGTCTGTGTTGTTATAGTTCCTATCGTGTGCTACACGCGCAGTCAGTTACATTTTAGCTTAACTTAGAATTACTTGTAAGTACTTATTTCATATTTGAAATTCTTTTTCAGTGATCAGTAAGGCTAGTATTTGCATGTAATTACATATATTCTTTCTCTTTGCTTACACATGGGTAAAATTGACAAATGTCCACGAATTAGAAATCTGTCATTTATCAAAATTTATCATTAGATATTTTTACATATCTGAACGCAATTACATATGTTTACATATTTTAAATATTATTTTGTAAATTTACATATTATACCTGATAATTAGAAAATAGTAATATTTTGATAAGCGGAAAATAATTTAAAACAATATTTGTAACAATATTAGTTTACATTAAAAACTCAGATACCTGATTGTACACTGAAACTTTTTCCAAAATTAAATAGAAAAATTATACTTACTGAAAACGATGAACATAGATATAGGAAGACTCTGAAGTTTTAAATATAGGGTTCCACACAGCAAGATCTCTCTTAAAACCAGAAGTATCTACTCGGTTTATGAATGAAATAGAAATATATAGGGGGCACACCCCGGTAGGCCTATAATTGGTTAATGCCATACGACGTATCTTACAAGTTGGAAAATCGAGGGTCAAGAGCCGATGGGTTTTTTTAAACTGCTTAATCATCTGGCGGTATCATGTTCTGGTGTCGACTCAACCTATAAAAAATACCATAATATCACACAAGGCTGAAATCTCTACAAAGGTGGCAGCCTTAGCCTCCCAATATCCTAAGACACATAGTGGGATCACTTTATAATAGGAACATGATAATACCCTTCTTACCACGTTGTCAAATATTTAACTGCCAATTCCATCAAATTTGATCTATCTAAAGTTAACGTGTAATATAAATGTATATAAAATTAATTTTTTATATCTTTAATATTACATATTTTAAGCAGTATTTACATAATCTTGCATATTTTACAGTCAGTAACACCAATTCACCCCTTGTTTTTTCCAAATATAACAATGGCGTCACGGACCCGCACGTTTAGAGTGCTCGAGCTGTAAAAGTTCTTGTTGTCTTATGTGTCCGAGAGTTTTTACTTAGAATGGAACTGTCTTACATGCCGAAAGCTACCTTGAAATTTCTCCCAGAGAAGCGTTATGATGTATCAAGGCCGTGCCCAAAAAAAAAATTATCTGCCTTTTAACTGCAAGGCAGGCACAGAAATCGAAGCCAGAATCCAGCAATGGACGGAACAAATGGACTCCCTGCATAAATAAAACGATTGTGAGTGTGGTGTGACGCGGCGTGCGGACAGGTTATCAGGGTTAACCGTTTCACCAAGTCTCGGGTTGCATTACTTACTTGTAGTTTAAATGAGGGATTTGGCGCTGGATTTCAGTTTATGGATTTCAGTATCTTACAGTTACAAAATGCAGATAATTATTGGACATGGCATTGGTACATCACAAGGCATCTCTGGGAAAATTCATGGTAGGTTTCGACATGCAAATGGCTGACAGTTCCCTTGTTAGTTCTCAGAGTGAGACACATGAATATGAGTTCTTTGTTATTCTGTTTAATTTTAACTGTAAAATTCATCAAATTAAATTAATTGTAAAATTTTCAATTTCGAGGTAACGAGAAATGGTGATGTATGATATAATATTTAATCACATTGCAAACATCTCCGAAGTACATAAGGCACATGGTACTGTTGGTAATGATTCGTCCGTTCGATGGGATCATAAAGCCAGGCAAGCCTCTGTTTTTTTTTTACTATGTGCCGGCACCGGGTTTCACCTTCTCCCTTCTCTACATCATTCCTCATACAACACACTTTATACTACTCACAAACACATAAACGTACACTCTTCCTGCATTCCTCTCTCTACACAGTACAGGGATATCATCCCCTATATAATTTGCTACCCTCAAATCATTGTTAGTTATTCTCCTATCTCATTCTTTGTCTACCAACTGGGCATAATCCCTCTGGTTTTCCTACAAGCTTCCATGCCCCCCTTTCATTCCCCATTCGTGCCACATGTCGTGCCCATCATAGTCTACGAGAGTTAACTATTCTAACTATATCTGGCTTCCTATAAAGACCATGCAGCTCATTGTTGTGTAGTTTTCTATGTTTAATATCCTTGTGCGTCTCATTCCTATTTGTGATTATTGTTCTTAGGCACCGGTATTTGAATTCAGCCACTTCTTCAACATTTCCCTTATTTCCCTCATTTCCCTCATTTCAACTGCCCATTTGCATTATATGACACTATTGTCCCACATTGAGTAATATAATAATGTAACAATAGGAAAATGTAAAGATGTTGTGTTTCTGTAAGATTGATATTCACTATCACAGATAGCAAACGCATAACGATTTCTTTTAGGCAGGATGCAGAGAGCTGTGCTTGTGAGTTGGCTTATGATCCAGGCTTCCATTACATTTTCTTTTTATCCCTATATTGAAAAATGTTTTCAGTCCCCAGGAGAAATGTATAGTAACTTTTGACTATTGAGGCTATGTAAGAATTCCTAAAGTTTGTTTACCATGGTGTCAGACAAAAAAAAAAATTAATGAGAGATATGTTTACCTGAATTGGGATATGAACCCAAGACCTTGGGCTTTACGCACTAGTGCATTGACCATTATGCTATCCAAGTTTCCTAGTATAAACACACATTTTTTTTCTCTTATCAAATTCTATTTTACCCTAGTATGAAACTTCACTCACTACACAAGATATTATGATGGTATTGTTAATACTCACACATCCTGGATAGTAGCATAATTCTCAGTGCGTTAGTGCTTAACGTCAGGGGTCTTGGGTTGAATTATCAGTTCAGGCAAATATGTTTTCTCTTTGAAAAGTGATCCATATTTCAACATGAATGTACAGGGTGAACGGCAATTACACCGACAAACTTCAGAGACTGATTCCTGACTGAAAATTAAGGGAAAAAGAACCTATAAACATATGTCCGGAAATGAACGATGTGCGTGCAACGACAACAAATCGTCCCGGGACACAGTATCCACGTCACAACACATGTTCAAAGTGACCTCCATAGGATGTAATACACGCGTTCATACGTCGTATCATAGATTTCCTCACTCTTTCGAATATTCCGGCTCCTCTCCGAACAGCGTCACAACCGACGTGGACACTATGTTGAAGGGTAAGCACATCAGGAATTGGTTCAGCTTATAAAACACCTTTCAGATGCCCCCAGAGGTAAAACTCCGGGGGTTTAAGTCTGGTGATCATAGCAGACCATGCAACAAGGCCTCTGCGTGCTATCCAGCGTGTGGCGAAGATTTTGTTGAGGAGTCGGCGAACTGTAATGTAGAAGTGGGGTGGCGCTCCATCATGCAGAAACCACATCACCTGTCTTATTGCCAAAATCACATTCTCAAGTAAAACAGGAAGAGTATTCTGCAAGTGGTCCGAGAGAATGTCATTCATGAGTGGCATCTAACTTGGCAACGTTGAATTTATGGACACTTATTCATAGGATATTTTTCTCTCCACTTCCAATCGGAAATCAGTCACTGCAGTTTGTCGATGTAATTAAAACTCACCCTGTATAAAAATTCACATAATATAAAAGTCTGAAGTAGAGCCTGTGTTTGTAGTAGAGGCTTACAAAATATGTTGTTCAAAATTTTCCATTTAGACTTTGGTAATAGTTAAAGATACCATATAGCACTCCATCTGTTGTATGTTTAAAACACCATCCTTTGTAATGATTCTACTACAAACATAGGCCCTTCTTCAATTGACCAGTCCACAAAAAATAAACCTCAGGAATTCTTATATCAACTCAACATGCCAATTTGTCTCCTTTTATAAGCATTCTGGGAGAAATATTACTAATTTTGATGGTGAAATTGATGCTATTAATCTCTCACATATAAACAGTTTTATGTGGCTACAACGTTGCAAAAATATTGTCATTTTATCTGATTTCAAAGCAGCAAGTTACACCGTAACATTAACCATGAATCCATAAATATTAGAAATACAAAATATGATTCAGACTATTGAGAAACTTGGTAAACATAGTCTTACAATAGATTCCAGCCCATTGTGGAATGAAAGAGTTGAGATACTTTTAACAAAATGTAAAATTAAGCAAAAAAGTAACAAGTGCATTTTCTTATGAATCAATTATAATAATTATATAGAAAAAAAGATAGAAACAACTATAATTTAATTGAGAAGGTCGGAAACAGAAATATTAAAAAAAGACTGTTTGAAAACCCATTTACGTATAATTCTGGAACTATCACCAAAATCTGCAGTTGCTATACTGACAGGACATGACTACTTAGGAAAACATCTTCCATAGAATTGGTGTATTAAACAAACAGCTAGGTCGAGTCTGTTAGGAGAATTTCTAATACCATGCTATCTGACGTGAAAAGTTGTAACTATTTATATACAGCTGTTTCATGTGTATATATGATATCATCTGCATTTTATTAACCCTACAGAAACCCCAATATAAGTAATTTCACATTACGACATGATGCATAATGTATAAGAATTGTATATCACATGTTCAACTTATTAGCGTGTTCTTTTTTTTTTCCCCCCCTCAGAACTTGTATTTCTCTTTTGTTACTTCAAAGTTGGTACAAGGCTTTTAACTATGTGTTTTACAAGTATTAGATCCTCTTAGAGTCCCTCTGCCATAGCCGAGTGGTTAAGGCAAGATGTCTTGGCACAGAGCTACAGGACTTGCATTGGTTTGGATCCCATGATGAATGCATTTTCTGATGGAATTGTGGCCAGAGTGGGATCGGTGCTCACCTACCAAATTATGGAATTTGGGTAGCTACAACGCGTAGCAGCTCCAGGTTGAATTAACCAGGTATAACGACTGAGGGAACCAATATGCTGACTACATGTCACCCTGACATTGGCTGGACGATCTCCTACCTCGGAGATTAACACATGTAGAAGTGAGGCCAGCAGGCTGGCTGGTAGGCCTGTCGTGCCATGGAGACAGTGAGAGATATCCTCATTAAGAGATTTGGAAAATCTTTAGTTTGCCTTTAAAAGATCATCTATACATTTTTATTTTTACTCGATAAATGTGAATTCTTCAGTTACATTTTGTGTTCTGCTTTTACCTAAATATTCCGCAATAATATTTATTCAGTTGTTTTATTATCTTCTGAAATAGTTCATTCATTAGTTCGGCCTAAGAAATATTTCTTCTTGGGCTAATTCTGAAGTGTATGAACATGTTTGTAATAGTAAATAGTTTTGAAACAAATTGTGCAGTTCTTCAAAATTATCAAGATACGACATTCAAATATTGGGAAGCAAGAAGGGAAATAACATTTTGTTAACTGCAGAGCATTGTCTACATACATACATAATTTTGAAATCAACGAAGTATGTACTATATCTAAATGGTCCATCATGATAGAGAACGAGAGTAAAAAACACTCGAGGAAATACTTTTGATCTTAATTATCAGAGGATCTTAATAGTTCATAATACAGGAAAACAGCTGACGAATGAGATGTAAACCTACTGACCATGAACCTGGGGGATAATAGTGCCGATGAGATGTAAGAGTCCTTTTTTTAAAGTAAATAGTTTACACTTCAACTTAAGAGGAAATTCTCATAATTAAAATGCAATCTACCAATGATTTGGATACAGCAGATAGTGTTTATCTGTCTTGCGTCTGATTCGTGTGTTCACCGCCTACTGAGTGAAAGGTTTGGGTCAGTTTAAAATTCCTGACCCCAAAACCATTGACCTCCCAGCTCGTAAAATATTGCCTTAATCAACTGTGCATGGCGTGGTCCCTGGAAGGTGGAACTATGGCGAGCGGATAATTTCTAATAAAGCTTTGACAGATGTAAGATTAGTACCATTGTATTATTTACGGTTTGCCTAGAAACAAAAATTGCCAAACTGGGCCATTCATTCAGAATTACCGTGTACATACCTCATTTAATTACTTACTAAATGAATTCTTATCTTGAAGACATTTCATTTTTTTAAAGTGGAAAACAAATTCATGATATAAACCAAAAGGAGTAAAAGGTGGAAGTCCGTATGTGCTCAGGATTTTTAAACTGGCAGCATCACGGCTATAAGTGTACTCAGCCCCTAATGGAAGTGAGTACCACAGAATTATGTTTTGCAGGTGACGACAACCATAATTCAGGGTAGGTACCTCATACCAGTTGCGCAAAACTATCCCTACTAAGGCCTGTACGCACAGTGAAAGTAATATAAGTTTTAAGATTGTGACCTCGAGGTGCACATCTGGCTGATGGACGTGTACCACTTAAAAACTTTCGAGAAATGACATTTAATTCTACATATGCATTTATATATCAAGTCATGCGAGGGCGAAGAGAGTCCTATCAGCTAGGGGAGAAAACTCCAACAAAAAATCTACGTCCTTCAGGATATCTGGATGGTTGGGCATAGTGCAGGTTACCCAACTATGTAAAAATCTTTTGCTAGGAAACTGTCACATCAATTCAAACGGATCAATTTTTGACAAATTGGCAAAGGCTGGTTGCCACACACAAGAGATACCTGGAAGAGGGCTGTAGTGCTGCTCATGATGACAATGATTCTTTGTGGTAAATACAATAAAAATTGGTCATACAATATTAATAATGCACACACTGAACACAGATCTACAAATCAGACCTCATACTAGTAAAATGTGGGATTTTTCTCAAACTTTTTTTCTTCTTTCAAAGAAGACATTTAGTGAAATACATCAACGTTTACAATTCACTCAACTTTTATTGCCCGTAATGTTTTACTCGTGAACTGCAGAGTAATTGAGGATCACGTTTAAGGTGCATTAGGAGGTCAAATCCATCCATTGTTGAGGTTTTGTGTTCTATTTTTTTTTTCTTCTCAAAATCTTTGTACAGTAAAATTGGGGTTGTTTGTCACAATAAAAAATTAGCTATTCTATGTTACAGTCTGATATAAAAGAAAAAAATTACAACCAAATCAGAAGTAAAAGTAACACGTTAAAAAAAATATAACCTTGTAGAAGACGAACAAAATTCTCAATGTTATTATAAAGTACAGTTCCTTTCACAACTTAAAAAAACATTCACACACATTGTCCGTCCTAGCATTTGGTTGTTTGTCATATTTGTTTCCTTTCCATTTTTTCTAATACAATAGCATTCGTGCGATGTTGTCTTTCCAGAAACTTATTTTGTCAACTTTCCCTGCTTACAAATTCATACTCGGGGGAGAACCTTACTAAAAAACGGAAATAGGAAAAAGAATAATTATAATAACAAAAAAAGGGTAAAAAATGACCCATGTCCATTTTTAAATTATTTTAAATAGACACCATGAATGAATACGTTAAAAAACCATCCCTCCCCTCACTTAATGAGTTTCCCGTGTTAAAACCTGGAGTTAGGGAGTGAAGGTTAGTGAGCTGGAAATGTTAAGTTGCAGCACTCGATAAGATGCACACACACACATATATTCAAAAGGGAAGAAGAGAAGGACATCTCTTCGCCCATCACACCACACGTCTGTCGCAACGGCCATTAAGAGGACAAAAAAAAAATATTAAAAAAAATATAAACTAAAAATGCCTTAAAGATTTTGGGTTACAATACTATGTTTTTTTTATATTTTGTACAGTAATTGATTGATGTTTTAGTTATAACAATGAGTTATGGTTCAATTTTCACACAGCACATAGGAGACATGAAGTGATTTTTTTTTTCCTTTGGCATTTTTTAGTCTGTTTTAGCACACATAATAAAAAGAGATAATGTAATACACGTTTTCATTAATATTAGGTGAATTGGCATATTACGGTATTTTCCTCGAGAATACTATGTGCTGTGTGGAAATGAGACCATCATTATAAAGTAATAATACATTCCTACACCTTTTTATTTGAGAAAACTGTAATTTGTGACCTGTCAACTATCCGATGATATATATAAATCTAAAGGGTAATTTTCTACACAATCTCACAGTACATAAGGGCGAGTTCTATTAACAATTAAATGTGTATTTTGGTAGATTCCGCAATACAAACATGGGTGGAGAGTGACTTAACTATGATTTAAGAGAGGTGATTTATAGGGATGATTGAAAAAGTCTTGTAGAGCTTATGCCAGAGCAGTCATGAACCTACGAGTTTGCAAGTGACACGCTGCAACTACAGGACATGAACAAGCAGATTTTCTTGCTAAATCAGCCGCTAATTCAAGGGTTTATTACTTATACTCCTTCCGACCTCTTTCGTATGTTAGAGTAGTGTTAAGGGAAGATATTATACACTAAGTGGTTAATCAGTACGTAGCAACCACGATTGAAAGTTCAATTTCCTAAATGTCGGGGTTTCCAACCTGTAAATAACTAAATAACTATACTGTAATATTACAAATTATCTACCTAGGGCGGGAAGTAAATCACTGCCCTTTATGTACATTATGTACAGCCTTTGAAAAAAATTGATGGTGTAACTCTTGATGATGGAAAGTTAAGAGTTTTGAAGAACCATTCACACCAGTACGTTTTTATATATGCTGACTCGTTTGAGTACAAAGCAGGCGGCGAAAGGCTCTCTTCGTGAAATGTTCGTCACGTTCGTTTCAGTGGAGCAGTCGGTATTTCCGACGACGCGGGCCCACGTTCGATCCTGGTCTGGAAGTTTTATTTTTTTAATGTTGTTAATTTTCATAATGCCTACATTACCAGGCTTAGTCGTATAAATCAATGTGTACATATAGGGATAAAAATTAATTAAAGGAAACATCTCGTAGAAAATGAATAACGATTGTAACGTCTCACTACTTTGTTTACAAAATACAAGGCATACCAAAATTATTTATTTCCACAACTAATACAAAACGCGTCTGATTAATTTTAAATAAGTTAATATCTAATGTCATTATACAAATAAGTCCTGGTGTTTTGCATTGCTTCACACAGATAATTTCTAGGAGGGATTGTTATGGTCTGGTGGAGGGAGCTTCTGTTTCCCGTGAATGAGGTCGCCTGTTCGATCCCGTTGTCATGCATATTTTTTTTCTCCCTTGTCCTTATTTCAATTAATTTCCTTTTTTTGTTTCATTTGTTTTGCTTTGTTTTAGTATTTACTGTACTACTTACTTACGCGAAATTATTTTCCATTGTATGACTCACAACGAAATAGAACGTATTTCAGTTTTTCAAATAGTTGTACACTTGTGAACCAAATAGCTGTTCTCTGATCATGCGCAGTGACTTCGTTCTAAGACTTTAAAATTATCTGTGCGCCATCATTTATTTCAAAGACTGTACAATGTATATACAAAAATATATACAAAAGGTAGTGTTAATATAAATTATACGAAAAGAAGTCCCTGAATTTTAAATGCACAGACCTTTATTTCAAACAATGTAACACAATAACTAAGGACGTAATTTGCCGCCATTTTATGATTAACGTGATATTACGTTACCGCCTGTAGTCTCAACTAAATAATTTTCGGCATTTACGGTATAAACATTGACCACTCTGGTAACGTTAGTCAGTTGTTTATAATGAACGCTAATATTTCCAACAAAGATGTTATTATTTTACTATTATTTATTATTTTGAAAATACTATCGTGCAAAAAATAATGTAAAACGCACGTTGGTGAAGTGTTTTGCTGACTCTAGGAAATTAAAACCACTTTCCAACCTCGTATTGTAATGTGCTATTTTCCAACAGTGTTTGACTGAATAAAGTGCTAATACATAGAACCAAATTTTGTATCAACACATTTTATGATTGGACACAGCAAATTTGGACATTACTTGAAACAATTGAAATTTTATTTCAAACAATGTAAAACAATAAATACGTATTTGCCGCCATTTTATGATTAATCGATATTACGGCCTGCTGTAGTCTCAACTAAATAATTTTCGGCATTTACGGTATAAACATTGACCACTCTGGTAACGTTAGTCAGTTGTTTATAATGAACGCTAATATTTCCAACAAAGATGTTATTATTTTGCTATTATTTATTATTTTGAAAATACTATCGTGCAAAAAATAATGTAAAACGCACGTTGGTGAAGTGTTTTGCTGACTCTAGGAAATTAAAACCACTTTCCAACCTCGTATTGTAATGTGCTATTTTCCAACAGTGTTTGACTGAATAAAGTGCTAATACATAGAACCAAATTTTGTATCAACACATTTTATGATTGGACACAGCAAATTTGGACATTACTTGAAACAATTGAAATTAAGTACAGATAGCTGTATTTGCTGGAACTCCAGCCAGACTCTATCACATCTGTTATTTTATTACCAAAGACATGAATTGATTACTATATTAGAGTACTGACAAAATAGATCTCATCTGCCTTTGTCAAATATTTTATATAAGAAGTTCTGCTACAGGAAGCTGTGCGACTTTGTCTTTTAGATTTTCGAGAGACTTTGAGTTAGTATTTAGATTATTAATTAATTAATTTAGTTATTTACGAGTATATTACATTAGAATATTAATATATAACTCTAGAGATTAAACAAAATATGAATGAATGCACATAATTTTAATGTAACTAAAACACTAGCGTACCGGAAGATGAAATAGGGTTCACGCTATTTGGAGATTCAGTAATAATGATAATAATGATGATGATGATGCTGATAATAATAATAATAATAATAATAATAATTATTATTATTATTATTATTATTATTATACATATGTAATACCTTTATTGTGATCTCAAATAATAGAAAATCTATGCCACTCAATTTATCATTATATAGCTTATATGTGACACTTTATCAGTGAGGTGCGATACTCACATCAACTACCCCAGCTGTACGACGAAACGTACTCGTATCATCTTGTGATTCATAACAACCTATTTTCCAAATTGTTCAGTTTAAAATTGTATGAGCATTTATTACGGTAAATGAGTTTCCTGAAATCTATCATACTAGTAGAGTATATAAAAAATAATGTGTTACAATTCATACTCGTGTATGCACAATTCAATAATACATGCAGTGATGCTCACTTAAAATGAGTCTGTAATGTACATTATAGAGCGATTCCATGAAATGTCATACCGAGGTGAAAATTTTGAAATTGACGCAGGATTAATTTTTTGGCGCAATATATATCTTTAAGGATCAAATTTTGAGATTCTATAAGATAATGTTCCATAAGTGTATTATTTAAATCTGATATTAGTGGTAGAGCTTCTCATATTACAAACCTGTGAAAACACGCAGAATTTTACCAATTTGTTGTTTAATGTTTTGGTCGTATTAATTCGTTTTATTTTACAAACTCTTTTGTTAAACCATATTTTGGTCCTCCGTAGTCGTAAATGTAATAATATTAATTGCATTCTAATGTTCTATATATCTTAAATGTGTCCTATAATTGTTAACTGCAAACTATGGTCAGTCAGTCAGTCACGGAAAACGTATAACAATTACTTTACACAACATAATAATTGATGGAATAAAATTTCCTCTTGAATTCTACGTTATCGGTACCTAACTAACAAAAACGTATTGAAGACATTTTCTTGTAAAGTCATTATTCTGCCCGCTAGTGTCCCGTGACTGACTGACTTTTTGTCCTATCATATATATGCTAATACGCATGGTGCAGTCCGCATTCCGCTGAGGATTAACATAAACGTGGTTTAGGAAATCTGGTATACTCTTCGGCTCAGCTATTCCATAAAATGATTACTAACCCTTTTTCTGTGTCATTTTGAGCTAAAAGGCAGTTAGCGGAATCATTTAAATATATTCAGAAAAAAGGTTGCAGTAAACGAAGTAGTCATTCTTGTCGATTTATCAGAAAATTATACCTACAAAGAACAAAATGAGATCCAGGCAGTTCATTGGAAACATTAGCATAGGGCCTATCTCAATATTACTGCTGTTGCCTAGTTTAGATGGAAGGTGATAGAGAAGTTCAGAAGAAATACTTTGTTCTAGTGTCACGTTATGTGCCACATAGCAAGTATGCTATAGATGTTTGCAATAGAAAAGTGTTTTTTGAACTATAGTGATTTCTTCCAAAACTTGAGGTGATAAAAATGTTCAGTTGAAGCAGCAGGTAATAGAAATAGGCCTATACATTTAGTAATGCGACACTGCTCACTTGCATATTTGGATTTTGACATAAAATGGAACTTCTTTGAATCGTACAATGGAAAGGGGGCTGTAAATGCGATTGGCGGTCAAGTAAAAAGGATGGCACGGATGTATGAAAAATCGGGAACGAATATACAAACTGGTGCAGAATTATGTAATGTGAGCTGTAAAACCAACCAAATAACTGGACTCACAAAATGATATAGAGGAACGACATAATTTTTTATAAAAACAATTGGAATATCTTGCATCTATCACAGACTCATTGCGTATACAACGTGTAAACGTTGGACCCGTATGTTATAGAGTATGTACAACTGTGAAACAATCAGCGCAACAAATTCATAATTTCGTGTATTAAAAAAACTGAATGGTGTGACAGGCCTAGAAAGCCCTTGGCTGCTATCTCACATCCAAGAATATTAGTCACAGAGGTGGACAATCATCTAACCAACATATAGTATGGCATGGGTCAGCATGTAGGATACTCCAGCCATTATGGCTGGTTTTCTCGACCGCAACCGCTAAATATTGTAGCTGCCCAAATTCTTCGTGATTCTGGAAGGGCACTAATCCCATTGTGGCCGAAATTCCATGAGAAAATTTCTTCTCTCATGGGGCTCGAATCAGTGCTCTCCATAGCGACATCTTGACTCAAACCATTTAGTTACAGCGTGGAACTTCATGCGTGACAGGAAACATTATTTTTATTAATGGGTCAAGTCAGGTCAATTTTGCGGCTAAGACTATGGAGAGAAATGATTGTATAAGTGATCTCATATGCATCGATCTTATTATGTGAGTCATCAGAACTCGGGCTGATTAGAGTTATGTTTTATGGTTGTTGAAAAGTAGAATTCAATACGTCAGCAATTGTTTACTAACTACAGCTTACTAATACGATTTACGATAATTTGTTTTGAAAGTACATACACTCTGATAAGTAACTAACTTATTAAGAATGTGTATACATTCTGGGGAGTTTAAATTCTTTATTTCAGTGGCTCAATCTAGAAAACCAAAATATGAAATCTTACATCAGGTAAACTGCAATAAACTCCACTCCAAGTGCGACAGGCCCCGAAGACCCTTGGCCTACCAATCGGCTGCTGGCCTCACGTCCACATGTATTAATCACAGAGCCAGTGTAGGGGTGACATGTGGTCAGCATATCGGGTCACCCAGCCGTTATAGTTGGTCTTATCAACCTGGAGTTGTTACTTATTGTAGCTACACAAATGCCTCACATACCGGCCGAAAGTCCATGCGAAAATGTCGTCCTCCATGGGGACTCGATCCAGCGCAAATCCCATAGCTCTGCGCCAAGGCTTCTTGCCTTAACCACTGGACTATGGCGCCGGATTAAATTGTAACAGTTAAGTTACTATATATATATATATATATATATATAGTAACTTAACTGTTACAATTTTAGTAGGTATATTATACAATAGAAGAGGCACTTTGTAAAACAATTATTCTACCAGTTTTATTATATATTATATGGATGCGAAACATGAACTCTTACTTTAAGGGAGGAAAGGAGATTACGAGTATTTGAAAATAAAGTACTTACGAAATTTTTTGGACCAAGAGAGATGAACAGACAGGTGAATGGAGAATTCACAACAATGAACTACATGGCCTTTCTGGGAAGCTAGATATAATAAGAACAGTTAAGTCTCGTAGACTGCGATGAGCAGGACATGTGGCACGAATGGGGAATGAAAGGCATGCATGGAAACGTCTTGTAGGAAAACCTAAGGGAAAGCTGGTAGACCAAGAATAGGGTGCGAGAATAATATTAACTATGATTTGAGGGAAATAGATTTTATAGGGAATTATTGGAAAGCATTACCTCAAGATAGGGATGTATGGAGAGCTAACGTCCGCGCAGCCATGAATGTACGGGTTCGGTAGTTCCAGTAAGTAAGTCAGAAGGCACTTTATTATAAAGTGTTTAATAGTCTCGTTATTTTTATACGAGTAATTTAAAATGTTACATGGCAATCGAGTTAATTTAATTATATTATTAATTTAAATTCATATTTATTTTACATCAAAATTAAAGTTAACAATTTTTCATAGAATTCATAAAGTATTTGCAGTTCTTTATTAATCTCTGTTTCTGAAGATGTTTACCTACTTTCATAGTATTTTGTTATATTTGTGTAATAGGCCTATTTGCATTTTGAAATTCTAAATAAAATTCAGATATGTCTGTCAGTCATAAAATGATGTCAGTCACTCGTCATAACTTGGACATTAATTGTGATTTAGGTTTATTTTTTATTAAAAATGTAACTTGAAATGTGCCCTCCAAACAGTATTTTGGAAAAATTAATTAAGAATCACATTTCACATGTTAAGCTGCATGAGTTGACATTTATGTCAGTCAGTCACATATACTTTGATAGATAATATATAGCATTGTTTTTCTTCAGATGTTGTATATTTATGTACAGCCTTTGAAATAATTGTTGGCGCACAGGTAATTTTCGAGTCCCAGAACGAAGCCACTGCGCATGACCAGAGGTCAGTTGTTTGGTTCACAAGTACACAACTATTTGAGAAACAAAAATCCGTTCTATTTCGTTGTGTGTCCTGGAATGGAAAATAATTTCGCGTATATAAGTAGTGCGGTAAATGCTGTAAATAAAACAAACAAATAACAAAACAAAGAAAATTAATAGAGATAAGGACGAGAGAGAAAAAAAGCATGACAGCGAGACCGAACACGCGACCTCCTGCATGGGAAATACAAGCTCCCTCCACTAGACTACAACCGTTTGCTCCTAGAACCTGTCTGAATGATGCGGTGCTACTCCAGGACTGGAGTATTTTCATTCATAGTGTTCTGCTCAAGAGCAGGTCTTCAACTGCAAACTCAGCAGTCTCCACTCATTCCTAACTCAGCTTTCCTTTTTGAATCTGCATACAAACCATTCATTTTAATATTGTCTATCATCTGATGTCTTTTTTTCTGCCTCTGACTTTCTTTCCGTTAACCATTCCTTCTAGAGCATCCTTCAGCAGGCAGTTTCTTCTTAGCCAGTGTCCAGTCCAATTTCTTTTCCTCTTCTTTATGAGTTCCAGCATTGTTCATCTTTCACCCACTCTGTCTAGCACATCTTTATTTCTTACTTTGTCTGTCCATTTTATACGTTCCATTCTTCTCCATATCCACATTTCAAAAGCTTCCAGTAGCTTTTCCTCATTCCGTCGTAATGTCCAAGTCTCTGCACCATACAATGCTACACTCCACACAAAGCACTTCACTAGACTCTACCTTAATTATTTTGCCAAAGGTCCGCAGAAAAGTTTCTCTTCTTGTTAAAAGCTTCTTTAGCCATTGCTACCCTCTGCTTTACATCTTGACTGCAGTTCATGTTACTACTGATAGTACAACCCAAGTATTTGAAGCTCTCCACTTGCTCAATGGCCTCATCTTTAATCCTCATGTTTATCTTCCTTGATTTCTTTCCTATAATCGTGCCGTCGTCTTATTTATATTTATCTTCATCCCATAATCCTCGCACTTACCATTTAGCTCCATCAGCATGTTTCCTCAGTGTCATTACATCTTCTGCTAGCAAAGCCATATTATAAGCAAATCTTATGCACTTTATTCTGCTTCCTTCCATGTTTATGCCTCCCGTATTGCTGAAGCAGTTCTTCATTAGGTCTTCCAGGTAGATGTTGAAAACTGTAGGGTGATAGAGGACATCCTTACCTTATCCCCCTTCCAATTTCTCTTCCCTCTGACATTTCTTCTCCTGTCTTCACTTTTATTCGCTGTTTCATATAAAGACTACTTATGAGCCTCCTCTCCTTCCAGTGCACGACAATTTTCTTCACGATCTTCAGGAGTATATTCCAGTTTACTCTGTCAAAGGCCTTTTCCAGGCCAACAAATACTTCATAAACGTCTTTATCTTTCTCTATATGTCTTTCTCTTGTTGTTCGTATCAATCCAATTGCAGATCTTGTACCCTTTCCCTTCCTGAAGCCAAACCGTTCTCCTTCCAATTCGCTTTCCAGCATAGAACGTAAATGTCGATTCAGTATTCGCAGGAGAATCTTTGCAGAGTGTGATATCAAGCTGATAGTCCTGAACTCCTTACATTTCTTTGCATTGTTTTTCTTCGGTATTGGTATTAACACTGTCTCAGTCAATTCGTCGGGCCATTCACCGTCTTTATGTATCTTGTGACATAAACGCAGAATTTCCTTGTCTCCTTCATCCAAGCATTTAACCAATTCAATAGGAATTCCATCTACCCCTGTTGCTTTTCCCATTTATTTCCTTAATTGCTAGTTCAACTTCTTCCTTCAGAATTAAAAACCCTTTTTCATCTTCTGATAAGTTTTCTTCATTTTCTATATCCAAGTTAGTCGCACGATTTCTTGCCTCATATAGCTCTTCTACATATTTTACCCATGTATTCATAACCCTGTTTGTCTGTTATTTCTTCATTATTTTCGTCCTCAATCAGCTACATAGTATCTCTGCTCTTCTTTCCAAAATCCAAGCCTTCAACTTCCTGATACATTAAATCATATTTTTCTTTCCTCTCCAGATTCTCTAGTTCTTCACATTTCTGCTTCATCCATTCTTCCCTTGCCTTGTCAGTTTCTCTTCTAAGTTCGTTGTTTAGTTTCCTGTAGTTTCTTTTGGCTTCTTCTGTATACTATTTTTCCATTTTCTTCTTTCTTCCATCTTCTCTAATATTTTTTCTGTGACCCAAGGGTTCTTAATATTCTTGCTCTCTTTGTATCCTATTGTTTTCTCTGTAGCTATCTGTGTAGAGGTTTTCAAATGACTCCAGTGTTCCTTGGTATTGCCATATGAGATTTCCATGGTAGAAGCTTTCTCCTGAAAATTTTGTAGGAATCTTGTTATGCCTTGTGTTTATTAAACAAAGTAACGAAAATTTACAATCGTTATTCATTATATACATATGCATATATATATATATATATATATATATACACGTGAGTTGTTTACTTAAATTAATTAATTTCCCTATATATACAAATTTATTTATATAACGTAGCCTGGTAACGTGTAGGCATTATAAAAATAATGACGTTATTAAATAAATCCTGACCAGGATCGAATCTGGGCCTGCGTCGTCGCAAGAAAGCATCTTACTAACTACTCTGCTGAAGCGAAGTAAGTGCTAATTTACTATTTATTGGTTTAAGAGACCATTACTTGCTTTCAGTCATCTGATAACTCTCTTAACTTAATTCAATTAATACATTTATTTGTTGAAATTCTGTCAACAACGATTGGTATAAAACTATGATTGGATCCTTATGCCGCCGGATTTGACCGTAAAGTAGACAGCACATGTAACAACTTACTCGTGTGAATCGCTCTTCAAAACTTTTAACTTTCCACCATCAAGAGTTGCGCCATCATTTTTTTCAAAGCTGTACAATCTTAATCAGACATCTTTCCTCTATCATATCACGTATACAACACCTCTAATTTCAACCAATTGTAATATTTATGCAAGCATTTTACAGCAAAAGTACATGTCAGTCAGTGACATATGGAATTGCTCTATACAATCACTCAATTTTACAAATCATATTTATCGGTAATACTCGTGAAAGCAATTAATAGTGCATTTGAAAAATACTCCGTGCCGATATTAAATTATTTCCACAAATAATATATACACGTTTGTAATCAAGTAATCATTCAATTGTTGAGTTATTCAATGAGATAATATAAATAAGGCTTCTTAAATTAATAGGTTGCAATGCTCACAAACGTATATCACATAATGTGATTTAATATTGTTTCTCTGTGTTTTGTAAAAATATAACTTGCATAAATAAAATATTATGAATATAAAAGTATTAATTCGAAAAATTACATTATTGAGATACAGTACGTTTCGAAACAACCAATCGCATTTCTCGATTCGCATCAACAAAGGAATGCTTTATGAATCGATAGATCGAAACTTATTTGGCCTTATGGTTATCGATCAACATGTTTATTTCACTTTCGAGTTGTGACATCAGGCCCAGCTAGCTAGTTTTCAATGATTTCCTCACATACAGTTATCGCTGGTCACAGTGTGGGTTATCGATGGATTATCAGCCACGCGTGAATTCATCTGTAATATACTCGTAGTAGCTGGTGTTAGAGGGTAATGTGAACACAGGAAGCTATGTCAAGCCGAATGCGACAATTGACTGTTGGCGCGGCGAGAAATTTGAAATGTAATATTCAAACGTAATTGATTTGAATACAATTGATAATTCCATTAGCTTATTATAATCTAAGATTATTACATTTCTAATTACCTCAGCAGGGCTGTGGTAGCTGGGTTTGAATGCACGCCTCTGCACTTTATAATATGTTTTGTAAAGTTGGTGTGTCAGTGAAAAATTACGAATTTTTAAAAACTTATAGTTCATATTGTACCTCTATAGAATTGTTCTTATTGTTTTTAATAATAACTTCAGACCTTTTTTAAATATAAATTAAGGAAAAATCACGCTACAACAATTTATTGCCTTATTTCAAGATAATTATATTTCACTGTTCCCAAATTGTAATCTAAGACAACAATACGTAATTATATTACTACTCTCCGAAACCTAAAAGTGGAAAGTTTATAATATGTGAGAAGACCTTAACATTGACCCTAGTGACATCAATATTAATACTCAAAGTCCTACCAGATGCAAGGAAACTCAGGAAACAACTAGCATGCAAAGAAGCAGTTCTCTGGAGTCAACTCCTCATAAAGGAAAAATCGTTGCTTTGTACAGTATATATATACCAGCAAATCAATGGATTCGTGATCATCAGGGATTGTTTTGTTCCGAATGGAGAGAAGCAATTAAAATGCAAGCCAATGTATCGGCGGTGCGTTCCTTGCCGGGAAGATCTAGGTACGATACCATCTGTAGACGTTGTCGCAGAGAGCACGAAACCCTTGCACGCGTCTATGGGGCATGTCCGTTTGGGGAATAACTGAGAAACATTCGGAATCACACTATTCGAAACATGATAGCAGAAGCCTAGTGAGATATCGGATACACAGTTTATGAGGAAGTTCATAGTGCGGCCACTAATGGGAATAATAGACGAATAGACATTATTGCATTTAGATCATCTTATAAAACAATCCGTTTTGAGGCTCATAGTGGCCAACCTGAAGAAGTTGACTCTGTAAACAAAGTCATTTATTAGCCTACAGTTGACTATTACATAGACTATTTAACTTATGTCCCAAATGGGAGTCAATGACCAATCACATTTCAATGATTTTTTATTTTTACAACAGTCGTGTTTCGCCTAGAATTTACCAACTAAAGTTTATCATAATAAAGAAAGCACCTCCTTTTTAACATTCTCAATAGGTCATAGCATTATTTTGCAGTGACTGACCCTCTAAGAAATACAGCTACTAGATTGTACTAGATTGTATATATAGTGCATGAATGTCAACAGGAAGTGCATACGAGAGATAATATATAAACATTTGTAGCAATTGATTATACCACAAAAATAAGAAACCACTGATTGCACTTTCTTAAACGAATTATTTTCCAGGATATGACGCTGCAGAAAAATATAATTGACATATTTGCATCATAGAACATCAGAAACTAATTAATACCTATAAGTAGTAATAGTATTCAAATGTTCTGAAGCTCTTGATTTGTCATCATTCACATGTTGGCTGTAAATGTCTCCACTAGGGTGCATTATTACAATATTGCGATCCTTTGGCAATAAGTAATATTATTTGGTTGCAGTGATGAATAAAAAAAGCAAATTATGCGTACCAATCGTTTCTTATTTATTTTCAAACATCGCCGTTTACATTAAATATATAAATATTTAAAATAACTATACTTAAATAATGATTTGTGAGTAAACAGCTTAATTTTATTCGTTAAATAGTCCTAACAAATGCCACTCTTCATTTTCAAATTCTCTAGATAAATTGGAAATCAGTCGTGGCATTACTTTTGATAAACACCAATGTGATAGTATAACCATCACAGGATTGATGATCGGGGCAAGAGGTACTATACTAGGATTCTTAGCTAAATTTTGGAATTTTGTTAGATTTGGACAGTGTATCTTTCTAAAATTGCCATCGCTGCCATTAGAGGATAAATTTCAATTTTAAGATATCATCTTTACAAAATTCATACTTTAAAGAATATACTTCAATTACAATTTGAAAATTTTTAATGTATTTACAAAATTAATTTTATCAGTTTCGAAAATTAATTGGAATTTCCTCTAAGCAGGAAAGTTTTATATGATAATAAACATGCTTTTAATTGATTACATTCAAATGTTAACATTATTACAGTATAAAGATCGAGGTTCTGAGTAAATAACACTGTGTATTGCCTGTTATATTTATAATCCGTTGACTCAATTGAAGTGTTAACATAATGCATGTTCTTATTACAATGATTATATCACTTAACTTTTGTAGCTAGTTCTGGACACATTTGTTACTTACACAACTATTTAATACATGGGCATTTATATATACTAGTTTTCACCAAGTGGTCGAAATTTGACCGTAAATAACTTGTCTAAATGGCACAAAGAGTAGGGTGCGTGTAGGAAAACAGTTTTCGGACACTTTTGAAATCCAGAATGGGTTGAAGCAAGGAGATGCACTATCTCCTCTACTATTTAATTTTGTACTAGAGCATGCCATTAAATCTTTAGAGAACGAGGAAGGATTACAACTCAATGGTATTAATAAGCTGTTAGTTTATGCTGATGTAGAATTATTGGCCGATAGCGAGGAGATACTAAAGGACAACACGCACACACTATTGAGTAACACTAATAAATTAGGACTGGAAGTAAATATCAATAAAACTAAATATATGGTCACACGTAGAAATTCATTATGTAACGGAAATGGATGGCTAATGACAAATGAGGGAAATTTTGAGGAGGTGGCTGAATTCAAATACGTAGGAACAATAATCACAAATAGGAATGAGATGCACAAAGAAATTAAACAAAGGTTCAATTCTGGAAATGCGTGCTATTATGCATTGCAGGGACTCCTGATGTCCCAACTCCTTTCAAAAAACGTTAAACTGAAAATATATATAAAACTATTATTCTACCAGTTATATTATATGGGTGCGAAACATGGACTCTTACTTTAAGGCAGGAAAGGAGATTACAAGTATTTGAGAATAAAGTACTGAGGAAAATTTTTGGACCAAAGAGAGATGAACAGTCAGGTGAATGGAGAAGACTACATAACAATGAACTACATGGTTTTTATGGGAAGCCAGATATAATAACAGTTAAGTCTCGTAGACTGCGATGGGCAGGGCATGTTGCACGTATGGGGAGTGAAAGACTTGCATGGAAGTTTCTTGTAGGAAAGCCAGAGAGAAAGCGCCCAGTTGGTAGACCAAGAATGAGGTGGGAGAATAACATTAACTATGATTTGATGAAGTGGATTTTACGGTAAATGATTGGAAAGCATTAGCTCAGGATAGGGATGTATGGAGAGCTTATGTCCGTGCGGCCATGAACCTACGGGTTCGATAGTGCCAGTGAGTAAGTAAGTAAATAACTTGTCACTCTATTTTGTATATTAGAAATTGTTAGTTTTAAATTGTATTGGACCATAATCATAAAAAAAAACACGGGGTACCCTGGTATATATTTATGCTAGAGTGTAACTGAATATAGTAGTGATAATATTTTGAATTAGCACGCAGCATCGTGAGAAATGTGGGTAGCTATAATATGTAGCTGCTCCAGGTTGAGCAAAATAGCTATAACGGCTGGCGAACCCGACATGTTGACCACATATCACCCCTACACTGGCAGGATGATCGTCTACCTCTATGATTAACACATGTATACTTAGCGACAAAAATAACGAGCCGCTTAAAAATGCAGAGTTCCTGTTATGACGCACTGCGCATACTCGAAAAGATATAGCTGAGGTTCACAAGGTAACTCGCTGTTAAATGTTTAAATTCGCTGTATTTGGTTTTAATCGTCTTAAAAAGTTAAAGAACAGTGAAGGAGACATGTTTCTAGATATTTACGAGTGTTCGACAAGTGCAATATTACTCAACTTGCGACATTTTAATTAAAGTTCAACTCTCGTTCATAGTGTAACAATAAACAATGCAACTAGCTACAGACGTTCGAGTAGCGTAGATTCTTAAACTTCTTACAACAGGATGAAATGTATGTGAAAGCCAGGTTTCGAATCCTCCGATAATTATTTTTATTCATTTGTATTTTCGAAAAATACATCCTATAGTATTTAATTCCAGCCACATAATCTACGTCCACTTTACACTATCTTAAGTAATATTCCTGCCTTCGTAAACTCTGAAATACTATTTAGCTACCGGTATAAATTTAATTGTGCGTGCAGTACCACGTTTTAATAATAATGATATAAATTTATGTAATAAAATATAATATATATTTATGAGTTTATTTATTTATTACGTATTAAGAGGAAAAAGTTTCAACCTTCATTTAAAATATTTATGCAAAGTCCATCATAATAATAGCTCACAGATGATGGATAATATTTTATTATTGTTATTATTATTATTATTATTATTATTATTATTATCCGTCATCTATAATAATAATAATAATATAATGGTATGTATCAATTGACGTGAAGAATGTAATTACATGGGGATCAAAATTAACTCAAAATGTCCCCAAGAAAATGACATAAAGTATAGAATTCAAAAAGGTAGATCGGTAATAACAATGTTAAACGGATTTTTGTGGGATAAGAACATAAGAATAGATACCAAATTAGAAATTTATAAATCCATAATTCGAAGCACGCTAATACACGATGCAGAAACTTGGCATCTGAGTAAAAATTTGAGTTTAAAGCTTATGTCTACTGAAAAGGATTGTTTCAGACGCTCAACTAGACATTCTAAATTGGAAAAAAAATCAGAAATACAATCATCGCACAACAAATGAAAATCCAAAATTCAAAATTAGATTTTGTAAAATACAGAATGGTAATGTCATATTCGTAGAATGCAAAAAAAAAGATTACCCAGACTTTGGAATGGATTCCACCTGGAAAAGAAAAGAGTGGTCGACCTAGATTTAAATGGATGAATGATGTAAGAAGAGGTATGAGGGATCTAGGTCTGGAAGAATTGGAATTAGAAGATAGAGAAGAATGGAGAAAGATGATAAAAAATTTAAAAGCTTTGTGTGTAGGAAGATATTTTATTACACTGTAAACCTGTTTATAAGTAAATAAATAATATTATTAGTAATTAAAATAGCAATACTTCAAAATAGTTAGTATGTTTTTTCCTTAAGAATGGATATACAGAATAGATTAGAAAGTATTTTAACAATTAAAATAATTAACCTCACCGAGAATCGAACCTGCGGCCTCTTCCATACGAATCAAGCCACTAATCACTGAGCTACGCTTTCGCTGTCTTGTTGCGTTTAGAAAGAATTCTCTTCAAAGGAAGAAGGAAAACGTACTGTAGCTCTAGTGTGCAATTTGTTTACTCGTGTGAATCGCGCGTTAGAACTTGAAATATCCGAGATCATGAGTCGGCCCATTCTTTTTTTTGCTAAGTGTATATGTATTCATTGCTTCCCCATAGATTAAATAGGAGCTTTGGCGCTGGATTTTAGTGCCTTACAATTAAATTGCAGAATATTATTTGAAAATAGCTTTTCTGCACCACATACGTCTCTGGAAGAAATTGATCTCTTGCCCATGGAGATTGTTCATAAAACACTGCCGTGCAGTTAAGAACGACCGAACTCTTTCCAAAATGTTTTATTCATAACACTAAAGCTAGTCAATAATTACTAAACAAAAAAAAGTCGGTTGACAAACAGAGGAGAAAATGGTACTTAACTTTTTTGTCTTCGCATAATTATATAGAGATTTCATCGGCCTTACAATGACAAACTACAAAAATAAATTATATAGAAAATAAAAGTAGTTATAGCAGAAAGATGGGGGGAGTTTTCACCTTTTTCTTGCCTCCCAGTACTAGTTGACTACTGCTCAAAGAAGGGCAGATAAGTGTTGAAAGTCCGTGATGATTCCGAAATGTCATAAGTGTATACTAACGGAGATATCAGTGTGAAGTTGTCACTGCTACTTATATAAACCACAGTATGTTAAATAATCAATTCAATGGCAGAACAGGAATAGAAGACCCATAGTCTATCAGGTGCCTTGTGGCCTCTCAGCCACATGTTTACACACGTTGACAAGCATCCTGGCAATATGGGAAATACATGTGGTCAGCATGTTGAGTCCCCAGTCGTTGAAGCTGGCTTTCCCATCCTGGAGCAGCTAGTATTATAGCAATCATCAATATGCCGCTGGTCCCAGATTGGCCGAAATCTCATTAGCAAATTTCTTCCCAATCGGGACAAGACCTATAGCTCTGCACAAAGGCATATTCGGCTCTAGCATGGGGTGAAATAACCAATCATAAAACAGATTACATTTTTTTGTAGGCACAACTTTCTGACAGGAGTGATGAATAAGCTACATATAATAAGACATTTACTCATATGCTACTTTATTGTAAAATGGTCACATTCACCAAACATATTGTTACATGTCATATAGCGACGTTTAAATTACACGGACGAAGGCGAGAATATTGGTCTGGCATTGATTGCGCCCATTCGTGAGTCAAAAGGCCCGAGCAAACAACGAAGTATCTCGACCCACATTACAGATAATGCTACGAATATCTCCTTTCCCTTTTGGGGAAGATCGGTGGCTAGAAACTTCCGTATTTGGAAGAGTCCCGACCTCAGATCTAGATAGTTTCTGGCCGTCTTTATATATATGGCGAGGGCGGGTGGTTAGTCAGTTTTGGTTTGACTGTGATAGACGAAGTGTGAGAACAGCAAGTGAACTCATCAGACACTGTGAATTAATTGTGAGTGAGATTAACATTTGTCGTGCCATAGTTGGAGCATTATGCAAGTCCACCTTGGGGGTTAACGGAAAGGATTGTTTCCCTGCCGAGACACAGACTGCGTCTCTCATGGCTTACGGTATGGACAAAACCATTCATCAAATAAAACATGTATAGTCTATAAACTAGCTTTTATTAAAGCTAAGAGTACATCATGATAAAATATAGCATTAAAATATTAGAAATTCTTAATCATCGTTACACAAGTTAGGAGAGAGCATGTGGCTGTTAGAATGGCGCAAACCCTATATGTTACTTATTTCTGTAGGTCAACACCTCTTTGCAATCCCTTGATTGTCTTGGAACAGATAATTAAATCATCTGCATACAACAGGACTGGGACTTTAACATTTCTTATCTCTGGAGCCTCAATTTTTCCTTCTAGCATTACGTTTACAATATCATCAACGAATAGATTAAATAGCATTGGTGATAAAATGCAACCTTGTCTCTCTCCCCGATTGGCTTCACTGCTCTCTGTGATGTGCCCTTGGTCTACTTTTGTACAAAATTTATTATAAATTGACATTAAAGCATGTACGAGTATCATTTTATGAGACAATCCTTTCCGATTTAATTTTTTCCAAAGTGCGCTTCGGTCCACAGTATCAAATGTCGTCTTAAAATCAATGAATGCACAAAATAATTTACCCCCTTCATTTTCAGATTGTCATTAATTAATGTTCTCAGAACAAATACGTTGTCCACCGTGGAGTACCCTTCTCTAAAACCTACCTGATATTTTGAGAGCCTGTTGTTCTCTTTAGCCCATTGTCTCATTCCTTCGTAAAGTAGTTTATAATATATTTGTCCGAACACTGACAAGAGACAAATTCCCCTGTAACTTTCAGGTACCTTTCCCTTTGTATAGCGGTTGGATAACACCTGTCGCCCAGGCTTACGGATAATGTCCTCCATTAAAAAGTTTGTTGAATGCAGTTTCAAAATGTCTAATAATGTATTGGATGATATCATATTTTTCAAGAATTCTCCTGGTATTCCATCAATTCAAGGTGCTTCACCATTCTTTAAACATTCAATGGAAGAAACCACTTCATTTTTCGAAATATCCTGATCCATTAATTGAATATAAATTGGGTCAGGGATCTCAACTATATTTCCTTGATTATATCTTAACCTCTCACTTCCCAGCACCCTATCAAAGTAACTTTTCCATTCCCCGGGCGTCATTCGTGTCCTATTTATGGACTTTACTTTGAGTTCCTTTATCTCTTTCCATATGTTCACAATGTTCCCACTTTCAGTCGCGACCCTCATTTCTTCGGATTTCTTATTTTGCCATGCTAGTTTTGTTTCTCCCAGTAATTCTTTATATTCCTTTCTCTCTTGCGCATAATTTTTTCTGCTTTCATCTGTGCATTCTTTTCTAAACTTTAAAAGACTACTTTCGACAAACTTCTTCTTCTTTCTACATGCATTATTGTACCACCCTTTGTCCTTCTGGTTCATTGCGCATTTAACCTTGAATTTTCCCCTGCTTTTTGAAAAGATTCTGTAAAAGTTTTAATAGTTTGATCCACGCTAAGATCATTTAATTGCAGATCCTGTATTAGCGTTTCCAAACTCCTGATAAATTATTCTCTCCGATCCTCGATCCACCTGAAACGTGTAATTGGCCGCAATATTGTTGCCACCTCATCATTAACTGTCTCACTAATACCTTTCATATTTAAAACAAGTTTGTTTAGGAAGTGAAGTGATTCGATTCTGGAAACTATACAGGAATTACTTAGGCCTGGAATCATGTCTTGTGTGCATATTGAATAATCGATTACGCTATGTATAAAGCATCAGGTTCAGATGAGATCCCAGCAGAACTGATAAAATCAGGGGGAGAAAAATTGATGGACAAGATATGCTGGTTGCTTAGTATGATTTGGGAAAAAGAAGCTCTTCCAGATGAATGGAAGGAATCAATTATCGTACCAATTTATAAGAAAGGAGATAAAACTGATTGCAACAACTACAGAGGCATCTCATTACTTTCAACTTCGTACAAAATTCTAACAAATATATTAGTAAGCAGACTTACTCCCTATATTTATGACATTCTAGGAGATCATCAATGTGCAATTAGAAGAAACAGGTCTACAACAGATCAGATTTTTAGTATAAGACAGATTTTAGAAAAGAAATGGGAATATAATGGTACTGTACATCAACTGTATGTAGACTTCAAAAAAGCATATGATTCAATTAAGAGGGAGAAGTTATATAGTATCCTGTTGGAGTTCGGAATTCCTAAAAAAGTTAGTTAGACTTATACAAATGTGTCTAAATGGCACAAAGAGTAGGGTGTGTGTAGGAAAACAGTTTTCGGACACTTCTGAAATCCAGAATGGGTTGAAGCAAGGAGATGCACTATCTCCTCTACTTAATTTTTTACTAGAGCATGCCATTCAATCTTTAGAGAATGAGGAAGGCTTACAACTGAATGGTATTAATAAGCTGTTAGTTTATGCTGATGATGTAGTATTGTTGGCCCATAGCGAGGAGATACTAAAGGACAACACGCACACACTATTGAGTAACACTAAGAAATTAGGACTGGAAGTAAATATCAATAAAACTAAATATATGGTCACACGTAGAAATTCATTAAATAATGGAAATGGACAGCTAATGACAAATGAGGGACATTTTGAGGAGGTGGCTGAATTCAAATACCTAGGAACAATAATCACAAATAGGAATGAGATGCACAAAGAAATTAAACATAGGCTCAATTCTGGAAATGCGTGCTATTATGCATTGCAGAGACTTCTGATGTCCCAGCTCTTTTCAAAAAATATATAAAACTATTATTCTACCAGTTATATTATATGGGTGCGAAACATGGACTCTTACTTTAAGAGAGAAAAGAAGATTACAAGTATTTGAGAATAAAGTACTTAGGAAAATGTTTGGACCAAAGAGAGATGAACAGATAGGTGAATGGAGAAGACTACATAACAATGAAATACATGGTCTTTATAGGAAGCCAGATATAATAAGAACAGTTAAGTCTCGTAGACTGCGATGGGCAGGGCATGTTGCACGTATGGGGAATGGGAGACTTGCATGGAAGCTTCTTGTAGGAAAGCCAGAGGGAAAACGCCCAGTTGGTAGACCAAGAATGAGGTGGGAGAATAACATTAACTATGATTTGATGAAGTGGATTTTACGGTAAATGATTGTAAAGCATTAGCTCAGGATAGGGATGTATGGAGAGCTTATGTCCGTGCGGCCATGAACCTACGGGTTCGATAGTGCCAGTGAGTAAGAGTAAGAGTACCTCTTTTTTTATTAATAAATGTCAGTTCTCCATATTTGTCTTCCCCATATTTCCCATTCAGAATTTCAAGTTGAAATGCATCGCAAATAGCTAACAATTGGTTTCCTTCTGAATTTATAATCTTATCTTTGCATCTCCTACCCTCACCTCGTGTTTCATTATCATCTGATTTTAAAGTGATATATTCCTCCCCAATCCTACAGTTAAAGTCCCCTAAAATTATCACTCCCGCTTCCGGAAACCTATATTTTATTTCTGCCAACGAGTCAGACAATGCAACGAAAAAATTTGGATTGACATACCTGGAATTTTGTAGTTGGCGGTAAATAGACAACAGACTCATTTCTGCTCTTCCTGCATGGTAATATATACAAATGACCTCTTTTAAAGCAATATTTACCTTTTTAATATATGGGTCTAAGTTAGCTTTATATAAAATGGCAACACCACCTGGATATCTACCTCTCTTCTCTTTAGTTACACTACCATTAAAATAACCTTTTATATTACATAGATTTGCGCATTCATTAACTTTTAACCATGTCTCTCCCAGAGCTAATATATCAAAAGTCTCAATAATCTCTACACATCTGTCCATTGAAAGTTTTTGTTTTAACCCTTCGATGTTCCATGTACCGACTGTCAACAAATCCTAGTTTGTTCCCTTGCCATTAGTCTTACCTGTAATTTTCGAACTTCCCCCTCTCAATAGTTCCTTTTCTGCGGGTAAATTCAGCAGTCTTAGTGATTTTCTTGTTTGCGTTCTTGTGTCCGCAGGTCGTTTAGCTCTTAGATCTGGGGTATTCTGTTTGCGTTCGGCTGTGTTGTGCTGAATGTTTACTGTATCCCTCGGAGTTAGTATCGTAGTACTCCCTCTCTCTTTCTCTCGTGTAGAATTTTCTCCCTCCTCTGCTGTAAGGAGACCACCTGCTGTTGTATCGTCCCCTGTAGGTTTTGGGGACTCGCTGTCAATGACCTCTTTAAATTCATTTTCAGGTTTGTTCATAATTTGTACTTGTTCCCTGCTCCAAATTCGTCCATTAATAATCAACTTATTAAATTGCAGGATTGCATTGCGGCCATGCCTCCTCGCCTGGAGCATGGGTCGCTTAAGAAAGCCCATTTCGCGACGCACCTTCTCACTAAAGTCTTCGGAAATATTGATACCGGTCCCTTTAAGATATTTACTCTCTAAAGATCCAACACTTTATTTTGTATTGTGATAATTTGCATACAATCGGTCTCTTTCCACTATTCCAACGACCTTCCCTGTGCGCTCTTTCAATATCACTGTCCACCAAATCAATCCACATTTGCGCCACTACTCTTTTTAAGTATAAGTTCAGTTTCCTCCCGGCTCTCAATATCTTTTTCATGCACTCCATATATCACAATATTATTACGGCGACGGCGACTCTGGTCTAATTTAGATTCCAGCCATTTCAATCTGTCCTCCATCCGATGCATGTTCGTCTCAATATCACGAATTTTTTCACCCACGTTGCACTTTTCGAACCCCTCTTTCACTTCAGTTGACAATATTTCAATCAGCTTTCTAACTTCTTCCATAATGCTTTGTCCCCTGAACACTTCAACTTCAACCACTCTAACAAAAATACATCCGCTCTTCTCGACGGCCTGCTTGTAATATTGTTGTGTTTTCTTTATGTAATTGTAATTTTATTGATTTTTTGTTGTTTTTTTTTCTTTACACTAGTACCAATTATTACTTTATTGTAACGGACTATCAACAGCACGTTCGGCTTACTGCCCTGTGACCCATATTGTAAATATTATTGTAAATATCTTATGTTTTGTCTAATAACGTCCGACGACTACTACTACTACGAACTCTATTACGACTACTCGACGACGGACGACTACTTATGTCTGTGCGGTATAATAAATACACAAGTTCAAAACCCTATCATCCATGCAAATTAAGGTGTAAAGAAAGTCATTCGTTACTTGACAGATGGGCTTTCTCTATACTTACATTGTATTATAATTAGGATAATGGCGATGGTGGACTTCATAGCCTCCTACTGGCTTGATCCTTGTTTCTCTTGGTTTTCCTCGTTACTTTCTCGTCCACGCTTCTGTTGGCTGTTGATCCTTGTTTTTGGTGGCTTGATACTGGCTTTCCTACAGCCTCCTCCCAGGATTTGAGTGTTGTCGTCTAAGTAATGCTCTACTGATGCATGTCGATTCTGATTTCTCTCCTCTGAAGCTTGTTTTTTTTTCTGTCGTAATCTGGGGTGACTAGGTTTTATACTAGATTATTAGGTCGCTGGTCAGAAGGGCGTTCTTCCATATTTCATCACGCAAGGTGATCAGACTTGGTCATTGTATGTGTAATCGGTTGGTTATGATTATTCTTGTATAACCCTTACACATCAATTAAGTTGCAAGCTAGCAAAATTACGTAATATCTTGAATGGTGTCTTGCGTCAGCTGACGCTATACGGGGTCTTAATAAAGTTTCTATCTCTGAATAACTCTCTCTTAAAGTGTCTTTTAAAGGGTTGTTAGGGAGTCAAAGTAATACAGTTTGTGGATACCACACGTTTATTGTTAGCGCACGTTGTGAGTGATTTACTAATATTAGTGTGTGGATGAAAAATAAACTGGTTGTGAAAATGTTATACATAATCTGTGTGGATTAAACCCCACAGCACAATATTCCCATTTATTACTTATATACCAGTATGAATTAAAATTCATATTCAGCATGCTAATATCACAAGCACACATCGTTTGTGTAAAGTGAAAAAAAATAATGGCATACGATGGTTGCAGCAGTTACCCCAGCTGTATGCCAAAAATGCTTCTTACACTTTATATATAGAGCTTTTTATTTCTTATTGCCATTACTCGCGGCCCTACATTTTGTGCACTATTGTTGTGTTCTCTTTGTTGCAGATACAGGATTTGCTCAAGGCTGGCTCTGATATGACTGAGCCTGCAGAAACTAAGTCAAAAACTCTCGGCCAACATGAATCTGAAGGTCACCCCCATCCCTGGTCGATGTCCGGTACTGGTTTCCTCGCCCAAAAGGCGAACAGCCTTAGTAATCCCATGCCTTTCTTCTATGCTTTTCATCAGTTTGTGCAAGTTCTCAGCCTCGATATGGCCGACTACTTCGGCTCAATCTGGACCACACTAGTGACCACCATCTATCCTGACTCATCTTCCAAGTCAGCTAAATTCATAACCCAAGAGGAGTTCATACTTGTGTGTCGCTATTTGACCAAGGCGCGAGTTGACCACGTATACTCCGCCGCCTCCGTACACAAACCGACTAACCCCATCACCATCCCTTTGGAACTTGAGGTCCCAAAATGTCTGGCGGACGTGATAAATGGCATTGGAACGTACACTATAAATAATGGAGCGTTCCTGGTGATTCCAAAGCCCGAGCCCGCTCCTGAGGACGCTGCAAAAGCTCTCCACAACGCAGTACATCATGACACCCTGTCCAAGTTTTCCTCGCTTGTTAAGGCGGCATACGTCCGTGGCTTCATCCGCGTGACGACCATCAGATCAGTTATGGCTGGAACCGCATGGTGGCTACTCACCGCTCGAGATCCGAGCGACGCGACCACTGTAGCGCATCAGCTGAATCATGTTCGAATATTGAGTGTCTTCAGTGAATGGACACCAGTAGATGGACTGCTATGCGCCATCGTGCAGCGACGTAATGACGGCCTCATCCCGGACTGTCTCACCACCAGCCCCACTTGGGGCTTCGAACCCGTCAGTTGCGTCAGCGCCCTTCGTCACACCTTCAACCTAGAGGCTTAAGTTATATAATTTACATGTGTAAGGCTCCGGGTTCGATGTCCGGCATCTCTAATTTTCATAGGAGTAATACATTTAAATTATATTAAATTTATATTTAATTCACTATTCACACAAACGAAATGATTATGAGCTGTAAAATGTGCATTTATAATTTGAATGAATTGAAAAGTAATAAAGTAATAGCGTTTTTTTACAAATATTTAATTATCATAGTTACTAAAATGTAAAGTGATTCCACTACAGGCTACAGGAGACCCTTGGGATAATAGAAGGTTAAGACTCCACGTTTTCTGCACAATCAGCACTTCTCACCCGGATAGTCAGCCCTGCTTGACGACCGCTTTTATCCCAGAACAAGCATCTGATACTTATTTCCGTTAGAAGCTAGCTCGATCCTAGAACCGTGGTGTCATTAGAAGGTTCGGGTCAATTTAAAAATCCTGAGCCCACTGGGAATCGAGAACCTTCCGGTTTATTAGCGTATTTACTTAAACAACGTTCGGATAATTAAATTTGCTGGATTAAATAAACTGACTGTGGAGTTCTACTGTCTTGTTTTATTGCCCGAAAACGACGTGAAAACTGACCCCAGTAGCGATATTTCATTTTCAATATTTGGTTTTGGATTTCTTTCCTGAGTGTGGCAAAGAACGATATCAAGGAAACATCAGTCCTTGTACTTAAGTAGAACGGACATGTTTTTGGGACGACTTCGACCAAAAATGTTTTTTTAATACTCCTGTCTGTACTTTATAATTACAGGATTATTCTCTTCATATCTAAAACTTCTACTTTTCATCCAGTTCACCTTTTTTTCCTTCATTGTACATTGTTTTTTTTTTTCTGTGAAATGCTTAGATAAACCAACTTCAGCTCCTTTACAGCAGAAGGCATTTTTTGATAAACCTGCAACTCTCTAGATATGCATAATTGAGGTGGTCAGAGGACAAGGGGTACAAGTGACAAAAAATAGTTTGAAGAAAATTAAATTTAAAGATCAACGAGAATATAAAATTCGAGAAGTATATCATAAACTGTATTTGTGTTCCTTATATTTATAAGTCCATTTATCCGTAAAATATGAACAGATTGAATATAAACATTAGCCCGTACCAGAACTTTTATTTTGCATTAAGAGTTACTTGTGCCCCTTGTCCTCCAAGCCATACTTTGAAATAAATTATCCAAGAAAAGTAGATTCTTACCAAAGTTTTTATTATGACTGGAAGTATGTACTTATCCAATAAGTACATATTACGACAAGATTAATTGACAAAATCAGTCCTAAAGTTCATTGCACTTAAACCTGCAATCATGGGTACATTCTCTTACCCGCCTCACCACATGAATGTTTCTATTCCTGTGTATATACTGATTGCCTTCAACCCTTCCTCTCTTTGCATTATTTTTTACCCAATTTTTCTCGTTTACTAATCCTCTTTCTCTCAACGTGCAATATTTGAGCATCTTCTTCTGTAGGTCCTGTAACACCAGATTCTTCAATGCCATCTTCATTCGAATCAGTCAAGAAAACAAAAACAACACCAATGATTAATCTTCACATTTTAAAAATAACATACTTTTATTATAAACATTATTAGATTGCAAATTCTGTAGATCTATATGACATTATATTTATAGATTGTTAAATAATTTCCAATTATCTCAAAATGTATTACTAAAAAATATTATTTTATAATATGCAATATACATAAACTAGTTAAAATATTTTACCTACCGTGAAGGATGAGGATAACTTCATGCACATGTTCATCAGATTCTGATTCAGACATAATAATACTTGATAAATCAATAAACCTCGAAGAATCACCAGCACTCTATAAAATACTAATAATACAATAATAATTTTAACGTAAAATTTGTTGTAACATAAAAAAATACAACGTTCTAAACTTGATTCCACCTAGCTGTTGGAAGGCAAGGAGTACAACTACAGACGCACCCCTTCTCCTCAAAGTAGAAGAGCTGTTTTTCTTTTCTAACACTCCTATATATATATATATATATATATATATATATATATATATATATATATATATATATATATACTGTATATATTAGCTTACCATTTCTGCACTCAACTAATTTTTGTTTTAAAATGTCATTGTACTCCTTGTCCTCTGACCGGTCTGACACATTTTTCCGGTTCTAAATGGCGACGTGCAAACAGACGAATTGCATTGTAGAATGCCCAGACTACAGGAACTTTTGTTCTATTTGTTGTCTGAACAACATACATCAAAAGGGCAGCAACATTTTAACACCTATTTTCTCACCATCAAGTGTCAAAAAAAGAAAAAAAAAAGAAAAGAAAAAGCACTTCTGTTACTCTTTGTGGCAGATTCGTAAAGAACAGATATGCATTTCGACGTAGAATATACGAAATACTATAGAATACTTTGAGTGGTTTAAAACATATTTGTTTTTTTCATATATATATATACATATATATACATACATATATATACACACACACATATTCCGAACTAAGTTCTCGGAAATCGTAGCTCGACGGGACCATTCTGCTGCGGCCTTGAGCTGGGTGAGTACGCAAGTCATTTGTACGAAGCACTACCTACTGTGCTAAAATAATATAATAATAATAATAATAATAATAATAATAATAATAATAATAATAATAATAGAGTTGTAATGGGTAGTGACGTGTGTATAACCTCTCCTACCCAATTCCCATCCTCACCTTCTCGTGGTAAAACCCGTTTTCACAAACGAGGCTCTGAGGACCGAGTCACGACGGTATAACCGTTCCATCGGGTACTGAGTAAATGCGGTATCCTAATGTCTGTCCAGAGGCTGAAAGGTAGCAGCCCTACCACTGGACTACTTAGCGTCGGGCCATTAACCCGTCCTAAGGAACTTCAAAACTAGTTACAAATCTCAATACGAAGAAATCCAGAAGGAATTGAAATATGACGACACACAACAAAGAAATACAGTTAAAAGAAAACGACACAATGATATTTCACTAAAGCCATCTCCGCTCGTCTTTTTCCTTCCCTACATGCATTATCGTACCAGCCCCCGTATTGTCTATGCCCTGATTTTCGTCTAATCCCCCTCCCCTTCCCGCATTAGTAATCTTAATTTCTTCACCTCTTCCTCCACATCGCCTATTACCTCCGGTGTCGAAGAATCTAGTTTGCTAAGCAGTTCCTGTGTCTTATCCTCTCTCCAACAGAACCGCCTAACAGTTCTAGTGTCTCCCCTCCTTCCCGTGTTAAAGCTCCCCACTTCACTTTCCTCTTCTTCAGATTCTAATTGGATTTCGAAGGTGAGTGATGCGTTTCGATTCTGTCCGCTACTTTAAAAGCTGCTATCCTAGAAATAAGATTCTGTGAGCAGAGCATATAATCCACGACACTTCCTCCATTACCGTTCAATATCTTCTCCGTATTTTCCGTTTAGCATTTCTAGGTTATAAATGTCGCAAAACGTCAGACGTTCTCTCACATACGTATTAATAATCCTATCCTTACTCGCCCGAAATCCCTTTCTTAAATCTTCCTCTGCTTCTTCCACCCCTAAAGTTATATTTTCTCCCCCAGTTCTACCATTAAAGTCTCCCATTGTAAGAGTATATGCCTCCGGGAATTTATGTCCGAGTTCTATTATTGTATCTCTTAGGTCATCAAAAAAGGTAGATATAGTGTATCGAGATGCAGACGGCTGACGATATACCGAGAGGATACATATACAAAGATCCCCGATTTTTATATGAATACACGTGACACCCTCAATTTCACCATGAACATTTTCAACATTCCTAAATGTGTTATTTTTCAATATTGTTAATATCCCTCCCGAATATCTTCCCCTTCCCCTTATTTATACAATTACATCCATCAAGCTCAATATGGTCTTTGTCCCCCATCCAAGTTCCTATAAATGAAATAAAACTAAAGCATTTAACAAACTTAATGAATCTGTCGGAAGACATTCGTTTTTTCAATCATTCAATATTCCACACAGCAATTCTGAGAGGGGGGTTTGTCCTTTATGTTCTAATGGTTTTCTTTACCTGCTCTTGGCGACCCTTCTGTATTGTATTTGCAAGTTTTTCCGACTTTCTACTTCTCAATTGTCGCGCCGGTCTTACTTCCCTCATAGCTTCTTTCTTTCTGTCCTCTTCTCTGCAGGGGTTGTCATTCTTCTCCTCACATTCCCCTTGTTCTCCGTGTTGGTTTCTTGGGACTCCAACTCCGCCTCTCAGATGTCGTTCCCCGTGACTCACCTCGTTTCCCTTGTTGTTTTATTGAGATTCGAACTCTGTCTTTCAGAGGTCGTTTCCCGTTGAGTTGTCCCTGCCACTTCCTTCGTGGACACATACATCTCCTCCTGTTCTCGACGAGTCCTCACCCGTCCATTTATTACAAGTTTATTGGAACGGATGGATGCCTGAGCTCCCTGCTTCCTTGCGTCCACTAATTGTCGTTTCAGGAATTCTCGCTCCTCTCTCACTCTCCGGCTATGTCTTCCTTCACTCTCTGCCACTCCAGTGCCCCGTAGATAACTTGCCTCCCTTATGATTTCTTCTTTATCCCTATAGTGAGCTAACTTGCACACTATAAAGCCTGGGGTACGGTCCACGACCCACTCTATGAGCGCGTTCGATGTCCCGTTCCAGCAGAACTATTCCAATTTGCCTTAAGGTACGTACACACTTGCGCGCCGCGCGCGCGCACCATGTTCGTCAGATTTGGACGGGGTTTTAAGGTGCGCGCGAACGGCGCGCGCGTCTCTCACCACGATCCACTCATTGTCGGTTTTTTCCACGAACACTTCGATGGTTCGCTGTTTAGATTTGGACGGGTACCTGAGAGGTTCGTTGTTTTCGGTGCGCACCTATTATTTGAGTATGGAGTGGTCAGAGGAAAACCTGTTAAAACTTATTTATAGAAGCAAGCAATTATTGTGGGATCCTCAACATAAGGATCATTTTAAAAAATCATTGAAAGGAGATGCCTGTTTTTTTTCAATGTTATGCGTTTTTTTTTCGTGTGTACTGTAATTGTATGAATAAATTAGAATTATTTAGAAAACATTTATTTAAGACGTTCATTTCATAATATTATGTATGAAGTATCACAAAACAATATATAAACACATTTATTACTAATTATTTATTTATTTCTTCAAAGACTCCAAAGAGCAAGACTGCTCATGTTAAGGGGCAATATACAAAAAATAATGGCCATAAAACAATTGACAATAAAAACAAGAAAACAAATTCAGGCATAAGTTTAGTAATACAAACTACTATAGATGCACAATATATATACACATATAAATACAATATTTAAACAGGATAATATTAATAATAATAAAATTAACAAAATTAACTAAGAAAGCAATGAGAAAAAATATTTTTAATACAATTGGAAAAATGTTTAACATTCGTGAAATGTTGATATTCAATAGGTAAGTAGTTATTTTAATGGTTGATTAATGCATAACGAATACCTTTTATACCTTTTTTTTTTAGAAACTAGTATCTTTGTGCAATAAAGTACAACCTCTAGTATAATAATCATGTACATTTTTATTAAAAATTAAGGCCATGTTATGGTGAGATAGATTCCTAATAATTTTAAACATATATATACAAATCATGTCCACCGCTGTAGTCTCGAGGTAGCGTGCTGCCTTGTCACGCAGCGGGGCCCGGGTTCGATCCCTGGTCGGGGCAGTTTTTCTGGGTGAGGTTTTTATCGGGGTTTTTCCTCACCTGTAAGACAAATGTCAGGAAAACTTTAAGGTCCAAACGGTCCCCGAAATCATATGGCCATCATCATCATCCTTATCATTATCATCTCGTCATCATCATCTCATCATCCTTCACCGGTGTGGAAAGCAACGGGAAGCTACCACACCTACAGAATTCCCTAGTAAAGCTGCAAGCATAGCATGAAAATGCTATGATTGCAGTGAAGGACCTGCCTTCGGGCAGAATTACTATGGATGGATATACAAATCATATATTTTTTTAAATTCCTTTAATGCTATAATATTTGAAAAAGTATAAATAAAGTTATAAGATGTAATAAGTAATAAGCGTGACCAGACGTCCCGATTTTGGCGAGACAATCCCGATTTTTAACAATTTGTCCCGCGGCATTTTAAAAAAAAGTCCCTATTTTTGGGAAAGAATGCAGGACAAGCGGGAGAACGGAAAGGGAATAGACATGGTTGGTTACACCTGCTTTGCAAAATGTCTACTGAAGGTTTGTGGGTTTCCTATGGATCACAGGAGGTTCGTTGAAATTAATAATTTCGACGAACATAACAGGCGCCGCGCATGCGCCGCGCGCGCTGTTCGTGTTCGCGGCGCGCATATGTGTACGTACCTTTAGGACATGCCTTGTTATAACTGCCGTAGTGTCCTAAGACTCGTTCTCCTCTTCCCCCACACCATACAACACAATATTGTTCCCTCTAGATTGATTTTCTAGATAGTCAATTTTTTCTTCTAGCCACCTCACTCTGTCTTCCATACTACTCCAGGAAACCTCCATTCCTTGAACCCTCTCCACGACAGAGTTTACCATAGACGCCATGTCCTCCGTCTTTCGGAATCCCTGGGCCATCTCTTCCAGCATTTTCTTCATGTCCTGCATTTTTTACAATTTGACAACACTGCACTGTTCTCGAGAGCTAGAAACACGTCCGCACACTACCACGTACAAAAGTCCACTTCAAAGCATTAGAACATGTTTCCATCTGTACAAACCCCAGGTGGAGGGCGGCCTCTTCCGCTTGTCTCGCCTTTATTGAAGCTTGTTCCTTTTGCCGATCCAACCGTTGATGTCTTCACCCGTATCCCTGGGCAGGGGCCCTCGTTATACCCCGAGAGATTGAGTCCTTGACATAACTTAGTCATTAAGATTCTTAGTGTCCATTCCCGCGACGAGAACGCGCCTGTCAAGAATTACCCAGCTGTATACAGTTACGGCTTATGCCCTCTGTACACGCTGGGCTGTGTTAATAGCCTTGTCTAAAACCAAAACCAAAGGCTATTGTTATTATTATTATTATTATTATTTAAATACAGATTCTCAATGTTTATACATCTTTCTGAGCCTAAAGTACTATTTTCCTTCTCCACTCGTCTCTATTTATCCACTCCATTTCCTCCGGTCCTCTTATTCTCACTTAATTTCTTATTTCTTACATCCATGATTTTCGAGGTCTTTCTTTCCTTCTTCTTCCAGGTGGACACCATTCCAATGTTTATCTAGGTAACCTTTCCTCGTGCTTTCGTCGAACATGCCCATACCAATTTAATTGCTTATATCTTATTTGTCCCGCGCCGTAGCCGAGCGGTTAAGGTAGGAAGCCTTGGCGCAGAGCTACGGGACTTGCGCTGGTTCGAGTCTCCATGGGGGAAGGAATTTTCTCATGGTATTTCGGCCAGTATGGGACCGGTGCCCACCCAGCATCGTGAGGCAATTGGGTAGCTACAATAAGTAGCGGCTCCAGGTTGAGGAACCAGCGATAACGGCTGGGGGACTCGACATGCTAACCACATGTCACCCCTACACTGGCTGTTGATCATCTACCTCTGTGATTGACACATGTGGATGTGAAGGGCCAGCAGCCGGCTGGTAAAAGGGCAACCGCTGAAAAGTGGAAAGACCCTCAATCGGAAAATATCTTATTTAATCTACTATTGAATAGCTAATATTCATTTTTTCTCGTATGACAGCATTTCTTATTTTCCCTCATTTTGAGCATCTTGCTGCTCTCCTCAAGAAATCTATTTTCATCGACATAAATTTTTGTTCTAAGTTTTTATTTTTTAATTTTCAAACTTCAGCTCCATATGTGACAGTACTTCTCACTATTGAATTACATATATTAACTGATTTTTTTGTTGTTGTATGTCTGTTCCATAAGATTCTATTTATCATAGCTGTTATTGCTCTATCATTATTCATTCTCTTCTTAATATCACTTTCTTGTGTACCCTCTTTATCTACTTTTACTCCCAGATACTCAAATTATTCACATCTTCTAATATACCTCTTCCGATCTTCTAATATTAAATGTTTGGTTTCTGCTCCATATCCCATATGTTTTTTTTTCTAAATTTATTTTCAAACCCCAGTTATAATAATAATAATAATAATAATAATAATAATAATAATAATAATAATAATAATAATAATAATAATAATAATAATAATAATCAATTGAGTTGGTGTTCACTTGATGAAAATCCATATTTATTAATTAAATAAAAATAAAACGTAGTTTTATTTGATTTTCATATTTATTATATAATTCAGTGACAGCTGTTTCGCTACACTGTACCTTCTTCAGACATGTTAAATTATGAATTGTGTTCTAACTGATCTAAGCAACAATACAATAATATTTATTTCAATTTTGAATTTAACGAAGGGGATTCATTCAAATCAAGTTGAGGATTTAAGTTTGTTACTACTTTTCAATTTATTAATTTCTACAGCCTCCAAAAGATCTAACTTCTTACCCTTATCACAAACATGTAAAATTTCAAAATTTGGATCGAAACAATGATTAAATTGGAATAGGTGGTTTAGCATATTTTGAATATTATAAATTTCTGTTATTTGCTCTCATGTGTTCCTTTATCCGAGAGATAAAAGGCCTACTAGTCTGTCCTATATAGACATTGTCACATGTGCCACACTTCAATTTATATACACCTGATAATTTTTCTTTTTTTTTTGTTTTGGTTTTATTTTTTTTATTACATTTTGTAAAGTTTTATTAGTTTTAAATGCCACATTAATGTTCAACTTTTTAAAGCGTTTGATATTTTATTTGAAAGTGGGCCTATGTATGACATTACGATATTTTTCTTTGTTTTCTTTGGGTAAAGGAAAAAGTTGTTAATTCTTTTTGTAATGAACTTTCTTAATTAAATATTCAATAATTTTAGGGTCGTAGTTATTATTAATAGCTAATTGTTTAATAATATTCAATTCATTATTATATTCCAAGGGTGAAAGAGGGATATTTAAAAGTCTATGAATGTAACTATTAAAGGTTGTCATCTTATGAGTATATGGGTGAAGAGTTCTTTGACAAAATCAACATCAATGTAACAACCTTACTTCTTTATGGATCATACATATAGTGCCATTTTGTGTTTAAAGATGTTCTGCTTTAAAACCTTGAGTAGTGGATTTCAGAACCGCCACGTGCTCTAATTTACAACACAAAGCAATGGTGTGTATTACGTCGAATTTTCACTTTGTTAACACAGCTGGGTTGTTCTAGTTGAAGCCACGGTATAGAACCAAACTTGTGTAGAATTGGCACGAGGACAAAGAAAATTTTCCGGCGTCCGACACTCAAATAATTATTCAACTATCATTTGATATAATAACAAAACAAATAACATTTATAAAGACAGAATATTATATTTTACAAATATTAGTGAAGGCGGCTCCGTGGCGCAAGCGGTTCGCGGCGCTCGCCTCTCACCGCTGGGGCCCCGAGATCGAGTCCATTAGGGTGTCTTGCTGGACTAAACGTATCTTGGGCTGGTTTTTCTCGAGGTTTGTCCCGTTTTCCCCCTGTCACAAATTTCATTCCACAATTTCTCCATACTCATTTCATCCATTTCGTTTCATTTCGTTCACCCGCCCCTGTTACGGTGCGTCAGGGATGGTCAACCAACCT
>JASPKZ010003040.1:0-64368 GCA_030220185.1 Diploptera punctata | reverse complement strand
CATTTAATTCAGGTACATTTTAAGGTGACTGGAGAATACTACATAACAATGAACTACATGGTCTTTATAGGAAGCCAGATATAATAAGAACAGTTAAGTCTCGTAGACTGCGATGGGCAGGACATGTTGCGGGCATGGGAATTAAAGGCGTCCATGGAAGATTCTTGTAGGAAAGCCAGAGGGAAAACGCCCAGTTGGTAGACCAAGAATGAGGTGGGAGAACAACATTAACTATGATTTGAGGGAACTAGATTATACAGGGAATGATTGGAAAGCATTAGCTCTGGATAGGGATGTATGGAGACCTTATGTCCGCGCGGCTATGAACCTACGGGTTCGATAGTGCCAGTGAGTAAGTAAGTATATATATATATATATATATATATATTATATTGCAGATTTTCGCGGATATAAGTATGAATAAGGAAGTGTTCTTGGGTTTTCCGCGTCTTGGATTCAAGTTCGGCCCTGGCAACTGACTCCGACGTTTCGGCATGATCCACATGTCATTATCAAGGAATGATAAGTTCGAGTCACATGTTTAGGTCTTATATAATTAAACAAATAGAGTTTTCGCTGTGGTCCGTTTCCGACGACGTACACCCATCCAAGGTTCAGTTCTTATGTAGTTAAACACTTCAGTTTTCAGTGTGGTCCGTTTCCGAAGCCGTAACACCCATTCAAGGTTTAATTCTTATGCAGTTAAACTTTTCAGTTTTCAGTGCGGTCCGTTTCGGAAGCCGTACACCCATCCAAGCGTCGACCACGCTCCATGTTGCCCAACCGTGGTTTCTTTATATTTTCTTCGCTGTTCTAGGGATGACATGGTGAGCAGCGACAGCAGTTTTCCATGTAGATGATAATCTTTGGGCATCATATCGGGTGTTCATAGAATGTGGCCTTTCTTATCATTCCTTGATAATGGCATGTGGGATAATGCCGAAACGTCGGAGTCAGTGGCCAGGGCCGAACTTGAATCCAAGACGCGGAAACCCAAGAAAACTTTCTTATGCATATATATATATATATATATATATATATATATATAACAAAAAGGATGGCGCAAACTTACATGGTTAAAAGTACACGATAATAGAAGCAACAATGCCCCAGTAAACATGGGTCCGCAAACGAGCCGTTTGCGAGATAATTACGAATGTATGGTTACAAGCCGCCACTGACATATTGTAAACACGTCCTAGTTAGTACAAATTAATTTGAATTTAGACCTTACTATTAATTTTTCATCTCATTTAGATCACATTTCATTTCACCTATGGGTTACCTGTTAAAGGAGGTGATCGAAGTGTCTTCCTTGCATCTGGATGCAATACTGTGCTCGTATCTGCAATGAATGTGGAATTCTTTCGAAAAACCCCTGGATCATTTCTGAATTCTTGACAAGCATGTACAACTCTCTACTGCAGTTCTTCACCGTGTTAACGGGTGTGCTGTACACTTCGCTTTTGAGGTGACCCCAGACACAAAAATCCAAAGATCAGGTGATCTTGGAGGCGAAGGTACAGATCCGCCTCGACCTATCCATGTTTGGCCGTATCTGCGCGTTAGATGCCGGCTCATAGCAGCAGCAAAATGTGCCGGAACTCTATCATGCATGTACCACAAACTCGGACGTTGCTGAAGGGGAACATCCTCAAACAATCCTGGAAGATGACGCCGCATAAACCTAAGGTACCTACGTCCATCAAGTTTTCGTGGAAGAATATGTGGCCAAATGAGATGTTACAAACAATGACGTCAGAGGTGGCTTGTAACCATACATTCGTAATTATCTCGCAAACGGCTCGTTTGCGGACCCATGTTTACTGGGACATTGTTGCTTCTATTATCGTGTACTTTCAACCATGTAAGTTTGCGCTATCCTTTTTTGTACACTCTGTATATATATATATATAATAGTAATGTAATTAAAAACGAGAAAGAGGTGCAGAAAGAAGTTGAACATAGCCTCAATTCTGGATATGCATGAACTCTTGTCGTCCCTAATTCTCTCGAAAAACAGTAAACTGAAAATATATAAAATTGTTATTCTCACAGTTATATGGATGCGAAACATGGACTCTTATTTTAAGGGAGGAGAGCAGATGAGTATTTGAGAATAAAGTTCTTAGGACATGTTTTGGATCAAATGAAGATGAACAAACAGGTGAATGGAGAAGACTACATAAGAGTGAGCTACATGGTCAATGAGATAGGAGAATAATATTAACCATAATTTGAGGGAATCATGGACAAGAGTCCATGTAATGAACTAAAGCATGCATATGAGGGAATTTGGCAGATTACATAAAATATGTTGGCTAAAGGAAATAAGTTCATATGGCATTTATAGATCTGGAAAAGGCATAAGACTCTGTACCCATCAACAAGATTTGGGGGGGGGGCAATGGAAAAGTTTGGAATACCTAAATCTCTTATACAGTTTATAAAAAGAATGCAAGTATTGAAGTTGGATATAGAGTATCCTCATAATTTGATATAACAAAAGGATTAAGACAAGGGTGCGGGATGTCACCAACATTATTCAAGATATATTTAGAAGATGTATTAATGAAATGGAATAAGTCACGTAGGGGAATGGAAATCAACATTAATGACCGTTTACTGCACAATTTATTATTCGCTGATGACCAGATTATAATAGGACAAGTTAAAGAAGATATAGAATATATGATTAGAGGTTGGTCGATGCATTTGAGGTAGGTGGACTGAAGATAAATTATATTAAAACAGAATATATGGTAATTGGAGGAAATTCAGAAGACCTACAAATAAATAATATGATAATTAAACGTGTGAAGAATTTAAATATCTTGGATCTATAATAGATAAATCTGGTACTTGTGAAAAATGTATTATTAACAGAGTAAATTGTGCAAGGAAGGCGATTATATATCTGAATGGTATTTTATGGAATAGAATTTGACCAGAAAAACAAACAAAAAAGAGATTATACAGACAATAATAGAAAGTATTCTTACATATGGATCAGAAAGCTGGACAATAAATGAAAGGATGCAGAAAAGAATCTTGGCGACAGAAATGGATGGATTACTGAGAAGTATGAGAATATCCAAGCTACAACATATTCGAAATACAAATATCAGACAGAATGGATGTACAAGAAACTGTTATCGAAAGGATAACAAAGAGAGTTTTACAGTGGTATGGACATGTACAACGGATGTCGGAAGACCAGTGGCCTAAACAGGTGTTGGATTGGATGGTACCAGGCAGAAGGAAGAGGGGGAGAAGTAGAAGAACATGGTATGAGGGAATATATGATGTCATGATGGAGAAGAGTATGGAAGAAGGACAATGGGAAGATAGGAATATCTGGAAAGCAGGAATCAAGGGCAAACTGCTGTAAAGTGGAAAGCCTGTATCAAGTATTAAGTATATATCGCTACCGCTAGAGCATTACAAGAAGAATGCTCTCATTTCCCGGAGAAGTGTGGTTTCTACAAGAAAATCATGTGCCACAATACACAGGACGTAGAGAGGATGATGAAATACGGTCTCTGTCTAAAACTATAGAATTACTTGGAAAGATATGTTTTGTTCAAATGCCACCAGGTAGTCTTTTATGACATTTCTGGCTTTCTCCCTTGACATTGGCGGCATTATATTATATTTCTTAGGTTGGGCACCTGGAAGACGGAGTTACGTTACCCCGATGATATGAGTTATAAATTATAAAGAAGCACCAGGAGAAATCTTAACCTAAATTCAACACCATGAGCAACAGTCTTTAAGGAAAAATTCCTGTGGACTGACAGCGAATAGAACCCAGGATATCATTAACTGTAGTCAGAAACTCTTATCACTAGCCCATGACGCTGGTCCGAAATATATAAATATAACAAAACCATCAAATAAAGTCCGGTTTTTGAAATAACTGATTCTCACATATTTATACTAAACAAGGTGAATGTGATGTGGCCAGAAGGTGTAAGGAGGCTATTTTGGCCTTTAAGTTTCGTGGAATTTGTCTTTCAGCTGAAGAAAAACTGAGAAAAAACTTCAGCTAGGAAAGTTGTCCCCATCGAATAACAAAACACGTGCTCGCTGCGACCTATATTTATTTGTCCCATGTATACAGCAATTCGTCTATGTTATTCTCAATGAAATTGCAAAATTAATTAAAATAGCCTGCAATTAGAATCACGAGTTGGTTTTTATAAGTAATTGTCAATACAATTATAAAACTCATGTCCAATATATGTCCTTAAACAGAATTTTAAAAAGTCATGCTTCGTTGGCGTCTGCATGGAAAGAAATAATTTGGCCACCCAAGTAAGATAGGGATTAAAAATGCGGCCTTTCCATTCTCTCATTTTAATTGTTTCGACAATGACCTGTGTTGTTAAATAACTTTTAATACATTACAATTATTTTTATTCAAGAAAGTGGAGAGATTGAAAATCTGCCTTTTCATTCTCTGATTTAAATTGTGACGCAATAGTCTGTGTTGTATATAGCGATATATAAAATACATATATATTCTTATTCAGGAAAGAGCAACAAGACTTTTTTTATGTTTTTATTATTCATTTCATACATCTCAATGATGGATAAATAATATTTGAAGATAAAAATTATACGCTCAGACTGGGGCTTGAACCCAGGACATTTGTATTGGCCTAGAAATCCACAGATCCTGGGTTCAAGTCCCAGTCTGAGCGCACAATTTTTCTCTTCAAATATGATTTATCCATCATTGAGATGTATGAAATTAAAATAAAAACATCGAAAGAAGCCGTACTGGCTTTATAGTATAATGTAAACTTCCCAAATATATGTCTTCTTGTCCACCGCTGTGGTCTCGAGGTAGTGTGCTGCCTTGTCACGCAGCGGGCCCGGGTTTCGATTCCCGATCGGGACAGGCTCCTGGATGAGGTTTTTTTCGGGGTTTTTCCTCACCTGTAAGACAAATGTCAGGGAGTTTAGGGCCCGGCGGTCCCCGAAAATCATCCGGCCATCATCATATTTATCATTATCCATCCATCCATAGTAATTCTGCCCGAAGGCAGGTCCTTCACTGCAATCATAGTATTTTCATGCTATGCTTGCAGCTTTACTAGGGAATTGTGTAGGTGTGGTAGCTTCCCGTTGCTTTCCACACCGGTGAAGGTTGATGATGATAATGATAATGGTAAGGATGATGATGATAAGGTTGATGGCCATATGATTTTGGGGACTGTTTGGGTCTTAAAGTTTTCCTGACATTTGTCTTACAGGTGAGGAAAAACCCCGATAAAAACCTCACCCAGAAAAACTGCCCAGGACCGGGGATCGAACCCGGGCCCGCTGCGTGACAACGCAGCACGCTACCTCGAGACTACAGCGGTGGACATTTATCATAAGTAATGCCACGAGTGATTTCCAAATTATCGATAAATTCACGACTCACGAAGTGAGGAGTGAATTTATCTAGAGAATTTGGAAATCAAGAGTGGCATTTGTTAGGACTATTTAACGAATAAAATTAAGCTGTTACTCACAAATCATTATGTAACTGTACTTATTTTAAAATATTTATATATCTAATGTAAACGGCGATGTTTGAAAACAAATGAGAAACGATAGGTACGCTTCATCTGCTTCTTTTGTTTATCACTGCAACTAGATCATACTATTTCAGAATATTAAAAAGGAGGAGCTTTCTTTATATGGTAATTATAACACTGATAAATATTTCGTGAAACACGACTCTGATTGGTTGTAAAACAGAAATCATTGAAACGTGATTGGTCATTGACTCCCATTTGGGGCATGAGTTAAATAGTCATTATAATGTTCCTTAATCAGTGTGGAAAGCAACGGGAAGCTACCACACTTATAATTCCCTAGTAAAGCTGCAAAGCATACATGAAAATGCTATGATTGCAGTGAAAAACCTGCCCTCGGGCAGAATTACTAATAAAGAAGCCGCCATTTGCAAGATAGATGTAAAGGTTTGATAGCATTTGGTGCGCGGGAATTAATAGCGTGTATAAGAGAATCATTTGCGTTTAGGTTGGAACTTTCTCGGGTAGCTCAGTCGGTAGAGTACTGGCCTAGAAAGCCTAAGGTCCTGGGTTCAAGCTCCAGTCTGAGCATATATTTTTTCTCTACAAATAATATTGTTTGTATTTATACCATAAACATATTATATTAAAATTAAAAGTTATTGAAATAAAATTATAAGTATGTATGAAACGCAAAATGCTATCCTTGGCGCTTATGACAAGAAAAAAAAGAAATGTGTTATTTATTTACTAGAAGTAGGTTACTTACTTACTCAGTGGCACTATCGAACCCGTAGGTTCATGGCCGCGCGGACATAAGCTCTCCATACATCCCTATCCTGAGCTAATGCTTTCCAATCATTCCCTCTATAATCTACAGGTACAGATATATTGAAATAAATTGTTTAAAAATATATCGAGATGTCGTTACAATAAAACAAAATAAATGGGAATTTGTATTTTTATATTGTTTAAATATTCCCCAGGGGGCAATTTATCGCTCGGCAAGTAGTGCTAGCGTCTACAATGGAACAACCCCCCGGACGGCAAGTTGCCTCTTTGACGTCTCATTCCACGCTTCAGAGAGAAGCTCCGCGCTATGAAAAAATTCAAAACTTGTCAAACTTGGTCTAACAGAGCGGAATAATTCACTTAGTTCAACTTTAGAATTGAAGTGTTCATTTTGATAACCAATTTTCAAGTCCGCGCTGTTCACTGCTCCACGGCATAATGATGTTAATAATATATCACAGTTAAACCCTTTTGTTCTCCCTTCATTATGTAACAATTTTGTAGTTTTATCATAAGTAATGCCACGAGTGAACTCCAAATTATCTATAAAGTCACGGAGTGAGGAGTGAATTTATCTAGAGAATTTGGAAATCAAGAGTGACATTTGTTAGGACTATTTAACGAATAAAATTAATTTGTTTACTCACAAATCAGTATTTACATATAGTTATTTTAAAATATGTATATATTTAATGTAAACGGCGATGTTTGAAAACAAATGAGAAACGATAGGTACGTTTCATTTGCTTCTTTTTTCATCACTGCAACCAGATCATACTATTTACTGCCAAAGGTACACAATATTGTAAGAATGCACTCTAGTTGAGAAAAAATGAAACACATCAAACTGTATATTAATTCATTTTATGTCCTATGGTGTAAATATGACAATTATATTTTTCTGGAATGTTATTACCTGGGAAAAATACATTTAAGAAAGTGCAAACAGTGGTTTTTTTTTTTTTGGTGGTATAATCAATTGCTACAAATATTTTTATATTAACTCCCGCATGAGCTATGGGTTGACATTCATGCACTATATATACAATCTGGTAGTCGTATTTCTTAGAGAGTCACTCACTGTAAAATAATGCTATGACCTATTCAGAATGATAAACTTTAGTTGGTACATTTTAGGCTAAACACGACTGTGATTGGTTGTAAATAAAAAATCATTGAAACGTGATTGGTCATTGACTCCCATTTGGGGCATGAGTTAAATAGTCATAAGTAATGCCACGAGTGAATTCCATATTATCGATAGAGTCACGAAGTGAGGAGTGAATTTATCTAGAGAATTTGGAAATCAAGAGTGGCATTTGTTAGAACTATTTAACGAATAAAATCAGAGGAATGGAGGAAGATCAATGGATGGACAGAGAGGAATGGCGTTTGGTTTCCGGAAGACGGCGGCAGCTGCCATGATACCGGATGATGATGATGAAAATTAAGCTGTTTACTCACAAATCATTATTTAAATATAGTTATTTTAAAATATGTATATATTTAATGTAAACGGCGATGTATGGAAACAAATGAGAAACATTTAATATTATGATGATCTTGTAGAAGATTTCCGGGCTGTTGGCCGTGATCTTGAGGCTTGTAGTTCCCCGACGTTTCGCCAGAGACTGCGTCCGGCATCCTCAAGGGTCGTCTTGAGACTGGCAGTTTTGTCGACTACCTGCCCTGTTTATACATTTATCCGCGACATGGAACCCAAAGATCACTCATCTGACTGTTATTTCTGCTAACAAACATTGAAGGGATTACGTCAAAATTAAAACGTACAGTGGTGTACCCTGACTTGCAATCTGCAATGAGACCAGTTCCACACTGCGAAGAATTGCCCATACCAAAGCCTCCAGAACATGTGACATTAGATGAAGAGAGCTCAGATTCTGATGGAAGTAAGGAAGAAGAAGAAACAGATTTTGGTGACACAAATTTTGAAGAAAGCTGTTCATGTGAGCCTCATTTATTGCCTTAAGAAGTTCTTAATGATCTCATACGAGATTTAAAGTTATCCAAAAACCAGTCTGAAATGCTCGGTTCCCGGCAAAAAGGATGAAATATCTCGGAAACCTTGCGTGATGCAGAAAACCCGATATCATATTTCAATTCAGGAGAAAAAAAAACTATTAGAATCACATACTTTTCTTTCTGACACAAAAAAGGTTTCTTTTTGTTGCTCAGTGATTCTTAGCTTGAATAAAGAGCCATATGATAAAATTAAAATATATACTTTCTTTGGTCAGTGCCGTCGTCCTCAACTTGTAAAAATATATGTGTGCTTTTATTTTCCTGAAGGCCTTTCAGAATATATATCCATCATAAGCAGGTATGATGGAATAGATATTCTGAAAGGCCTTCAATTTGAAGACGGCTCTTACCAAAGAAGGTATATATTTGAATTTTATCATATCGCTATCCACCTCATCAGTTTTAAACAATGAATTTGATTAGTATTTATTGAATAAAGAGGCCTCTAAGCAAACTTTATGACCTCCTTCAACCTAGTAATACTTTAGTTGTCTACTAGATGTCTCATTGGGCCGGTATGTTTACCGCATACTATTCATGGCATCGTTCGGGAAATAAGCATGATTGAAGTAACCTCTAATAAATGGAAGCAAAGGCTGTTACCATTGTAGATAGATAGTGTCTGATGAACAGGAATCCTTCAAGTCTACGCACTAAAACTTTAATAATCGATGGTTATTTTTATCTGCGTGCATCTTCATATTTAATGTAAGGAATGTGAAGTTACAACAAAAACAAATATATGTTTTTTGATCTCAGAAAGAAAAATATGTGAGTCTTATAGTATGTTTTCTCCTGAATTCAAATATGATATCGGTTTTTCTCCATTATGCAAGATTTCCGAGAGAACAGGCATTTATAATTTCAAACACTTTAATATTTTCTACGTTCGTAACTACACAATATTCGAACATTCGGATTCGCCTAGAAAGTAAGAAATTACCATTTTATGCTATATTTCTCCCGTGGAGCATCCCTCTTGATGGTCCAGCATATTAGGGTTCTATTTGCCTTGATATCTCTTTTCCATAGCTGAAATCTCCTGAGTTAGCTCATAACTAACTCACTGGCATTATCGAACCCGTAGGTTCATGGCCGCGCGGACATAAGCTCTCCATATATCCCTATCCTGAGCCAATGTTTTCCAATTATCCCTGTATAATCTACTTCTCTCAAAATCATAGTTAATGTTATTCTCCCACTCATTCTTGGTCTACAACTGGGCGTTTTCCCTCTAGTTTTCCTACAAGAATCTTCCATGCACGTCTTTGATTCCCCATTCGTGCAACATGTCCTGCCCAACGCAGTCTACAAGACTTAATTGTTCTCATTATATCTGGCTTCCTATAAAGACCATATAATTCACTGTTATGCAGTCTTTGGCATGGGTTCCCTGAAGTGGTCCCCGCCCGGAGAACCAAATGGGGGACTATTTGCTCCGGAAAATTTTACCTCAGTTCAACCCATGTCCGCATTTCTTGACGGTTGTATTTTTACGGTGAAAGATCGTCACTCTTTCGACCAAGGTACTTTTTTTGTCTGGCTTATCACCTTCGACCAATCCTACATGGGTAACCCTATCAGCAGCAATGCTACCGCCGGCATAGCTCTCGGGACCATTTAAGCACGCAAGCCACTCCACCACGACAAGGTAAAGATACCATTTGGTTTTATTTTACAATTGATAAATGGACGAAAAAAGTTTCTTAAAAAATAGTTATTTAAATCCATTGATTGAAACCGATGTTAAAAAACTGTGGGTGATGGAGTAATACCGAATACATATTTGAAAACACGATAAAAAAAACTGCATTAAGTACAACTGTTGGTACTCTTCTTCATTCCAAGTATTAGGCCAAGGCCTGTTACGATCCTATAGAAAATTTTCCCTCCAGCGTTTCATAGGACGGCCCAGTGATCTTCGTCCTCTTGGTATATAATTATAAACAGCTTTGGGGATCCGATTTGAACTCATTCTTTCAAGATGGTGTTTCCAATTTAGTTGGTACTGTTTAATATATTCCAAAATTGGCGTAGTCTTCAATTCTTTTAAGATATCGGTGTTCCTTTTCCGATCCCATCTGGTGTAACCCGCTGTTCTGCGCATGAATCTCATTTCACAAGCCGTTATTCTGCTTTCATGTTGTTTTTTAGTGTCCATGCTTCACTACCATAGGTCAACACTGGTCTAGCCAAAGTGTTATATAAACGTAATCTGGTTGTTTTTTGTACAGGGATGGTTTCATAACTTGATTAATAATTCCTAAACTTTTAATAATAATAATAATAATAATAATAATAATAATAATACTTATTTATTCTGGCAGAGTTAAGGCCATAAGGCCCTCTCTTCCACTCAACCAGCACAAATACAAATAAATATTCGACAAATATAGATATACACTATACTAATTATAAACAATTAAAGATACAATAAATGTAGCAATGTAAATGTCATGTACAAACAACATTTTATACGATAATAACAACAATGATACGATAATAATCATATAATAATAATAAATATAAATATGATACATTATACGGGAAACACCAATTAATATATATATATATATATATCTTACACTGGATATTAATGAAGTCGAGTTTAGAGCAAATATAAATTTAGATTTTATTATAACTAGTAATTTTTCAGGGATATCTTTTTCATCCCAGATAGAGAGATAATATCCAAGGTATTTAAATTGATTAGATCTCTCTAAAATTTTATTCTGGAGACAGATTTTACTTTGTATGGGGTCCTTCCCATGAAATGCCATAATTTTAGTTTTGTTAATTGATATTTGCATATTAAATTTGGCACCTATTTTTTGTAAATTATAAACTGATCGTTGCAAATCATTGGTACTCATGAGACCTAAGTCATGTTGACCCACTGGTTCCACAAGTACAGCACGCCACTGAGGAGTAACAGGTGACACAGAAATAAAGATATCATGAATCTACTTGAATTACCCAACAAGAATACAAACAAAAAAAGAAAAGACATCACATAAATCACGTACCACCCTCCAGGGGAAGGAGATGGCGGATGAAAACATAATAAAACTTGTGTGTGTTGGAAATGTAAATTACACCCTCCCATATTGTTGAAATGGGAGACAGCAAAGACGCCTGAAGGACTAAAATCACATCGTGCTGTAGCAGAAAACTGTTTACACTAGTCGTTTAAAAAAGTTACCAGATTGTTTTTACAATGGTTTCCTCGCATTGGAGCAAGCGCAGACACCTTACCATCATGTTCAAACTTTTACACACTGAGCAGTTAAATTCTGTTTGTAGCTGTCTTACCTTCTGCAGAACTTGGTTTTCTCACACCCAAGAGAATTAATAACACACATAATGTTCTCGAAATTGTTTATAAATATAATGTACGATACGACAGCACAGAGCAGAGAACGTTTTGTTTTTGTTGCTAAACTTTGTAGATTTTCGCAAAACAAGACTACCGTAACCAGTAACTATGACTATTTAACTCATGCCCCAAATGGAGTCAATGACCAATCACGTTTCAATGATTTCTGTTTTACAACCAATCAGAGTCGTGTTTCACCAAATATTTATCAGTGTTATAATTACCATATTAAAGAAAGCTCCTCCTTTTTAATATTCTGAACAGGTCTGACCATTATCTTGCAGTGACTGACGCACTAAGAAATACGGCTACCAGATTGTATATATAGTGGATGAATGTCAACACATGCCGCATGGGGGAGTTAATATAAAAACCTTTTGTAGCAATTGATTATACCACCAAAAAAAGAAACCACTGTTTGCACTTTCTAAATGTATTCTTTCCCAGGTAACAATCCAGAAAAATATAATTGTCATATTTACATCATACGACATCAGAAATGAATTAATATAGGCTTATCATTTAATATAGGCTGTATCATTTTTTCTCCACTAGAGAGCATTCTTACAATATTGCGTTCCTTTGGCAATAAATAAATGGCACAGGTTGCAGTGATAAACAAAAGAAGCAGTAGAAGCGTACCTATCGTTTCTCATTTGTCTTCAAACATCGCCGTTTACATTAAATATGTAAATATTTTAAAATAACAATATTTAAATAATGATTTGTGAGTAAACAGCTTAATTTTATTCGTTAAATAGTCCTAACAAATGCCACTCTTGATTTCCAAATTCTCTAGATAAATTGGAAATCACTCGTGGCATTACTTATGATAAATTTTACCTACTCCCCTACACTGTAGGTATAGGTACTATTTGATGCAAATTATAATTTACAATTTTATAATGAACTAGCTCCCTCCATGGTATCTTTACCTTGTCGTGGTGGAGTGGCTTTGCGTGCTTACATGATCCCGAGAGCTATGCCGGCGGTAGCATTGCTGCCGATAGGGTTACCCATGCCGGACTGGACGAAGGCGATAAGCCAGACGAAAAAAGTACCTTGGTCGAAAGAGTGACGATCTTTCACCGTAAAAATACAACCGTCAAGAAATGCGGACATTTGTTCTACTGGGGTAAAATTTTCCGGAGGTCACTACATAACAATGAACTACATGGTCTTTACAGGAAGCCAGATTTAATAAAAACAATTAAGTCTCGTAGACTGCGATGGGCAGGACATGTTGCACGTATGGGGAATGAAAGACTTGCATAGAAGCTTCTTGTAGGAAAACCAGAGGGAAAACGCCTAGATGGTAGACCAAGAATGAGGTGGGAGAATAACATTAACTATGATTTGAGGGAAGTAGATTATACAGGGAATGATTGGAAAGCATTAGCTCAGGACAGGGATGTATGGGGAGCTTATGTCCATGCGGCCATGAACCTACGGGTTCGATAGTGCCAGTGAGTAAGTAAGTATAATGAACTAGCTAATACCCGGCGTGCGCTGCTACACATAAATAAATGATAATGTTTAGTTGTGCTTTACTTACCCGGGAATCTACTTATCCCGATCTTCTTGGCATCAATGTAAGACAAAATGGTTATTGTGAGTTATTCTTTGAAGATAAACATATGCTGTCGCTGGTGACTTTTCTGTGGAATTTTTTGAGATATTAAATTCTGTGTACAATAATTTTGTGTATTTGTTATGGTTTAGGCAGCGTAAGCCAATTAAGCTTACATAAAGTGACATTTTTCCACTTTTTTCACTACATAAGGTGATCTTTTAAGGGTGAAGGGCTTGAGCATTAAAACTCTCTTATAACCTATAACCTTCTCGGGAAAATCCTGAACATTTTGCAGAAAGTCCCATGACAATCGAATGAATGCTATGACAGCATATGCTTGCCCGGGAATCTACTATCTCGATCTCCTTGTCATCATGAAAGACAAAAATGTCTATTGTGTGTTATCATAAGTAATGCCACGAGTGATTTCCAAATTGTCGATAAATTCACGACTCACGAAGTGAGGAGTGAATTTATCTAGAGAATTTGGAAATCAAGAGTGGCATTGTTAGGACTATTTAACGAATAAAATTAAGCTGTTTACTCACAAATCATTATTTAACTATAGTTATTTTAAAATATTATATATTTAATGTAAACGGCGATGTTTGAAAACAAATGAGAAACGATAGGTACGCTTCTACTGCTTCTTTTGTTTATCACTGCAACCAGATCATACTATTTATTGCCAAAGGAACGCAATATTGTAAGGAGGAGCTTTCTTTAATATGGTAATCATAACACTGATAAATATTTGTGTGAAACACGACTCTGATTGGTTGTAACACAGAAATCATTGAAACGTGATTGGTCATTGACTCCCATTTGGGGCATGAGTTAATAGTCTGTAAAAGATAAACATATGCTGTCGCGGACTTTTTTGTAGAGTTTTTTGAGATATTCAATTCTGTGTACATTATTTTTTTGTATTTAGTATGTTTTGGCAGTGTAAGCCATTTAAGGGTAAAAAAAGGGGACTTTTTCACGTTTTTCACTACAAAAGGGTGTTTTTAAAGGGTGTAGGAGTTGAGTATCTCAACCCGCTTATAGCCTATGTTCATCCGGGGAATCTCCTGAACATTTTTGCAAAAAACCCATCACAATCGGATCATCGGTATGGCCGCGCATGAAGAACGAACAAACAAACAAGCATATGTTTATATATTAGATTACTCCACCGCTGTGGTCTCGGGATAGCGGTCGCTCCCTTGTACGCAGCGGACCCTGGTTCGATCCCCGGTCGTGACAATATTCCTAGGTTTCTTTTTTTCCTCACGTGTAAAACGAATATTAGGAAATGTTAAGGTGCCAACAGTCCTCGAACTTCATAATCATGATTATCATTATCGCCATGTTTAGTGTGAACGTGTGTGTTTCGTCTTAATGTTGTGTTGTCTCGGAGGTGGCCTTGACATCTAGCTGTTATGATATTCACATTGATTTTAGATCCATATCTGAAAAATTATTTCAAGAAAATATTTATTCTTTGCCTAATTCTTTATATTTTTTTATTTAAAACCCCAATATGTTTTCTACAAAAAATGTCAATACGAAAAAAAAAATAGATATTTTCTATTAGCAAAAAATTTAGATTATCCACATTTTAAAATATTACGAAATTTTCCCATTTTTAAATCACCTTGATCTGAATTTACAATAATATCGTCATTTTTTATGATTCATATTTTTTTCTTAAAACACACCGTATAGATTCTTCTAAAATAGCCATAAGACTCACTCTATCTACATATATTTTTCTCATATTTAAAATCTGAAAAAAAAGTATCCATGTCTGTGTAAGGCAGAAAAGTACGTGTGTAATCCATAGTTATACTCCATCTCTCGACACTTCTAAGGCCCGGGTGCGTGTGGCACGTAAAAGTACCTGTAAGCTGAGAGGTTAAACTGCGTTAATCGAACAGAATAATGAATTAATTGACAGTTATTTTGTTCAATTTTAATTCAATATACCCGTGAAAGAGAACTTGAAATTAATGGGACTCCAAATAAAATCAACTGCTACAACATAAATCACAACTATAAGCGGTCGCGTTACAAGGTAAATTGGTAGCTTGCTTTGTGTATACCACTTTTCAATTTTTTTTTCACCTCTTGGACTGTAAAAAATTGCTCGTGGCTTATTTGTATCATTAAGGTATACATATGCCTCATCTAAAGTCACTATAAACTTCCTTTTATCACCCGCAAGATGGCGTTCATAGAGCTTTCTACTGTTGGTGCGCCTTTCTGCAATGTGTCTCGGCACGAGCTTGTGAACCCAGGTTTTATGTCGCTTTTCTAAGTTTAAATGTTTGTTTATTATGTTGTTTACGGTTGCTAGAGAGATGCCCAACTTCACTGCTATTGCTCGTTGGGTGGCTGGATTGTTTCCTTTCACAAGGGCTTTAACCTTCCTCAGGGGTGCGGCTTGTAGCAGGCTTAGGGTGTGCTTCTTTTTTCCCCTTAGAATATATGTGTTTTGGAAAGGATGTGAATGACCTCATACTTAAAACAGGGAAAATAAAAAAATGTGAATTTTTTTAATATCTTGGGTAAATAATTACCTGTGAGAGAGATGTACAGACTAATCTTGCAAAGGCAAAAAATGTAACTAAGACATTACATGGAGTAATTTGGAACAAAAATATTACAAAGAAAACTAAAATGAAAATTTATAAGAGCATAATACAGAATATTTTGTCATATGGAAGCGAAACTTGGTCTTTGACGGAATTACAAAAATAATAAAATTAGAACAGTTGAATTCGATTATTTTAGAAGAAGCCTCCAAAAAACAATACAGGATAAGATAATAAATTAATTCCTTTGGAGAGAAATGAATGTCGCCACATCTGTTGTTAAGAGGATTGAAAATCAAACGCTTAAATGGTATGGCCATGTAGAAAGAATGGAAAAATGAAAGATGGCCAAAATATATATACCAATGGTCACCTCCTGGAAAAATAAACGTGGCAGACCAAGATGGAAATGGAAAACCTACGTCAGAACTATAATGGATAATAGGAGTTTGGAAGAGGGAGATTGGAATGATAGAGATAAATGGAAACTGAAGACGGCAAACCTATAAGTGGGGGAAAGCCGAAGAAGAAGAAGAAGGAATCAATTCCATACGAGTTTTACCTTTTTTGTTAAGAACTGAGTAAATCCCATTCCTGGATATATTGAAACCACGCTTCTTGCACATTTTGATGATAGCACTATAGCTGTAATTAGCGTCGGAAAGGGCTGTTACATATCCATCCCAAAAAGGTTCGATTTTCCTTGGCATACTAACGAGCAAACCAGAACCGAACACTGTGGCAGGTAGCACTCAACTGAATGAACATGTGCTGTTGTGGGCAGCATCTCTGCGTACATAATAGTGACGCCATCGTCTTTCGAACTTGTCCCCAGGAATCGTGAAGAACCCTCCGTAGAATTAAAGTCTATGATACTATGTATTAAATAGGTGGTAATTTTATTGAGTTTTTTTAAAAGAAAACTGAAAAAAATTATATTCTGTACAATACACTGTACAGAGAACAAACATTCCTTCGAAATAAACTTACAATCGTCAATTATTAACTGAACACATTAAAATAATGCAGAGAAATTTCAGCTTCTGTTCGTAAAGAAAATACGAGCATGTCGAAATGTTTCTCTTATATGGAAATGTTATTTAAAAAAAGAGCGGGAAAATATGTGTTAGTATTTGGATTGACTATCAATGTACTGATACATTCGTTCACGGCAGTAGAGTACAGCCTGAGAATGACAACCTGATCAGTATATTCAATCTTAAAACTCATAATCCGTAAATATTTGAATTAAATTGTAATATAATCTTTAGCGATTTATACTCTTTACCAAAAATTGTTATGGAATGGATCCCAATGGAGAGGAGGAAGAGAGGAAGACCGAAGAAAACTTGGATACGCGGGGTACAAGCAGCTATGAATATCAGAGGAATGGAGAAAGATCAATGGGTGGACAGAGAGGAATGACGTTTGGTTTCCGGAAGACGGCGGCAGCTGCCATGATACCGGATGATGATAATGATACTCTTTATGGCCACATGCTGCACCATAACCTCGCTCTACAAACCAAAAATTGCACCGTTACCACTCTCACCGCTACCAAAAATGGAACCACGCGATCTATTACCAAAAATTGAATCGTGTCGGTGCTGGATCGTACCAATGTTGTCGATAAATACCTTGAGTTGAAAACATAGATTGCTCAAATTAACATATCTTTGCCCGGGCCCATAAAAGACAAAGATCAATTCACCTTTCCTTAATAAACTGTTAAGCATGTAATGTATTATAAGCTATACAGATTATAATCGTGGAAGTTTTAGGGAAAGAGGAAATCATATTCGCTTGAGAAAGCTTTGGATGTTTACATTCATATCTGATATTGACTAGCTACTGAATCAATAGGCAGAAGTTATTTAAAAGCAGATAACTAAAGTTTAATGAGAGTAAAAAAACAGTCAGATATAACATTGAAATAAATATAAAAGATAGTTAATTTAACATTGAAAATAAGTTGACAAAAGAAAACAATAATTTCATCGATCATCTAGACAAAAGAATAACAATGAAACATACGTACTCTATTACATTCACACTAGTCCCGCGATCCTTGTGGCCCCATCCTGGCCTAAGGGACTAATAAACAGAACAAGCTCCCCCGAGCTATATCGACTTGACTCCTTTGGTTGACAAACAGATGATAATCTGATATTAGTAAGCGCAGCTTTATTTGAGAGTTCACTAGGAGAGGGGAGTATGCGCGATAGCACACGGCGCGTAAAGGAAAGGAGGAGGGCTACGTAGGAGAGAATTTGGCACTGTTCACTAAGATCACAGAAGAAATGGAGACACGTTGACGTATAGTTTCGCAGCATGACGTAATCCATGTATCGAAAACTTGATTTCGGTACAATGCGAAATGAAGATATCCGAAAAAGCTCTCAACACATCAGCATTAACTGAAACCATCGCAATATACCAAAACAATTGACTTGAACACCTCCTTGGAATATCAAACAATAGACTACCTCTGAAGCTGTTCAACCACAGACCCACAGGACGAAGAGACCCAGGAAGACCTAAGAATCGATGGAGGGACCAATTTCTATCCTGAAGCGGAACAGACCAATTGCCTAAATCCCTGATTCTTATTGATGATGATGATCCATCCATCCATCCATAGTAATTCTGCCCGAGGACAGGTCTTTCACTGCAATCATAGCATTTTCATGCTATGCTTTACAACTTTACTAGGGGATTATAAGGTGTGGTAGCTTCCCGTTGCTTTCCCGTTGCTGATAATGATGATGATGATGATGAGATCTGGTGTATGAACCCTCAGCATCTATTACCGCCCTCAATCCGCGGGACATTGATACAATCAAATTTGTGCCATAAGCCATCTTTCGTCTTTCGTGCATCTGCAGGACAATTAGAGTTCATTATAAACAAACTTGTTACAGGCTGTTGCTTTTGCTTAGAATGTGTTCGCATCAATCTATTAAAATCAATACATTGACATTACCTAGAACAAACCCTGAATGTGGTAAAATAATTGTTACAACACGACATTAACATTGATTTAGTTCATTGTTAAAATGTATTTAATTCATGAAACATTTTAATAAAAATATCACGAAAAAAAACTACATAATTGAGGACGCGAACCTGCGACCTTCATTAACAGAAACAGTGACTGCAAGCTTTACCGCTGACCTAACAGGGCACGTAGGAGTATCTTCACTCAGTTCATGCCACATAACGCAATAGCTCAGGACCTGCACAATTATAACTAGTTTACTAGTGTGAACCCAGCGCTGTGTCGAAGAAATATACGTTCAAGAGATGAATTTTTTTTTTGTCTAAGGGTGTACACTTGTTCTGGCGTATTTTATTCTATTTCACTTATGACTAAAAGTGCATTTTTGTGCAACTTTTAATCGTTCACTATTGAATTTCTATTTTTTTTGTTATCGAACTTAGGTCAATAGTTAGGCCGACGTTGAACAGTCGGTAATTCTTTCAATTACAAAACACTGTATTCATTTTCACAGTAATTAACGTTACAAGCACTTATAATTATTTTTTTTAGATTTTAATGTTGTACTCATCACTGATACAACCTTACACCCAACTGAGTTTCGCCGCCTTCATATGTATAAGCGAGATATAGAAAGTTCCAAATCCGGCGTACAGCGCGCGCTACACCCCGTCTTCGAATCTTGGAGAGGATTCGTCTCCTCCCAATGGAGATTGCTCGTCTTCTCGAAATCGTGATAGTTTGTCTACTCGAAATCGTGATAATTCGTGTTCGCGTAATCGTGATTTTTCATCTTCTCGAAATCGAGATTTTTCGTCTTTTCGAAATCGATATTCGTATTCACGATTTCGATGCTGTCTACTCGATTTCGAGATTGTTCGTCTTCTCGAATTCGAGATTGTTCGTCTTCTCGATTTCGAGATTGTTCGTCTTCTCGAATTCGAGATTGTTCGTCTTCTCGAATTCGAGTGTTCGTCTTCTCGAATTCGAGTTTGTTCGTCTTCTCGAATTCGAGTTTTTTCGTCCTCTAGATTTCGAGTTCGTTCGTCTTCTCGAATTCGAGTTAGTTCCTCTTCTCTAATTCGAGTTTGTTCTTCTTCTCGAATTCGAGTTTGTACGTCTTCTCGAATTCGAGTTTGTACGTCTTCTCAAATTCGAGTTTGTTCGTATTCTCGAATTCGAGTTTGTTCGTATTCTCGAATTCGAGTTTGTTCATCTTCTCGAATTCGAGTTTGTTCATCTTCTCAAATTCGAGTTTGTTCGTATTCTCGAATTCGAGTTTGTTCGTCTCCTCAAATTCGAGTTCGTTCGCTTTCTCGAATTCGAGTTTGTTCGTCTTCTCGAATTCGAGTTTGTTCGTCTTCTCGAATTCGAGTTCGTTCGTCCTCTCAAATTCGAGTTTGTTCGTTTTCTCGAATTCGAGTTTGTTCGCCTTCTCGAATTCGAGCTTGTTCGTCTTATGGAATTCGAGTTTGTTCGTCTTCACGAATTCGAGTCCGTTCGTCTTCTCGAATTCGAGTCCGTTCGTCTTCTCGAATTCGAGTTTGTACGTCCTCTCGAATTCGTGTTCGTTCGTATTCTCGAATTCGAGTTTGTTCGTCTTCTCGCAAACGAGTTTGTTCGTCTTCTCGAATTCGAGTTTGTTCGTCTTCTCGAATTCGATTTTGTTCGTCTTCTCGAGTTGGAGTTTGTTCGTCTCTTCGAATTCGAGTTTGTTCGTCTCTTCAAATTCGAGTTTGTTCGACTTCTCGAATTCGAGTTCGTTCGTCTTCTCGAATTCGAGTTCGTCTTCTCGAATTCGAGTTCGTCTTCTCGAATTCGAGTTTGTTTGTCTTCTCGAATTCGAGTTCGTTCGTCTTCTCCAACTCGAGTTTGTTCGTCTTCTCGCAAACGAGTTTGTTTGTCTTCTCGAATTCGAGTTTGTTCGACTTCTCGAATTCGATTTTGTTCGTCTTCTCGAATTTGCGTTTGTTCTTCTCTTCGAATTTCGAGTTCGTTCGTCCCCTCGAATTCGACTTTGTTCTTCTCGAATTCGAGTTTGTTCGTCTAGTCGAAATCGAATTTGTTCATCTTCTCCATTTCGAGAATGTTCGGATTCTCGAAATCGAGATTATTCATTTTCTCGAAATCGAGATTATTCGAGTTCTCGATATCGAGATTATTCGTCTTCTCGATTTGGAGATTGTTCCTGTCTTCGAAATCGTGATAGTTTGTCTACTCCAAATCGTGATAGTTCGTATTCTCGAAATCGTGATCATTCGTGTTTTCGATACCGTGATTTTTCATCTTCTCGAAATCGAGATTGTTCGTCTTTCCGAAATCGATATTATTCGTGTTCACGATTTCGATGCTGTCTACTCGATTTCAAGATTATTCGTCTTATTGTAATTGAGATTTTGATTTTATCAAAATCGAAGTTATTCGAGTTCTCGAAATCGATATTATTCGTCTTATCGATTTCGAGATTGTTCGTCTTCTCGAATTCGAGTTCGATCGTCTTCTCGAATTCGAGTTTGTTCGTCTCCTCGAATTCGAGTTTGTTCGCCTTCTCGAATTCGAGTTTCTTCGTCTTCTCGAATTCGAGTTTGTTCGTCTTCTTGAATTCGAGTTTGTTCGTCTTCTCGAATTCGAGTTCCATCGTCTTCTCGAATTCGAGTTTCTTCGTCTTCTCGAATTCGAGTTTGTTCGTCTTCTCGGATTCGAGTTCGTTCGTCTTCTCGAATTCGTGTTCGTTCGTCTTCTCGAATTCGAGTTCGTTCGTCTTCTCGAATTCGAGTTTGTTCGTCTCCTCGAATTCGAGTTTGTTCGCCTTCTCGAATTCGAGTTCGTTCGTCTTCTCGAATTCGAGTTTCTTCGTCTTCTCAAATTCGAGTTTGTACGACTTCTGGAATTCGAGTTTGTTCGTCTTCTCGAATTCGAGTTTCTTCGTCTTCTTGAATTCGAGTTCGTTCATCTTATCGAATTCGAGTTTGTTCGTCTTCTTGAATCGAGTTTGTTCGTCATCTCGAATTCGAGTTTGTTCGTCTTCTCGAATTCGAATTTGTTCGTCTTCTCGAATTCGAGTTTGTTCGTCCTCTCGAATTCGAGTTCGTTCGTATTCTAGAATTCGAGTTAATTCGTCTTCTCGCACACGAGTTTGTTCGTCTTCTCGAATTCGAGTTTATTCGTTTTCTCGAATTCGAGTTTGTTCGTCTTCTCGAATTCGAGTTTGTTCGTCTTCTCGAATCCGAGTTTGTTCGTCTTCTCGAATTCAAGTTTGATCGTCTTCTCGAATTCGAGTTTGTTCGTCTTCTCGAATTCGAGTTTGTTCGTCTTCTCGAATTCGAGTTTGTCCGTCTTCTCGAATTCGATTTTGTTCGTCTGCTCGAATTGGAGATTGTTCGTCTCTTCAAATTCGAGTTTGTTCGTCTTCTCGAATTCGAGTCTATTCGTCTTCTCGAATTCGATTTTGTTCGTCTTCTCGAATTGGAGTTTGTTCGTCTTCTCGAATTGGAGTTTGTTCGTCTCTTCGAATTCGAGTTGGTTCGTCTTCTCGAATTCGAGTTGGTCTTCTCGAATTCACTTCGTTCGTCTTCGAGATAGTTCGTATTCTCGAATTCGAGTTTCGACTTGGTTCGTCTCCTCGAATTCGACTTTTTTCTTCTCGAATTCGAGTTTGTTCGTCTTCTCGATTTCGAGAATGTTCGGATTCTGGAAATCGAGATTATTCGAGTTCTCGATATCGAGATTATTCGTCTTCTCGATTTGGAGATTGTTCCTGTCTTCGAAATCGTGATAGTTTGTCTACTCCAAATCGTGAAGGTTCGTATTCTCGAAATAGTGATTATTCGTGTTCTCAATATCGTGATTTTCCATCTTCTCGAAATCGAGATTGTTCGTCTTTCCGAAATCGATATAATTCGTATTCACGATTTCGATGCTGTCTGCTCGATTTCAAGATTATTCGTCTTATTGTAATTGAGATTATGATTTTATCAAAATCGAGGTTATTCGAGTTCTCGAAATCGAGATTATTCGTCTTATCAATTTCGAGATTGTTCGACTTCTCGAATTCGTATTCGTTGGTCTTCTCGAATTCGAGTTCGTTCGTCTTCTCGAATTAGAGAAAACGAACAAACTCGAGTTCGAGATAACGAACAAACTCGAATTCGAGAAGACGAACGAACTCGAATTCGAGAAGACGAACGAACTCGATTTCGAGAAGACGAACGAACTCGAATTCGAGAAGACGAACAAACTCGAATTCGAGAAACCGAACAAACTCGAATTCGGGAAACCGAACAAACTCGAATTCGGGAAACCGAACAAACTCGAATTCGAGAAACCGAACAAACTCGAATTCGAGAAACCGAACGAACTCGAATTCGAGAAACCGAACAAACACGAATTCGAGAAACCGAACGAACTCGAATTCGAGAAACCGAACGAACTCGAATTCGAGAAACCGAACGAACTCGAATTCGAGAAACCGAACGAACTCGAATTCGAGAAACCGAACGAACTCGAATTCGAGAAACCGAACGAACTCGAATTCGAGAAACCGAACGAACTCGAATTCGAGAAACCGAAACAAACTCGAATTCGAGAAACCGAACGAACTCGAATTCGAGAAACCGAACGAACTCGAATTCGAGAAACCGAACGAACTCGAATTCGAGAAACCGAACGAACTCGAATTCGAGAAACCGAACGAACTCGAATTCGAGAAACCGAACGAACTCGAATTCGAGAAACCGAACAAACTCGAATTCGAGAAACCGAACAAACTCGAATTCGAGAAACCGAACAAACTCGAATTCGAGAAACCGAACAAACTCGAATTCGAGAAACCGAACAAACTCGAATTCGAGAAACCGAACAAACTCGAATTCGAGAAACCGAACAAACTCGAATTCGAGAAACCGAACAAACTCGAATTCGAGAAACCGAACAAACTCGAATTCGAGAAACCGAACAAACTCGAATTCGAGAAACCGAACAAACTCGAATTCGAGAAACCGAACAAACTCGAATTCGAGAAACCGAACAAACTCGAATTCGAGAAACCGAACAAACTCGAATTCGAGAAACCGAACAAACTCGAATTCGAGAAACCGAACAAACTCGAATTCGAGAAACCGAACAAACTCGAATTCGAGAAACCGAACAAACTCGAATTCGAGAAACCGAACAAACTCGAATTCGAGAAACCGAACAAACTCGAATTCGAGAAACCGAACAAACTCGAATTCGAGAAACCGAACAAACTCGAATTCGAGAAACCGAACAAACTCGAATTCGAGAAACCGAACAAACTCGAATTCGAGAAACCGAACAATATCGAATTCGAGAAACCGAACAAAACTGAATTCGAGAAACCGAACAAACTCGAATTCGAGAAACCGAACAAACTCGAATTCGAGAACCGAACAAACTCGAATTCGAGAAACCGAACAAACTCGAATTCGAGAAACCGAACAATCTCGAATTCGAGAAACCGAACAATCTCGAATTCGAGAAACCGAACGATCTCGAATTCGAGAAACCGAACGAACTCGAATTCGAGAAACCGAACGAACTCGAATTCGAGAAACCGAACGAACTCGAATTCGAGAAACCGAACGAACTCGAATTCGAGAAACCGAACGAACTCGAATTCGAGAAACCGAACGGACTCGAATTCGAGAAACCGAACGAACTCGAATTCGAGAAACCGAACGAACTCGAATTCGAGAAACCGAACAACTCGAATTCGAGAAACCGAAACAAACTCGAATTCGAGAAACCGAACAAACTCGAATTCGAGAAACCGAACAAACTCGAATTCGAGAAACCGAACAAACTCGAATTCGAGAAACCGAACAAACTCGAATTCGAGAAACCGAACAAACTCGAATTCGAGAAACCGAACAAACTCGAATTCGAGAAACCGAACAAACTCGAATTCGAGAAACCGAACAAACTCGAATTCGAGAAACCGAACAAACTCGAATTCGAGAAACCGAACAAACTCGAATTCGAGAAACCGAACAAACTCGAATTCGAGAAACCGAACAAACTCGAATTCGAGAAACCGAACAAACTCGAATTCGAGAAACCGAACAAACTCGAATTCGAGAAACCGAACAAACTCGAATTCGAGAAACCGAACAAACTCGAATTCGAGAAACCGAACAAACTCGAATTCGAGAAACCGAACAAACTCGAATTCGAGAAACCGAACAAACTCGAATTCGAGAAACCGAACAAACTCGAATTCGAGAAACCGAACAAACTCGAATTCGAGAAACCGAACAAACTCGAATTCGAGAAACCGAACAAACTCGAATTCGAGAAACCGAACAAACTCGAATTCGAGAAACCGAACAAACTCGAATTCGAGAAACCGAACAAACTCGAATTCGAGAAACCGAACAAACTCGAATTCGAGAAACCGAACAAACTCGAATTCGAGAAACCGAAACAAACTCGAATTCGAGAAACCGAACAAACTCGAATTCGAGAAACCGAACAAACTCGAATTCGAGAAACCGAACAAACTCGAATTCGAGAAACCGAACAAACTCGAATTCGAGAAACCGAACAAACTCGAATTCGAGAAACCGAAACAAACTCGAATTCGAGAAACCGAACAAACTCGAATTCGAGAAACCGAACAAACTCGAATTCGAGAAACCGAACAAACTCGAATTCGAGAAACCGAACAAACTCGAATTCGAGAAACCGAACAAACTCGAATTCGAGAAACCGAACAAACTCGAATTCGAGAAACCGAACAAACTCGAATTCGAGAAACCGAACAAACTCGAATTCGAGAAACCGAACAAACTCGAATTCGAGAAACCGAACAAACTCGAATTCGAGAAACCGAACAAACTCGAATTCGAGAAACCGAACAAACTCGAATTCGAGAAACCGAACAAACTCGAATTCGAGAAACCGAACAAACTCGAATTCGAGAAACCGAACAAACTCGAATTCGAGAAACCGAACAATCTCGAGTTCGAGAAACCTAACAAACTCGAGTTCGAGAAACCGAACAAACTCGAATTCGAGAAACCGAAAAAACTCGAGTTCGAGAAACCGAACAAACTCGAGTTCGAGAAACCGAACAAATTCGAGTTCGAGAAACCGAACAAATTCGAGTTCGAGAAACCGAACAATCTCGAATTCGAGAAACCGAACAAACTCGAATTCGGGAAACCGAACAAACTCGAATTCGGGGAACCGAACAAACTCGAATTCGGGGAACCGAACAAACTCGAATTCGTGGAACCGAACAAACTCGAATTCGTGGAACCGAACAAACTCGAATTCGGGGAACCGAACAAACTCGAAATCGGGGAACCGAACAAACTCGAATTCGGGGAACCGAACAAACTCGAATTCGGGGAACCGAACAAACTCGAATTCGGGGAACCGAACAAACTCGAATTCGGGGAACCGAACAAACTCGAATTCGGGGAACCGAACAAACTCGAATTCGGGGAACCGAACAAACTCGAATTCGGGGAACCGAACAAACTCGAATTCGGGGAACCGAACAAACTCGAATTCGTGGAACCGAACAAACTCGAATTCGGGGAACCGAACAAACTCGAATTCGGGGAACCGAACAAACTCGAATTCGAGGAACCGAACAAACTCGAATTCCAGGAACCGAACAAACTCGAATTCGAGGAACCGAACAAACTCGAATTCGAGGAACGGAACAAACTCGAATTCGAGGAACGGAACAAACTCGAATTCGAGGAACGGAACAAACTCGAAATCGAGGAGGCGAACAAACTCGAAATCGTGTAGGCGAACAAACTCGAATTCGAGGAGGCGAACAAACTCGAATTCGAGGAACCGAACAAACTCGAATTCGAGGAACGGAACAAACTCGAATTCGAGGAACCGAACAAGCTCGAAATCGAGGAACCGAACAAGCTCGAAATCGAGGAGGTGAACAAACTCGAAATCGTGGAGGATAACAAACTCGAATTCGAGGAGGCGAACAAACTCGAATTCGGGAAGGCGAGCAAACTCGAATTCGAGTTTGTTCTTCTTCTCGAATTCGTGTTTGTTCGTCTTCTCGAATTCGTGTTTGTTCGTCTTCTCGAATTCGATTTTTTTTGTTTTGATGGTGATGATGATGTTGGCCATATGATTTCGGGGAACGTTTGAGCCTTAAAAACCCTGATAAAAACCTCACAAAAAAAACTGCCCGACCGGGTATCGAACCCGGCCCGCTGTGTGACAAGGCAGCACGCTACCTCGAGACCACAGCGGTTAATTTAATAATTCTTACATCCATTCTGCTCTTAATAATTCTGATTTTGTGCTTTATTTTAATAGCCTAATATAGTATTTCAGACAGTTATTGAAGCCTACTTTAGGCCCCTAAATCAACATATTGTAGTACTTAAAAACCCGAGGTCTACTGATAGCAATGACATGATGTCGTAACACTGAGCATTACCATGCTCAGTTATCGATGCTCTGTTGATAACACAGGATTATATATATATATATATATATATATATATATATATTTTAAGTTACAGTTTTTTTTTCGTTCCAGAGAGCGAGATTGGCACGGTGTTGGGTATGAACTCTCTCATCTTCGTGGTGATGATCGTGAGTACCCTCCTGGTACTCTGTGCAGGTGCAGTAGCTCTTGCAGTGTGCATCTGTCGACGTAAAAGTCACCATGGCCGGCCTCCCCACCAGTCCACGCAGCAGCAACCGCCCAACGCATCTTTCCCATGTAAGTCTCAACTATAATATCAATTATAGCATCTACAACTTATTTAGCCTAATGATAAAATTAGCCTGTTTCATTTATAACTATTTTCTGAGTCGCTAAAGAGAGATATTTAATGGCAAAGTATTTCATTTATCCAAAGCAGAATACAAAGCGCAGAAATGTACTTCATTAGAAGAACAAAAGGCTGCACAAGATTGGATCGAATCAGCATTGAAGATATAAGAACAGAGTTAAATATATCCATATATCCATTGGATGAGAAAAATCAGAGAATTTAGAGATAAATGGTTTACACATGTGGAAAGAATGAATGTATCAAGATTACCAAGAGCAGCGTTCAACTACAAGGCAAGAGGTTCAAGGAATGTAGGGAGCCTAGCGAAAAGATGGACAGAACATCTGTGAGGCGGAACGGGCAATTTGCCTAGCCCGTGAAGTGAAGAAGGAGAAGAAAGACTTCATTTAGACAGGCTTTCAACTTATGGCATAAAACATGTTCCTCCTATAGGAGGAAAAGTACTGCATTCATTGTTGTTTGCAGATGATCAAATAATTTTTGCAGGGGATGAAGATGATATGAAATATATGATAAATAAACTAATGGAAGAATATAAAAAATGGGGACTGAATATAAATTTACAGAAAAGAGAATATATGTGTTTGGGAAAGGATGTGGATGACCTCATACTCAAAACAGGGAAAATAAAAAAAAAGTGAATTTTTAGAGTATCTTGGGTCAATAATTACAAGTTTAGGTACCTGTGAGAGAGATGTACAGACTAAAATTGCAATGGCAAAAAATGCAACTAAGACATTACATGGAATAATTTGGAATAAAAATATTACAAAGGAAACTAAAATGAAAATTTATAAGAGCATAATACAGAATATTTTGTCATATGGAAGTGAAACTTGGTCTTTGACGGAATTACAAAAGAATAAAATTAGAACAGTTGAATTTGATTATTTTAGAAGAAGCCTCCAAAAAACAAGACAGGATAAAATAAGAAATGAATTCCTTTGGAGAGAAATCAATGTCACCACATCTGTTGTTAAGATGATTGACAATCAAACGTTTAAATGGTATGACCATGTACAACGAATGGAAAATGAAAGATGGCCAACAAATATATACCAATGGTCACCCGCTGGAAGAAATAAACGTGGCAGACCAAGATGGAAATGGAAAACCTACGTCAGAACTATAATGGATGATAGGAATTTGGAAGAGGGAGATTGGAAAGATTAAAGTTAACACTAATTAAATTGATTTTTTTCCATTTAGTGTTTTAATAAAAATAATGATAGATGTAGATTATGTGAGAATTGGTTGATAGTTCATTTCAAGCTCTATGTGATAACAGGATGTCATTCTCTGTGATTAAATAATAATAATATGTTTTCGTAATGACAGGTAACATATTTCAGAAAATAAATATTTTATACTTGTTTCTGTAAAGTCGATATTTTCAAGAAATTTAATCAAAAATTCTATAAACTTTATAACAACTTTCCCGAACCGATTGATTCTCCGAGTAATGGAATTTTTATTTAATTTCGGGTTTAGTGTTTTTGACTGGCAGTTTTTTCAGTTTTAACGGCAAATTGTGAATTTAAATTTCATTCCCTGAGTTATTTATAATTAATCAACATTTCACAGCCGTACTGGCTGTAATGTATAATTCCCAAATATGTCTTCTTAATAAAGGAGCCGCCATTTGCAAGAAGAAGCATGGCTTCACAGCATTTGGTGGATGGGAATTACAATGTATATAGAGAAAGATTTGCGTTTAGATCGGTACTTGCTCAGGTAGCTCAGTTGGTAGAGCACTTGGTCTAGAGAACCAAGGGTCCCGGGTTCAAGTCCCGGTCTGAGCCTATAATTTTTCTCTTCAAATAACATTTCATTAGTCATAAAATGAATATAATTGCAAATAAAATAATTTAAAATAACATTTTTTCATTATTAATGTATATTTAATATGGCTACACACAATGACAACAATGGGGCACGCCCTAGCGTAGTGGTTTAAGGCACTGAGCTACAAGCCGGAGGGTCGAGGGTTCAAGTCCCGTTGGAGTCAGGATTTTTAAACTGACCCAAACCCTCTGGCGGCACTATGGCCCTGGAGTCGACTCAGCTCTAACGGAAATGAGTATCAGACGCTTGTTCTGGGGGTAAAGGCGGCCGTCACGCAGGGCTGACAACCCGGCTGACATAAAGTGCCGATTGTCTAGAAAAAGTGGGAGCCCTAACCTCCTACTACCCCAAGGGCCTCCGGGTCTGTTGTGGGATCACTTTACTTTGGGGCACGCCGTAGCGTAGTGGTTAAGGCACTGAGCTACAAGCCGGAGGGTCGAGGGTTCAAGTTCCGTTGGGGTCAGGATTTTTAAACTGACCCAAACCCTTCTGGCGGCAGTATGGCCCTGGGGTCGACTCAGCCTCTAACGGAAATGAGTACCAGACGCTTGTTCTGGGGGTAAAGGCGGCCGTCACGCAGGGCTGACAACCCGGCTGACATAAAGTGCCGATTGTCTAGAAAAAGTGGGAGCCCTAACCTCCTACTACCCCAAGGGCCTCCGGGTCTGTTGTGGGACCACTTTACTTTGGGGCACGCCGTAGCGTAGTGGTTAAGGCACTGAGCTACAAGCCGGAAGGTCGAGGGTTCAAGTCCCGTTGGGGTCAGGATATTTAAACTGACCCAAACCCTCTGGCGGCATTATGGCCCTGGGGTTGACTCAGCCTCTAACGGAAATGAGTACCAGACGTTTGTTCTGGGGGTAAAGGTGGCCGCCACGCAGGGCTCACAACCCGGCTGACATAAAGTGCCGATTGTCTAGAAAAAGTGGGAGCCCTAATCTTCTACTACCCCAAGGGCCTCCGGGTCTGTTGTGGGATCACTTTACTTTGGGGCACGCCGTAGCGTAGTGGTTAAGGCACTGAGCTACAAGGCGGAGGGTCGAGGGTTCAAGTCCCGTTGGGGTCAGGATTTTTAAACTGACCCAAACCCTCTGTGGCGGCATTATGGCCCTGGGGTCGACTCAGCCTCTAACGGAAATGAGTGCCAGACGTTTGTTCTGGGGGTAAAGGCGGCCGTCACGCAGGCTGACAACCCGGCTGACAAAGTGCCGATTGTCTAGAAAAAGTGGGAGCCTTAACCTTCCACTACCCCAAGATCCTCCGGGCCTGTTGTGGGATTACTTTACTTTACTTTACACACAATGACATTCGGAGCGTACTGATACGAACACAAAATACTTAGATTCATTATTAATATGTTAATCAACTTTTACAAGATTCATGGTGTGTTCCGTTTAGGTATTATTCAAAATTAATATAAAAAATTATGGAATATTCACCTGAAAGTTCCGTCCCCTCAACTTAATTAATTATTTAACTGTAGCGCTTTCGGGACTTGTCCCATCATCGGCAGGATTCAAAACTGGTGTTTCACTGAAGATCTGGTAGAGGGGGTTGCATGTATTGGGTTCGTTTTCGTTTATCAGCAGCTCACAACAACAACAGCCTGATAAACGAAAACGAACCCAATACATGCAACCCCCCCTACCAGATCTTCAGTGAAACACCAGTTTTGAATCCTGCCGATGATGGGATAAGTCCCGAAAGCGCTACAGTTAAATAATTAATTAAATTGAGGAGACGGACCTTTCAGGTAAATATTCCATAATTTTTTTATATTAATTTTAGTATATTAATATATTCAACCGTCTCAGAATAATATTTGTCCGAATGTGTGTAGCACAAATATTCCCTTACTTTTGCATAGCTTTATTGTTATTTTTCACAAAATTCCGTTTTTAATAAATTTTGTAAAATTGCCGTGTTCTTGCGAAACTTGGCATGAAATACCTGAAAAATGTTATCTTTATTATTTCCTATATCTATGTGCATGTTGTAATAATTTAAATCTAAGATTATATTTCATTCCACTCTTTCCCGCTGTGAATTAGGTTATATTACATACATGTTTATAATATATTTTACTTATTTCTTATAATTTATGAAAAGTTAGCATTAAAAAATTTATTTCGTGAGAATTAAGTATGTGATTGATGGTTCAACTTCTTACTCACTCCTACTTCCGTGAAATATCCAAAATAACGCTCGTCAACATGATTTTTGTCTCATGAGTACCAATAGTTGTACTTAATGCAGTTTTTTATCGTGTTTTCAAATATTTATTCGGAATTTCTCCATCACCCACAGTTTTTTTATCATCATCATCTGCATTCATGGATTAGGTCTGTTGACCCGTTCCGACTTCAGCCCATCTCTTTCTAGGTCTCTCCACATCTCGGGTTCCTTTAGGTTTGTATTTTGTTATTTGTTTTGGATATCTAACTTCATTCATTCTATGTGTTGCTTCCATTTTTGTCTATATGTATATATTTTATCCGTTATTACAAATATTTCAAGTTCCTGTCTTATTTCTGTGTTCTTGATTCTGTCCTCCTTACTGCACATTTAACAGATCTCAAAAATTTCATTTCTGCCGCCGTTATCTACTTAGATCTTGTTGGATAACGGCGGCAGAAGTTAAATTTTTGAGATATGTTAAAGGTGCACTAAGGAAGACAGAATTAAGAACTCACAAATAAGACAGGAACTTTTTTTTATTTCAAATTCAATTAATGGATTTAAATAATTATTTTCTGCTTAACAGACATTAAAGGGATTACGTCAAAATCAAAACATACGGTGGTGTACCCTGACTTGCAATCTGCAACGAGACCAGTTCTACACTGCGAAGAATTGCCCATACCAAAGCCTCCAGAAAATGTGACATTAGATGAAGAGAGCTCAGATTCTGATGGAAGTAAGGAAGAAGAAGAAACAGATTTTGGTGATACAACTTTTGAACAAAGCTGTTCATCTGAGCCTCATTTATTGACTCAAGAAGATCTTAACGATCTCATACGAGATTTGAAGTTATCCAAAAACCAGTCTGAAATGCTTGGTTCCCGGCTAAAAGGATGGAATCTCTCGGAAACCTTGCGTGATGGAGAAAAACCGATATCATATTTGAATTCAGGAGAAAAAAATACAATCAGAATCACATATTTTTTTCTTTCTGAGACAAAAAAAAGTTTCTTTTTATTGTTCAGTGTAATTGCTATTACAGAGTGCAACATGGATGACATTCAATTATAAGTCCCTGGGTACAAATAACAAAAGAAGTAAGATACCAGTATCGTACGTTATCAATCACGTTTTTGATCTTAACGTCATCTAGCATATACAGAGTGATATAGTAGATGTCTTATAACGGGCAAGGTTTTTTATGTACTAAAAGTTAACGTTGCAACATAGTATAATGAGAAGTTAGACATATGACTGTATTTTGTTTTTGTTCACATACAAACAGTTGAATAGTATAATGAGAAGTTAGACATATGACTGTATTTGGTTTTTGTTTCACATACAAACAGTTGAATAGTATATGAGAAGTTAGACATATGACTGTATTTTGTTTTTGTTTCACGTGCAAACAGTTGAATGGTATAATGAGAAGTTAGACTTCTGACTGTCTTTTATTTTGGTTTCACACACAAACAGTTGAATAATATAAACAGTAAAAAACTTGTTCAAAGCTGAATCGCATGGGACCAATTTTTCTTTCCGCATTAGACAACATTCCGCATTATAAAAAAACACTAAACAAATATTTACCAATCTTACATCATAGTATATGTCTTTTCATGTACCTTTCATTAATTGCAATTCCACTGCCGTTGAAAATGAAGTATAGTATATACGAACGGCTTCGACGGTAACGCACGGAAAAACAGTCCCGTTTCGTCAGCGTTAAAAATGTCTCTTAGGCGCGTGTCCTGAAATTAAAGCTTGCAGTTTCTGTTTCCACTCACTAACTATAATTTAGTCCACAGTTGGTAGACCAAGAATGAGGTGGGAGAATAACATCAACTATGATTTGAGGGAAGTAGATTATACAGGGGATGATCGGAAAACATTGGCTCAGGATAGGGATATATGGAGAGGTTATATCCGCGCGGCCATGAACCTACAGGTTCAATATTGCCAGTGAGTTAGTTAGTTAGTTGTGCAAAGGTATGGGATGGTATCCCTAGCACGTTTTGTTTAATTATACATTATTTCGTATAAAATGGTAATTTTATCAGGAAACTCGATGGGGGAAGATCGATTTAGGTCCGGCTCTTAGACTAAGAAGTTCCAGTTACTGCACGTGTAATACGCGTATTCACAGAACTCTGTTGCACTTTATTTGCGATGACATCACCATCATCCAGGGATTAAGCCTCTTGGCTCGTTCCGGTTTCATGAAAGCTAGAATTGTTAAAATTGTTCAGACCATCTTCTGTGTGGGCGACCAACATTTCTCCTTCCGTGCGGTTTATAATTTAGCAATAATTTTGAGAATCTCCTTCTGGCATTCTATCAATATGTTCTTTCCCGTCGTTCCTATATTTAATTATTCAGTCTGTAAGTTTAAAACTATTTAGTTCCTTTCTTATATCTTCATTTCTTTTCTTATCCAGCAGAGTATATCCTGCTATAGGCCCATGTTGAGGCTCCTGTAAGAGGATCAGTAATTTCAGCAGGATTACTTCGGGTGTATAATTTTATTAATAGGTATTGGTTGTAATAGTATTTGCGATACAAAAAAGTTTTAAAAAAACGAGGCGCTTGCGCTGAGTTTTTTCAATTTTCGAGATCTGTTACGTGCTTACCTCATGTGTATTGCATACTATTTTTTGGTCGATGTGACTAATTTTTATTAAATATAGTAATAAATGAATTAAAATATTGGTTGGATGTAAATGACTTCTATGTGAAAGAAACATTTGGTGATCGTTGCTATGTAGCTTTTCATTTGTTTTATTATAAGCAAGGATTGTTGGTTGTGGAGACATTTTTATATGCAGTACCGTGATTAGAATCTGTTTGATAATTTTGTTGTGGAATGAGTCATGGTAGATGATAGAGAAATTGAAGAAGCCTGGAGAGTGGGATGTTCTGCATTAATTTCGGAAAAGTCTAAAGAAAGGTACGAGTTAGTGTATAAAACATTCAAGAAATGTTTTATTTTACTTACCGAACGTGTGCTTTTTGAGTCCATTGCGATTTCTTTTGTTTGCATAGCAACCAGGTTAGATGTGGGAACGTTGAATTACTTCCAGTAACAACAATATTGGTAAGTATAAGAAATTAGTCACATCGACCAAAAAATAAATTTTACTTGAATTTATGTTTCTTAAAAAGCTCATCTCAGCTCCTTCCAATAGCTGTGACGCAACCCTTACCACAAAACAGCAGTAGGATAATAAACAGCATTTTACTTACTGGAGTACGCGGAATAATAGAAATGTTTGGAGGACAGTTAAGAAGAGACTAATCGATATAGACAGACAGTATATAGAAGCAGAGTGTAGCCAGAAAATATCGCTCACCCTGCAGACGGAACTGAAACTTTCGTGGGGAAGGGAGAAATATATTGACTCTTTGGATGGGGATGATAAAAGTGCTATTGCATGGTTCATTTGGGGGGATGGATGGCCCATAATTTAACAAATGAGGAAGGCATTAAACTATGTCCACTATGCGATGACCATGAAAACTGGCAGCATATTATAGCATTCTGTAGAGAGACAGAACAACTTAGATTACAGATGCTGCCGGAGAGATTTCTCAGGTCGGATCGAGGGAGAGTGGCGTGTTGGGATCTTTTAGGACGGATCGAGAGGGAATCAAAAACATGCAAATTTTTGGGTACAGTAAGAAAATTGAGATATAACAAAATTGTAGATTAAGGATAGGCCTATATGTATTAACAATAAGAAGAATCTCAATATGGTCTTTGTTTTCGATCTTTAATCATGTTATATAATAAGTAGGTCTGATAAGTTGAATAGTCTGATAGTGCACTTAATGTCTGCAGTGACGGGGGGGGGGGTATGAGTGAGGTGCGTGCGTGTGTATATGTGTGGGGGTGTGTGGGTGTATGTGTGTGTGCTTTTTTTTTTCTAATTTGTTTTCTAGCATTTTTTTTTAATATTAATGTACGGAATGTGGATGAATGTAGATATGTATTATTTTGATTTAGTGCAGACATAGATTTTACTTATATGTAGCCCGTTATTGTTTTTTGATACAGGTGTATTTGTAGGTATTTGTTTACATTATTAATTTAATTTTTATTCATGGAAAAATAATGCACGTACGGCCAAGCAGGCCCGTGCGCAATGTAAATGCATATGTATTTTCTTATTCTGAAAAAAAGGCAATAAATTCCATATTCTATACTGGCACTATCGAACCCATAGGTTCATGGCCGCGTGGACATAAGCTCTCCATGCATCCCTATCCTGAGCTAATGCTTTCCAATCATTCCCTGTCTAATCTACTTCCCTCAAATCATCACCATCATCATCCAGGGATTAAGCCTGTTGGCTCGTTCCGGTTTCATGAAAGCTGCAATTGTTAAAATTGTTCAGATCATCTTCTGTGTGGGCGACCAACATTTCTCCTTCCGTGCGGTTTATAATTTAGCAATAATTTTGGAAATCTTTCTTCTGGCATTCTATCAATATGTTTTTTCCAGTCGTTCCTATATTTAATTATTCGGTCTGTAAGTTTGAAAATATGTTGTTCCTTTCTTATATCTTCATTTCATTTCTTATCCAACAAATCTCATCTCAGCTGCTTCCAATCTTTGTTCTTGTCTTTTAGTGATCGTCCAACATTCTGATCCATACATCAATACAGGAACAGCCATTACTTTATAAAATTCGATTATATTTAAGCATTTAATTTATAGCAGCCTCCAGTTATAGGCTGTGTTCATTGTTGTGGATTTATAGGAATCGAAAAAAATGTAAAGTGCGAAGCTTTTAACGTCATTCACATATGTACAGGTGTTATTAGTAGTTACGTATTTCTGATGGCTCAACACCTATTTCAATTCACACTGACATAAAGTTAAATATGATTATACTATTATTAAATGCGGTTACCACATTCATAATTTTATCTGATGCATGTGTGTGAATGCATTTGCATTTAATCCTAATCCAATTTCAGGAATTAAAAAAATCATATCTGACGCTTTCGCTCATAATATGCTGATTTCAAATTTAAAAGCCAAGGGATCAAGATAATGAAGTTACAAAATATTACGTGCTGTGAAATATGAAAAAACATAAAAAATGATTGTACTCATATTGCAAGCAAATACCATAGTCTATTTATTTACAGTAAACAAGTAGTTCTATCGATAATCGATATAATAAATGTCTGTGCACTAGAAAACAAATTTAAAATTCTTAAACACATTTTTAGATCAATAACAACTTACTTACTTACTCACTAGCACTATCGAACCCGTAGGTTAATGGCGCGGAAATAAGCTCTCCATACATCCCTATTCTGAGTTAATGCTTTCCAATCATTCCCTGTATAATCTACTTCCCTCAAATCATAGTTAATGTTGTTCTCCCACCTCATTATTGGTCTACCAACTGGGCGTTTTCCCTCTGGTTTTCCTACACGAAGCTTCCATGCACCTCTTTCATTCCCCATATGTGCCACATGTCCTGCCCATTGCAGTCTACGGGACTTAACTCTTCTTATTATATCTGGCTTCCTATAAAGACCATGTAGTTCATTGTTATGTAACCTTCTCCATTCACCTGTCTGTTCATCTCTCTTTGGTCCAAACATTTTCCTAAGTACTTTATTCTCAAAAGATCAATAACAACAATTTTATTTATTTGTAATAATGTCTAAAGAAGGTACAAAGTACCGAAACAGCTGTTACTAATTTGTATTTTAATAAATATGAAAATCGCATAAACATTTAAGTTTTATTATCATTTAATTAAATAAATGTTATTGTTACTTTTTTCAATTTAAACCTCTTCTCGTCCGGTGAAATATAAGATCGAGGGATGAAATGAGATGAAGACACTATTATTGAATATCTGTGATATAGTAGACTGCCGTCTGAACAGGCCTGTCGAACCATCAAAGAGACACTTGAAATGAAGTCGATCGAAATGCATGGGGACGAAGTGGAGGGAATTACGTTTCTGACAGGGGAAACGGGAGATCCAAAGGAAAGCCTGTCTTGGCTATGATTCGTTCATCGAGAACCCTACATAGTGTGTCCGAGGTCCGAAATTGGAACCCAGAAGTAATAGACAAATACCTAAAAACTTACGCTATGGAGTTACTTATTATTATTATTATTATTATTATTATTATTATTATTATTATTATTCAGGGTTGTTTCTGTTATATCCTCAACCAAAATATACAAATGCATTTTGGTTTTTTAGTATTAAGTTTTTTTACAATGTATGAGGAGCTAGCCCATAGCATCAACCCCCAACCTGGAGGACCAGAGACTTTTTCTGGAGTCCACCATAGAATAGTTGCTTTCACTGTAACTAAGAGTCTGATCCACTCTTTATTGCCTTATCAGATGTCAGCACCATACCCTAGGTCTCCTACTCTGCTGCATCGCCGTTGGGGTCGTCACCGTAACCCTGGCTAGGGACCCTTACAAGGTACTATCAGACGGGTCATCTAAACCTACGTTTTTAACGATGTGTTACTCCTCCCCCTCCTCCTTTCTCATCCGGACTTGGGAGCAGCCATGGTGGAGTTATTATTATTATTATTATTATCATTATTATTATTATTATTATTATTATTATCATTATTATTACTGTTATTACCGTTATTACCATTATTATCATTATTATTAAATGGCTCGACCAGTCCTGTGTTATGGGAGTGAAGCATGGACTATAAGGACGAGAGATGAAAGCAGACTAACAGCTTGTGAGATGAAATTTATGCGCCGAACAGCTGGCTACACCAAATGGGATCGAAAGAAAAATGTAGAAATCCTTCAAGAACTTAATGTGTCACCAATACTGGACTACATCTCCAGATATCAGATAAACTGGAAGGAACATGCCTCAAGAATGGCTAGATCCAGGATCCCCAAGGCAATAATGAACTACTGTCCAAATGGGAAACGGTCACTTGGTCGACCTATGAAAAGATGGCACTAAAACCGCTTTCTCAGGCCGTAACAGTTCTTCTAGGACTAATACCTGGCAGGATGATGATGATGATGATTATCGTTATTACCATTATTATCATTATCATAATTATTATCATTATAATTATCATTATCATTATTGTTACTATCTAATTATTCTTCTTTTTCTTCTTCTACTTCATGAAATTAGGGCTTTTGATATGTTTTCACATCAAGTGCCATTTAATGAATCTTCCCATCTAGTAAATGGGCGTCCAACACTTCTATGTCCTATTGGTTTGTACTTTAGTAACAGCTGAGGGTTACTGTATGTAGACATTCTTTTAACATATTCATGTTGTCAATTCTATATGTTAAATTCAAAATATTTAAGTCTTTCCTAATATCTTCATTTATTTTTCTGTCCAAAATTGTCACGCCTGCTACTGAACGTAAGAACTTCATTTCTGCCGTTTCTATTTTTCTTCTGTCTGAACGGTTAAGAGTCCAATTTTATCTTGCATATGTTAAGACGGCACTGCCATAATTTTATAAAATTTTAATTGTGCGCTCCTCAAGGTTTTATTTTGCCATTAGTTGGCCACTTACATTATATAATGCATTCGGACCTAGCATTATGACTTACATTGATACCGTCCCTTGACCATATCATGTTTGCACTTATTTGCAGTTCTTATTCACGGCTGTGGAATGTTAAAACAACGTAGTAAGTAAACGTACTTTATTAACGGGTCATGAAATCATGACCATGGATTCAAGGATTCGCGATTCTTAACTAACTACCCAGGAACGCTGTCAGGTCGTCAATTATCTCGTCCTCGATAACAACTGGCTTACGGTGTTTGTGGAAACGCCATGCTCATGCGGCAACTTTTCCTACACTCCGGTAAGGCGGTCAATAGTCCTCTGCGGCGATCTTGAGCGATCATTCAAAGGTCAGTTATTACGTCTTATTTCTTAATCACCATAGGCAGAAATTCTTATTTTATTGTCAATATCTGGATATATATTTTTTTGTAAATTAAAATATTATATAAATATATTTGTATACAATTTAGCCAAAATTATGACCTAAAACTAAACTATGAACACAAATGCATTCGTAAGACTAATAAAAACAGCTTATGGGTTCAATAGTGCAAGAAGATGTTTACATATATTTAGAAAGGAAAATACAGTGTGATTCAGAAATATGGCTATACGTTTGATCGCATTTTGTGACGAAAATATTATTATTAAAGGAAATATGATGTTATCATTGGAAAGGGAATCTTTCTAATTACAACAATAGAACAAAACACATCACTTACAACACTAAGCAAGTCACTTTATTGCTTCAAACTGTTTGTCGTTTGCATCCAAGCATAATTGGCAACGCTTTGGGAAGTCATTCATTGCGTTATGATACATGTTTAGAGAAATAGCTCTAATTTCTTCCTCAATCACTAATTTCAGCATGTTGACGGCTGCAAAATGCTACGTTAAACTCACGTCTTGCCCGTCTTGCGGCTTCACGATCATTAGCATACGTTATTGCCCATGCAGCAATTGTAATTTGCTGTTGCATATTCAACGCCATATTGACTAATTACGTAAGTTCTACACTGTTTAGTTTTATTCCATTGTTGTAATTTGAATAATTGCCTTTCCAACGGTAATTTCATATTTCCTGTAATGGTAATATTTTCATCACACAACGTGATCAAACATATAGTCATATTTATGATTCACCCAACAACATAAAATATGGCATTAGTGCCAAATATGACTACGTTGTTACTTTGACTATCTTTTACTGTTCATTAGAATAAATATGCACACCCTTGCATTTTTTTAGCTTCTATGGATTTCATTTTAATATAGAAGCAAAATTATTAACAAGAAAATATCAACAATAACAAAATATATTATAGCCTCACTCCAACAGTTCCCTTTGTTTCCCCCGCAGTTGTTATATATATAACTAAATACAAAGATTCCGACTACCGCCACTAGAATAAATTCCGCATGTTAATCATTGCCTGCTGTGCTCTCAACTAATTTATTTTCGGCATTTGCCGTATATATTATCTCCTACGGCTCCTACAATAATTGAAGTAAGAATGATTAAAATAATAAACCCATTAAAATTTATTGTATATGAAATTAATATTAATGGGGCGATTTTTTGAATAGTTATGAGAATAAAACAATTATTCCATCTTAATCCTTCTAAAGTCAGTCGCAAATATTTCCAACAAAGATGTTATTATTTTATTATTGTTTATTATTTTGAAAACACCTTCGTGCAAAAAATAATGTACAACATACGTTCGTGAAGTGCTCTATAGAATCTCGGGAAATTAAAACCCTCGTTTTGAATCGGTTAAAATATACCTTCTTAGGTAAGATCCGTCGTCTTCACAACTTATAAAATATGTATTTTTTATGCCTGTAGGCCTTTCAGAACATCCGTTCCATCTTCAGCAGGTCATTCTTCGCTACAACATATAATATGATGGTTGATGCTGCTGGTCCTAATGTGGTGTCGGCGTGACTAAACTTACGACAACACCACATTAGGACCAGCAGCGTCAACCATCATATTAGATATTGTAGCGAAGAATGACCTGCTGAAGATGGAACGGATGTTCTGAAAGGCCTACAGACATAAAGAATACATATTTTATAAGTTGAGGACGACTGATCTTACCTATATTGTATTGTATTGTAAGCTTATGTTTTCCTTTACAGAGATTTAGGCGCTCTCCCCCTACAGGAAAGAATTTGAACCAGACTAATTTAGTTACCAAATTATTGATTTGTTCATTCAATAATTTTTGTTATTATCTTTATGTTTATATTAATATACCAGATCAAAAACTGAGAATACGTTTCTTATCATTTTCAGTTTATTATTTTAGAACTTACTTGTTTTCGTATAGATGTCATTTTGAGTGGTACGTGGTCAGCGTTCCGCCTCATACTGACATCTAGGAAACCAAGGTAGTACTAGGACGGGAAAATTCGGTAAATTTTGCTTAGAGGCCTTTTCATTCAGGCTTAAGGAATTTTTACGAGCCTGAAAATCTTCAGACTCGGGACCCACGGCTAAAGTCCCTCCCGGAGGACTCGCTCCTTGGATGTTTCGGTCCTAAAAAATCCATCGACCCCTGCTGGGTTTGAACCCGCGATCCTTGGGACCAGAGGCAAGGTGCATAACCACTAGTCCACCGCGGCCGACACGGATCTTACCTAAGAAGGCATATTTTAACTTATTTTATTTTATAACTTTCCACCTCAACGGTTTTAACAATGAATTTTAGTGTTGGATCTGTTTTTTAATCATTTCCTCGCTTCTGTAAAAACCACTTCCCAACCTCGCATTGAAATACAGTGTATACTAATTTACATGTGATTAGTTTTTGCATTTGCTTTCAGGCGAACTGTATGTTGTATAGTTAAAAAATTTTCGAAGTTCAAAAATTTTCGAAGTTGAAAAATGTTTGAAGCTCAAAAATTTTCGAAGCTCAAAAATTTTCGAAGTTAAAAAATTTTTAGAAGTTCAAAAATTTTCGAGGTTCAAAAATTTTCGAAGTACAAAAATTTTCTAAATTCAAAAATTTTCGAACTTAAAAAATTTTCGAAGTTCAAAAATTTTTGAAGCTCAAAAATTTTCAAAGTTCGAAAATTTTTTAACTTCGAAAATTTTTTAAAGTTCGAAAATTTTTGAGCTTCGAAAATTTTTGACCTTCGAAAATTTTTGAACTTTGAAAATTTTTGAGCTTCAAAAATTTTTGAACTTCGAAAATTTTTGAACTTCGAAAATTTTTTAACTTCGAAAATTTTTTAACTTCGAAAATTTTTGAGCTTCGATAATTTTTGACCTTCGAAAATTTTGAACTTCGAAAATTTTTGAACTTCGAAAATTTTTAAGTTCAAAATTTGCATTTGCTTTCAGGCGAACTGTATGTTGTATAGTAACATCTAATTTTCATTGTTTAGCTGCCATCAGATAAAATAAGGATAATAGATTTCTTAAAATATAAATGTGGTTCAGATACTAGTGCATGTGTACTCAAATGAAACTTGGATGTAGTGAAGTGATAGTGTGGGAACTGAGTGGAATGTTTTCTGTAACTGCTGTGTTAAGTGCTTGAGACTGACGGTTTACAGTGCAACAGATGTACGGGTCCAACGGCGCCGGGACGCTGACCAGCTGCACCGTGGTGAAGCCTCTGCCTCCTCCGGGAAACTGGCTTCACCCTGCGGGCTTCGGCTCGGGTACAGCGCGGCCCGGGTCCGCCTCTACTGCCAGGCAAGTGAGGAGCTCGGGCTCCGACAGGTAAGCAATTATTATATTATTATTATTAATTATTATTGTCATTATTATTATTATTATTATTATTATTATTATTATTATTATTATTATTATTATTATTATTATTATTATTATTATTATTATTATTATTGGTCGATGGATTTTTTAGGATGGAAAAATCCAAGGAGCGAGTCCTCCGGAGGGAATTTTAAGCCGTGGGTCCCGAGTCTGAATATTTTCAGGCTCGTAAAAAAATCCTTAAGCCTGAATGAAAAGGCCTCTAAGCAAAATTTACCGAATTTTCCCGTCCTAGTACTACCTTGGTTTCCTAGATGTCAGTATGAGGCGGAACGCTGACCACGCGCCACTCAAAATGACATCTATACGAAAACAAGTGTAACTAAATTAGTATGGTTCAAATTCTTCCCTGTAGGGGGAGAGTGCCTAAATCTCTGTAAAAGGAAAACATGGGCTTACAATACAAAAAATTATTATTATTATTATTATTATTATTATTATTATTATTATTATTATTATTATTATTATTATTATTATTGTTTTTGTTGTTTTTTTTTGTTGTGCAGTTGTGTTGTTTTTGTCTAAAAGTAAAGTGATCCCACAACACGCCCGGAGGCCCTTGGAGTAGTAGGAGGTTAAGGCTCCCAATTTTCTAGACAATCGGCACTTTATGTCAGCCGGGTTGTCAGCCCTGCGTGACGGCCGCCTTTACCCCAGAACAAGCGTCTGGTACTCATTTCTGTTAGAGGCTGAGTCGACTCCAGGGCCATAGTGCCGCCAGAGGGTTTGGGTCAGTTTAAAAATCCTGACCCCAACGGGACTTGAACCCTCGACCCTCCGGCTTGTAGCTCAGTGCCTTAAGCACTACGCTACGGCGTGCCCCTTTTTGTCTAAAAGTATAAAATATATCTTCTTGTAAGCTGATGATGGAAGCCGGCTTCCGAAAGGCCTAGAGTCCTTAAAAATAAAAACAATGAACCTAGTTGTGACTATTTTCCTCAGCGGAATTTTAATATGAATTATTCAGTATTGTTTAAACGTGTAGATCAAATAAAATATAGAGATTGTGAATAAAACAAAATAAAATCACAACAGGACTAAATTTCATGACAATAAATTATAACAGCAATAGAAAATATTTTACCTCTGATATGATATTTGAATTTATTGAAATATATTAAAACAGCTGTTACGAATGTTGAATAAAATAAATATTTATGAAAAATCATATGAAACTGTGGTAGTTTTATTATTAAATATATAAAATAAACTATCATTTACATCCGCAGTTTATCATACATGGCCTATGTCATCATCATCAACATCATCATAGTACATTCACGAATTTAGGTCATTTGTTGACCTGTTTCGGCCTCAAGAGAAACACCATCCATAAGTCTTTTGAGTGGACGTCCTGGTCTTCTTCTTCCTGCAGGTTGATATCTTAACATTTGTTTGGGTATTCTGTGATCTTCCATTCGATGAACATGTTGCATCCATCTTGACTTATAATCAGAAATTTTGTTTTCTAAAGATTCCATGTGTAATTCTTCTAAGATGTCTTCATTTTTTTTGTGATCTAGTAGTGTGTATCCTGCAGTCCTCCGAAGATATCTCATTTCAGCAGATCTAGCTCTCTAGTCTCTGTATATCCTTCTGTTTCAACGTCCATACTTCGCTACCATACAAAAGAGTTGGAAGATCCAGTGTTTTATACACTTTCACTGTTAAATAATACTGATATATTACGCTATTATTATCACTTTGTTTGACAAAATCAATGACATAGTATATTAAATCTTGCATAATCTCAATTAGTTTTGCAAAATTCAAACGAGACAAGTGGTACGCGTTATTGAGTGCCTCCTCCAAAATTTAATATCAGGTAGAAAGGAACAAAAACGAAGAGATGAAAATATCCTTGACTTTGCTGTTAACTGTTCTAAAAATGATATCGTTATGTCTGTGAATCTGGGATGGGAGAATATGAGTCTAAATTTTGTATACAATCATTTGTTCCAGAATTTCAATATAACATTTTATTAAGTAATCAATTGAATTGGTATTTACTTGATGAAAATCCATAACATGTTATTAAAATAAAGATAAAACTTAAAGTTTTATGTGATTTTCATATTTATTAAAATATAAATTAGTAAACAGCTGTTCCGGTACTTTGTACCTTCTTCACACATGATCACAAAATTTTGTACCGGAACAGCTGTTACTAATTTATATTTGTAATAAATATGAAAATCACATAAAACTTTCAGTTTTATATATACTTAATTAAATGAGATTTATTTTTTGAAATCAAATCTGCATTGCGAGATTTCCTGTAAATACGGTTATATTGTATTGAACACATGAAAAAATGCCACTAGGGTAGCGAAAAAGTCAGCAAAAACAATTTATACTCTAGGACACCCAAACAACCTAAAAATCTTAGAGCAATAGGACCTACATAGTCTGAATTTTCGTTATTGTTAAGAAACCTAACACATTCGAACTATACCCTAACATCAGTTAGGTAGGAAATACACAGGATCACATGTAAATAGCGTGTCAAATGACAAAGATGATCTTCAACCTCTCTGAATTCTATAATTATGTGGATGTGGGAACAGCAGTCGGCTGGTAGCGATGTCTTTCTGTGTCTTTCGCGTAAATGAGTATTATAATAAATCTGACATACGACAGTTCTGAAGAGCCAAGGGTTATGTTAGCACATCTCTTTCACAAGTACCTTCTTCACGACAAAGCCACATTAGGATCAGCAGCATGAAACATCAACATGGATGCTGTAGCGAAAAATGAACTGCTGAAGATGGGGCGGATGTCCTGAAAGGCCTACAGGCATAAAGATCACATATTTTAAAAGTTGAGGACGACGGATTTTACCTAAGAAGGTATTTTAACTTATTTTATTTTATGACTCTCCACCTCAACGGTTTTAACAATGAATTTTATTAGTATTACCTTCTTCTTCTTCACGGTTTAGGCTTATTTACTAGCCTCTTCCGGCTCCAAATTGCTGCTCTTTCCATCTTTTCTTTGGTCTTCCCAACCTTCTTCTTCCTCGTGGTGAATAGCTGTATGCTGCTTTTGGTATTCTATTCTGAGTCACCCTTGTCAAGTGTTCTTTCCAGTTTGTTCTGATTTCTCTATTGTTGTGTTTAATTCCTCTACTTTTAGTTGTTGTCTTATTTCTGTGTTATGTTTTTTGTCTGTTATTTGATATCCTGCTATTGGTCTGAGGAATTTCATTTCAGCAGCTTGTATTCTGGCAGATTGTTGTGTTGAAACTCTCCATGTTTTGGATCCATAAGTAATAATAGGCACTGCCATTGTCTTGTGTAATTTTATTATAAAGTCTTCCCTGGCTTTATTTTTCAAAGTTCTTTTTAGTGTTCCTGTTATATAATTAAACTTATTTAGTTTGTTATTTATATCTGTTTCTGCTGTGTATGATATTTCGCAACCTAGGAGGTTATCTTACTACTTGCTCTATTGGTTTATTTTCTAATATTATCTTCGTCCGAACTGGATGAGCGCCCTTGAGGGCCATTGTTTTTTTATTTTTCTGATGATATGTCCATGTTGTATTTCTTGATATTTCATTTAGTTTATATAGGTTTCTTTAGTTCGTCCTCTGTTTTTGCTATTAAATCTGGTCATCTGCAAAGGCTACTGTTTTTATTACTATATTTCCTAAGTTAATTCCCCCAGTCGTCATTTGCTTCCATGATCTTATGTCGTCGAAATAAATGTTAAAAAGAGTGGTTGATAGTGGACAACCTTGTCTAACTCCTTCTGTTATATGTGTTGGTTCCCTTTGATTTATTTTTGTTTTCTCGTACATTTTCTTAATTAATGATATCAAGTGTAGTGGAATTCCTTTTTCACTTAATATGTTCCATAATTTTGGTCTAGATCTAAATTTGTAATTATTTAACATTTGGCTTACACGTGATAAAAAAAAATTAAAGTCACTCCGGAAACCTGTTCTGATGTGGACCGACCCTCGTCGGAGCAACAAAGTTACACCAGACCACGTTGGTAGACCTTAATCTTCTTCTTCTTCCTTTCCAGGATTAGGTCAATGCGACCTGTTCCGGTCTTAAGTCCATCGTTCCTTGGCCGTCCCAAAGATATTTTTCCATGTGGTTTGTAGGCGTTGATCTTTTTGGGTAATCTTGTATTGTCCATTCTGTCTAAATGTTCTTTCCTTTGATATTTGTGCTCGTCTAGTTTATCGAGTATTGAAAATATCTCCAGTTCATTTCTTATTGATTCATTGCGTAATCTATCCATGCGTATACATCCTTTTTACGGGTCTTAATAATTTCATTTCAGTGGCTTGAATGTGTGAGATATTTTTTTTTGTAAGTACCCAAGATCCAGATCCATATAAAAGAACAGGAACATCCATGATTTTATAAAACCTGAGCTGAGTTTCTCTTCGAGTCTTTCGGTGGGTTCTTCTTATGGTGCCGCACATCATTTGATATCGGTTTAATTTATTGTGTATATCCCAATCATAGCTATTTGTTATATCTGAACCAAGATAGTTAAAGTGTGCTATCTGTTCTATTATTTCATTATTGGTTACTAGTTTTGCTCTGACTGGCACTTTGCCCTGAAAAGCCTTAATAATAATATTAATAATAATAATAATAATAATAATAATAATAATAATAATTTTTTATTGTTCCGGCTTTTACAATGAATATACATGTTTCCGGTACCCATGTTCACAGTTAACTGCACATTTGTTTCAACACATTTTTCCATTCCTGTCTGTTCATCCATATATCTTCTTCTATTTCCCATTCTCTCTTAGCTTCATTGATTCCCTGAATCCACGTAATAGTTGGTCTGCCCTTCTTTTTCCTTCCCTGTGGTTCCCAATCCATGATTATCTCAGGTAGTCTTCCTTCTTCCATTCTTCTAATGTGTCCGTACCAATTTAATTGTTCCTTCTTTATAAAATCTAATATTGAATATTGTACCTGCATTTTTTCTTTTATATATGAATTTCTCATTTTACCCTTCCTGGAATAATAATAATAATAATTAATAGTAGTAGTAGTAGTTTGAATAAATTGGATGATTAGTAACACGTGTGTTGAAGTATTGTATCAGGAACATATTACCAGCTGATTTAAGTTTTGCGTGCTTCTGACACATTCTGCGCTTGTGAAATCGAGAGCATTCATTGTTTGACCTTCCTAGACTCACACCCCATCCTCGTAATAAATCAATGCTAAATGGATTTGACATTTCAACATAAACCACAACCACAAAGCCTATAAATAGAGATTAATATTCCAAACAATGTTACACAAATTTAAAAATTCCATTTTCATCCTTGTTACCCTGTTTTGATGTTTCCATCAACATTACTTCTCTTTATTGTTGCTTTTGAAAATTAATTTTACTTTTGTGAACGTTTTTTGTCACATTTCTAATAATTTTCTCTTTGAAATTTATATTATACAAAAAAATATATATATAATATTCCAATGAGTGTCATATTTTTTTATAACTTTATATAAAATAATTTAATTAATTTTATTTGTGCTACAGTTTATATAAAAATTGCAGCTTTTAGTTTCAATGCGTGTTTACACTTCATAAATTAAATATTCTTTATCCTTCATTTTATATTATAACATTTTGTAGAGAGACGAAACAACTTAGGTTACAGTTGCTACCAGAGAGATACCTCAGGTCGGATCGTTAGAGACTGGAGTTTTGGAATCTCTTAAAGGGATCGAGTGCAAAATGAAAACATATAAAATTTTGGGCAGAGTAAAAAAATTAAGAAATGGTAAAATTGGAATGTAATGAAGAAATTTGTATTATTAATATTGAGAATTTCAATATGGTGTTTGTTTCAGATTTTCAATTACATTATGCATTAATTACCATAGTTTAATAGTGTTATACTGTATTTACTCTGCGCGCGTGTGTGTGTCCCTCTATTTAATCTTCTTTCTCCATTGTTCCATATTTAATACATCTGTATCTTGTAGTCCCCTTAGTTCCGTTGATATTCTTGCCCCATTCATCCAATTTCTAATTGGTCTTCCTTTGATATTTCTCCCATCAGGTGTCCATCGCTTTTACTTCCTTATGTATGGCTTGCATGACCCCGAGAGCTATGCCGGCGTTAGCATTGCTACCGAAACGGTTACCCATGCCGGACGGGTCGAAGGCGATAAGCCAGACGAAAAAAGTAACTTGGTCGAAAGAGTGACGATCTTCTTCTTCTTCTTCTTCTTCCGTATGCAGTATTGGGTGATGATGTCCGTTCTGCGACTACAAAAACTGATCTTTCCATCGGTTGAAGGGTCTTCCGAGGTCTCGTTTGCCTTTAGGGTTGAGGTGGTAAATCATCTTTGGTAAACGGGAATTAATTTTGTATATGTTCCACTATTTCCCTACTATTCCACTGCAACCTTATTTCATCACTCTTCATTCTATCCCTTAAAGTTACTCCAGTTAGTGATCGGAGGAATCTCATTTGTGAACTATTAATACGGGATTTATCTTTTGCTCGAAGTGTCCAGCATTCACTTCCGTATAGTAGAGCAGGTTTGGCTATGGCATTATGAAATCTCAATTGGATTTCTTTCCTCAATTGTTTTCCAAAATTTCTCCTAAATTTGTTTCCACGTCTTTTTGATTATGAAACTGTCATATATTATTACCTAAATAATTAGTTCTATTGATTTATTATTTATTATTACTTTTACTCTCGAAAGTCCTTTCCCAGTGATTGCCAGTGACGATCTTTTACTGTACAAATACAACCGTCAAATTCTTCGGACGTAAAATAGTCCCCATTGGTTCTCCATGCCGGGACTACTTCAGGGAATCAATGCCAAAGGCATTGGGACAAGTTCCTAAGAACATGGAATAGCGAGGCGCTAGAGATATTAACGCAGGTATTAGATGAAAGAGGTGCCTGGAAGCATCTGGTAGGAACCAGAGGAAAAACATCCAGTTGGTAGACCAAGAAAGAGGTGGGAGAATAACATCAAGTATTATTTGAGGAAAGTACTGCATTCATTGTTGTTTGCAGATGATCAAATTATTTTTGCAGGGGATGAAGATGATATGAAATATATGATAAAAAAACTAAAGGAAGAACATAAAAAATGGGGACTGAATATAAATTTACAGAAAACAGAATATATGTGTTTGGGAAAGGATGTGGATGACCTCATACTTGAAACAGGGAAAATAAAAAAGTGTCAATTTTTTAAATATCTTGGGTCAATAATTACAAGTTTAGGTACCTGTGAGAGAGATGTACAGACTAAAATTGCAATGGCAAAAAATGCAACTAAGACATTACATGGAATAATTTGGAATAAAAATATTACAAAGGAAACTAAAATGAAAATGTATAAGAGCATAATACAGAATATTGTCCCGCGCCGTAGCCGAGCGGTTAAGGTAGGAAGCCTTGGCGCAGAGCTACGGGACTTGCGCTGGTTCGAGTCTCCATGGGGGAAGAAATTTTCTCATGGTATTTCGGCCAGTATGGGACCGGTGCCCACCCAGCATCGTGAGGCAATTGGGTAGCTACAATAAGTAGCGGCTCCAGGTTGAGGAACCAGCTATAACGGCTGGGGGACTCGACATGCTAACCACATGTCACCCCTACACTGACTGTTGATCATCACCTCTGTGATTGACACATGTGGATGTGAAGGGCCAGCAGCCGGCTGGTAAAAGGGCAACCGCTGAAAAAGTGGAAAGACCCTGAATCGGATCGGATACAGAATATTTTGTCACATGGAAGTGAAACTTGGTCTCTGACGGAATTACAAAAGTATAAAATTAGAACAGTTGAATTTGATTATTTTAGAAGAAGCCTCCAAAAAACAAGACAGGATAAAATAAGACATGAATTCCTTTGGAGAGAAATGAATGTCACCACATCTGTTGTTAAGAGGATTGAAAATCAAACGCTTAAATGGTATGGCCATGTACAAAGAATGGAAAATGAAAGATGGCCAAAAAATATATACCAATGATCACCCCCTGGAAGAAATAAACGTGGCAGACCAAGATGGAAATGGAAAACCTACGTCAGAACTATAATGAATGATAGGAATTTGGAAGAGGGAGATTGGAACGATAGAGATAAATGGAAACTGAAGACGGCAAACCTATAAGTGGGGGAAAGCCGAAGAAGAAGAAGAATGATTTGAGGGAAGTAGATTCTACAGGGTATGATTGGAAAACATTAGCTGTATGAAGAGCTTATGTCCGCGCGGCCATGAAGCTACGGGTTCGATAGAGTCAGTGAGTTGGTTGTTTAATTTAAAATAACTGACTTCAGACCACATGTCTACTACGTTGGTTATTTTTTTGTACTCTAGTGGTATATATGAATTTTGCTTTCAAGCAGGCGTTTATATCTGTTAATATATAGCCTACCTAGGTATTCTGGTGTGTACATATTAATATATGAATAATGAGTATAGATAAATGTTAGATACCTGTGCTTTGCGCGGAGGAGAGTTTAAAATAGTGAGAGCTTTTTGCTAGCACGGTTTGAAGTTTATAGAATTCCAATATGCAACTTGGAGAAGGAGAGAAATATTGTAGATAATAGGAAGTGTTGAAAGTGCTAGTATGTTATTGTATGATATGCTATTTCCCTCATTTTTATCCAATTATTTTTTTATATATTTTAAAATCCCGTAGCTTTCTAGTAATAAACCCGTCAATTTTCCACATAACGTACCTAACTTATCGCTTGGTATTTCATGCAAATTTACTCCTGAATACTGACAACTATAAATATTTATTAAACATTTTCCAATACTGTTATTTTAACACAGTTCCAATAACGGATCATATTATAATATTATAATGATATTGTGACAAATAATATGGGAAATTATTCCAAATCCAGGTAGAATTAAAATATATACTTCTTGGTGTCCAAAAATCAAAACAGATGTTGATATAGAATAGGGTCTCCCCATCCTGCAGGATCAAAAAAAGATGTAGGCCTATTTAGGTTCCGGTCTATTAATAATATTGTAATTTCTCCTGCTAGAACTGGCAATGAAAATAATAATAATATTAATTAAATAAAAATAAAACGTAGTTTTATTTGATTCTCATATTTATTATATAATTCAGTGACAGCTTTTTCGGTACACTGTACCTTCTTCAGACATGTTAATTATGATATTAATTTGTTAACATGTCTGAAGAAGGTACAGTGTACCGAAACAGCTGTCACTGAATTATATAATAAATATGAAAATCAAATAAAACTACGTTTTATTTTTATTTAATTAATAAATATGGATTTTCATCAAGTAAACACCAACTCAATTGATTATATAATAATAATAATAATAATAATAATAATAATAATAATAATAATAATAATAAAGCAGTGATTCCTAACGCTCAAACAAATAGAGGAATTCGCTCTGGCTTTATGCTCATAGGCTTTATATTAATAATAGTAGAGATAAAGTTTACAGCTCCCAAAATAGATGATACGCCTGCTAAATGAAGAGAGAAGATTGCTAAATCTACTGCGAAAGAAAAATTAATATCTGAACCAGGAATGAACCGTGGACCTCTAGTTCTCCGTACTAGTGTGTAGCCCACTACACCATTCTTTTCACTATATCATTATAATATTTAATATGATCCATTATTGGAACTGTGTTAAAATAACAGTATTGGAAAATGTTAAATAACATCGTTTACTGCTTATAAATGTGGTTGTGTAAAATTCTCAAATATAGATACTTCTAAACAAAGCCGGCCGTTGGCGATGGTAGTGACACCTACCTGGCAGCGGACGAAACGAGAATTATAGATTTTTATATGTGGAAAGAATTATTAATGTTGTGCCAGGTCTCGAATGGTGTAGTGGGCTGCACACTAGTACGGAGAACTAGAGGTCCACGGTTCGATTCCTGGTTCAGACATTTTTCTTTTTACAATATCATTATAATATTCTAATTCTTATTTATGTTCGTTTTGAGTCAAAGAGGATAATTTTACACATTGGGCAAAACAGACACAGCATTTAAATCATTACATTCTCGATGACTATTTAAGGAGGGTGATGGGTGAAAAATTAACCATTTGAGGTCAAAATTGGCATTTTTGGCTTTTTGTACTAAAGAATAGCCTGTACTCTAATGTATATGTCGACAAAGTTTCAGAGGCCTACGACGCTTCTAAGTGCCCTAAAGTGCTGATTAGGCCTGTAGCTTACATATTGTATTTAAACTGCATGCAAATCTTTAAACTTGTTTTTCCACACTTTTATTTTCACTGCATTTTGTGCATTCAAAATTGAATGGAATTCACAAATTTTATCCTAGAATGTTCACATTTTTACTGCATGTCCTAAACACAATGAGTAACAAAGTAGTGCATGGGTTTTATGATTGAAGTAGTATTTTAAGAAATAAAAAATGAAATGCATGCAATTGTTTTTTTGCAATTCCACGTATCAGATACAATTTTTTTTCTCCCTTTGTATTCACATTATAAAAATTGTAATGCATGATGTTTTTTTTCTAAATATTTTAAGGGTCGGGCTATTCAAGGACAGACCATAAAAGGAATTCTGAGATTCTCAAAGAATTACAAACAGAATCAGTCATGGAATATGTACAAAAATACAGAAACAACTGGAAATCTCACGTACGAAGAATGAGCAGAACAAGAATACCACGTCAGATCTTAAATTACCAGCCACCAGGCAAGAGATCTTTGGGCAGACCCTTCAAACGTTGGATTGAGACCGTAACAGACCACTAGGTCTATCACATGAAAGGAAGAAGAAAAAGATGTAAAAGAAATCAGACTTTTACTAAAAAATTGTGGAACCCATTTAATTATAATATATGCATTTATTTAATTAGGGATATTCCACAATACAGTGTTTCTCCTTCAACCCAAAGTGATTGTCGCCAGAGGTTCCTGTCTAAAGCATTTTCTTCCCTCAAATCTCTAGCTTCCCAATTTCGTTTAATACAATGTGTAATAACCCATAAAGTAAATGAAACTTAAACACATCATTATGTATCATGCAGTGAATGTTTGTACAAAATCTCAAGTCTCTAGCTCAAAAAATGTAGAAAATAGAAATTTCACCCCCCCCCCCTTAATTCATGCTCCAAATGGGAGTCTATGACCAATCACGTTTCAGTGAATCTTGTTTTACAACCAAGCACAGTCGTGTTCACCTCGATATTTACCTACTTCTATTTATCATATTAAAGAAAGCTATGAGGAACCAGCTATAATGGCTGGGGGACTCGACATGCTAACCACATGTCACCCCTACACTGGCTGTTGATCATCTTACCTCTGTGATTGACACATGTAGGTGTGAAGGGCCAGCAGCCGGCTGGTAAAAGGGCAACCGCTGAGAAAGTGGAAAGACCCTCAATCGGAAAGAAAGCTCCTCCTTTTTGATATTTTGAAACAGGTCAGAGAATTATATTGCAGTGACTGACTCTCCAACAAATACGTTGAATATAGCAAATAATGAACAGATTTCTTCGAACTACACATTTGATAATTGTGTATTCAATAATTGTGTTTTTTAAATAATTATTTTACTGAGTTGTTTCCTAAAAAATAATTAATAACCTATAATGTTCGTTATAATATACAGTTTACAATAATATAATGTACGGTTAAAAACTATAATATAGTTACCTTGTAGGTCCGTCTCCTTAACTTAAGTTCAGACGGACCTACAAGGTAACTATATTATAGTTTTTAACCGTACATTATATTACTGTGAACTAATACCTCAACGGAAAATCGCCATGAATTTGACTAGTATCGAATATACAGTTTGATTGTTTCATTTTTTCCCTCCACTAGGGTGCATTCTTACAATATTGCGATCCTATTTGGCAATAAATAATATGATCTATTTGCAGTAGATGTACAAGAGAAGCATAACCAAACATTTCCCATTTGTTTTCAAACATTGCCGTTTACATTAAATATATAGATATTTTTAAATAGCTATATTTGAATGTCCACCGCTGTGGTCTCGAGGTAGTCTGCTGCCTTGTCACGCAGCGGGCCCGGGTTCGATTCCCGGTCGGGAGAGATTAAACCAAGGAAATGAAAGAATGAAAATGCTTTTCTATTTAATCTATTTGATTTCAATAACACAGCGCTACAAATACTGTTTTTACACGAAACAGCCAATGAGAATGAATTAGTGACGTTGCTGTCTGATCACGTGATAATGATCGTCATTATGCGGGGGGAAGTCTGTCCACTAATGAAACCCTTGCCACCCGATCCTGAACTCGGCGCTCACCAACCTCATTTGTTCTCTTGTTCGCACAAATAGTGATGTACAAAACACAAGGGCTGCACTTCTGAGTTCATTTCTACAAGTATTTCCGCCGCTCTAATCATGTAGTAGCGTGTGTCTTCTGATTAGTGGGTCCAGGTTAGATACCCGGAGAGTTATATATTTTAACTAGAAGTCCAGGCCACACATTACTGTGGCTAAGGTATACGTTAAAATTTTAAATTAAGTTGCTGTCTTTCAGCCAGATTACTTAAAACTAATACACACGAAATTAATAATATTGAAAATAAAATAAACACTGAACACACTTAAATTATGAAATAATCAATATTTGTAATTCAATTGAAATTCGCGGTTGCAACAAAAACCACTGCCATCTGGATCTCTCTTTGCTAAATAATAAACTATTTACGTTACCAAATTACCTTACACCGCCATCTGTTAGAATCATATGGAACTCACAGATAATTACACCGTCATCTGGTAGAATCGTATAGAACTCACAGATAATTATAACTCTTTGTTAAATAATAAACAAATAATTTGCAATAAAAAAAGTAATGCGACTATAAATTTAGTTATAAACTACCCTAAGTCTCAAGTTGGATCAAACTGCACACAGTGTGCAAAATTTTATTAAAATCGGTTCAGTAGTGTAGGATTCCATCGCGGACAAACAACGTGACATGAAATTTTTATATATTAAGAATTTAAAATTTTCTACTTCTAGACTAGTATGGAAGAATGTGTACATTTCCTATTTGCTAGATTTCATAGATAGATAGATAGATAGATAGATAGATAGACAGACAGATAGATTAGATAGATAGATAGATAGATAGACAGACAGATAGATAGATAGATAGATAGATAGATAGATAGATAGATAGATAGATAGATAGATAGATAGATAGATAGATAGATAGATAGATAGATAGACAGACAGATTAGATAGATAGATAGATAGATAGATAGATAGATAGATAGATAGATAGATAGATAGATAGATAGATAGATAGATAGATAGATAGATAGATAGACAGACACACAGACACACAGATAGATAGATAGATAGATAGATAGATAGATAGATAGACAGACACACAGACACACAGATAGATAGATAGATAGATAGATAGATAGATAGATAGATAGATAGATAGATAGATAGATAGATAGATAGATAGATAGATAGATAGATAGATAAATAGATAGATAGATAGACAGACAGACAGACAGACAGATAGATAGATAGATAGATAGATAGATAGATAGATAGATAGATCATCGGTTGATTAATGTTTTTGACATCGTCCGATTCCTAATAGCCAATTTTGTAGGTCGATCCAATCTCCTGGTTTTAGATGTTTCTCCTTCATGTTGAAACATGTTCTCTGACTCCAGGAAGTTTTAGGTCTTCCTCTGCCTGGTCTTCCTTCAGGTTTCCATTCCAAAACACATTTTGGTAGTCGATCCTCTTCCATTCACTGGACATGTCCGTACCATCTTAATTTCTGAGTTTTAATATAATCTAAAGTAGTGTCTTCAATCTTCATTTTCTCCCTTATAACTGGGTTTCTAGTTTTTTCTCTTCTTGAAATTCTTGCTTCCCTTCGTATAAAATCAATTTCCGTTGCCAAAAGATACTTATTTGTTTTTGTTGTTAACAGCCAAAGTTCTGCTTCATAAGTAATGATGTTTTTATAGATTATGTCTGAATTAAATTTCAAACCACACGAACTTTAATAGATTAAAAATTATTTATAAAATTAATCTTCTAGTTAAAGTCTATTTTTACTTTATACGTATTAATTTGAAGCATTATGGGCTAGTTATCTCTGCGTTCAAGAGGTCCCGGTTTCGAATCCCTGTGAGACCATAATAATTTTTCCTAAAGGGAATTATTCCAATGGAATTTAGGTTAAGTTTAGGTTAAGGACCCTTCAAACGTTGGATTGAGACCGTAACAGACCACTAGGTCTATCACATGAAAGGAAGAAGAAGAAGAAGATGTAAAAAAATCAGACTTTTACTAAAAAATTTTGGAACCCATTTAATTATAATATATGCATTTATTTAATTGGTCACACGTAGAAATACATTATATAATGGAAATAGACAGCTAATGACAAATGAGGGAAATTTTGAGGAAGTGGCTGAATTCAAATACCTAGGAACAATAATCACAAATAGGAATGAGATGCACAAAGAAATTAAACATAGGCTCAATTCTGGAAATGCGTGTTATTATGCATTGCAGAGACTCTTGATGTCCCAACTCCTTTCAAAAAACGTTAAACTGAAAATATATAAAACTATTATTCTACCAGTTATATTATATGGGTGCGAAACATGGACTCATACTTTAAGGGAGGAAATGAGATTACAGGTATTTGAGAATAAAGTACTTAGGAAAATTGTTGGACCAAAGAGAGATGAACAGACAGGTGAATGGAGAAGACTACATAACAATGAACTACATGGTCTTTATAGGAAGCCTCCCTTAAAGTAAGAGTCCATGTTTCGCACCCATATAATATAACTGGTAGAATAATAGTTTTATATATTTTCAGCTTAACGTTTTTTGAAAGGAGTTGGCACATCAAGAGTCTCTGCAATGCATAATAGCACGCATTTCCAGAATTGAGCCTATGTTTAATTTCTTTGTGCATCTCATTCCTATTTGTGATTATTGTTCCTAGGTATTTGAATTCAGCCAATTCCTCAAAATTTCCCTCATTTGTCATTAGCTGTCCATTTCCACTATATACTGAATTTCTACGTGTGACCATATATTTAGTTTTACTGATATTTACATTTAACACAAATATAAATTTATATTTGCTCTAATGTTGGCTTGATGATCTGCTCGAGTATTTTTTCCTGATCTTTATTGGTGGCCGACATTTTCCTTAATAAACAATTACTCCTATGACCTATCGCACCTAAAAGAACGCATATTATGTCTTGTAACACACTGTATTTATATTGAAGGATTTACCAGTATTGACAGATGCAACGATTCCCAGGGTTCTGCAGTGAAAATTATTATTTTGTTTTTTGTTCTCTTATTCGATGAGGATTGCATGATGCAGACTGTGTTGTAGCATGTAATTGTTGCTTTATCTGCAATCTTGAATTTCTAATCCAATTCCGTAGTTTGCCGTCAGTAAATTATTACAGCTAGCGAATTTAATTTGATTCGATCTGAAGAACGAGATAGAGACTGTGTAACAATTTTCATCGGTAAAGTTTATTACATCGATATTTAAATGCATGTTCTCTACAAAAACAAAATTGGATATCAGTACGCATATAAACTTACCTGCGTTTGAAATATAAGCAAACCGTATTCAAATTTGATATGTGTTTCTCTTATATTTTAAGGTTAGTTCTGTCTCCAGAATAAAATTTTAGAGAGATCTAATCATAAGTAATGCCACGAGTGATTTCCAATTTATCTAGAGAATTTGGAAATCAAGAGTGGCATTTGTTAGGACTATTTAACGAATAAAATTAAGCTGTTTACTCACAAATCATTGTTTAACTATAGTTATTTTAAAATATTTATATATTTAATGTAAACGGCGATGTTTGAAAACAAATCAGAAATGTGAGGTTATGTTCATTCACTGCTGCTTGATCATATTATTTATTGCCAAATAAGATCGCAATATTGTAAGAGTGCACCCAAGTGGAGAAATAATGAAACACATCAAACTATATATCATAATCAACATTACGGGTTATTCATTTATTTTTTTAGTAAACAACTCAGTAAAATCAAGGAATCTTTTCATTATTAGCTATATTCAATGTATTTGTTGGAGAAAAATAATGCTTTGGCCTGTTCAGAACATTAAAAATGCGGAGCTTTCTTTATCACAAAAGCAGGAGCTGCTAAAGAGCGAGGCGAAACACGACTGTGATTGGTTGTAAATTAAAAATCATTGAAATGTGATTGGTCATTGACTCCCATTTGGGGCATGAGTTAAATAGTCAATTTAAATATCTTGGATATTATCTCTCTATCTGGGATGAAAAGGATATCCCTGAAAATATTACTAGTTATAATAAAAGTTTGGGAATTATTAATCAAGTTATGAAACTATCCCTTGTACAAAAAAAAACACCAGATTGCGTTTATATAACACTTTGACTAGACCAGTGTTGACCTATGGTAGTGAAGCATGGACACTAAAAAGACAACATGAAAGCAGAATAACGGCTTGTGAAATGAGATTCATGCGCAGAACAGCGGGTTACACCAGATGGGAATTGAAGACTACGCCAATTTTGGAATATGTTAAACAGTACCAACTAATTTGGAAACACCATCTAGAAAGAATGAGTTCAAATCGGATCCCCAAAGCTATTTATAATTATATACCAGAGGACGAAGATCACTGGGCCGTCCTATGAAACGCTGGAGAGAAAATGTTCTATAGGATCGTAACAGGCCTTGGGCTAATACTTGGAAGGAAGAAGAAGATGAGGTTCTAGTTGGAGTTATTTAATTCTTATTATCTACTAGCTAATGCCCGGCGTGAGCTGCTACGCCTAAATAAATGAAAATTATTGTGTTTTTATGTTTAGTTGAATAAGTGAAAGGAAAAATAATTATAAATTTATATTTTTGGATGCCCCATGCTGATTACCCGGCATTTCCCGGAAATCTACTTATCTCGATCTTCTTGGCATAAATGAGCTGAAAGACAAAATTCGTTATTGTAAGTTATCCTTAAGAAATAAACATATGATGTCAAGGACGTTTTTGTAGAGCTTTTTTGAGACATTCATTCAACCCATTCTGGATTTCAAAGGTGTCTGAAAACTGTTTGCCTACACGCACCCTACTCTTTGTGCTATTTAGACACATTCGTATAAGTCTAATTAAGTTTTTAGGAATTCCGAACTCCAGTAGGATACAATACTACAAGACACTGCCAGAAATCTCGAAAATGTACTTTAGAACACCAACCTCTAGTTTCAACCGGTACAGACCGAACAATTTTAATTGTATCCGGCAGGACCTGTAATCGTATTTCATATATTACATCACTATAGATTGTTTACAGTCTATCCTAGTTGCCTGGGACATTCTTCTGTCTTTGGTGATAATATATTGTATATAATAAATACTAGTAGTAGTAGTAGTAGTAGTAGTAGTAGGACTTTATTAGACAAAAAGTAAGATATTTACAATATTATTTACAAATATGGGTCGCACGGGCAGTAAGCCGTACGTGCTGTTGACAGTCCTTTACAGTAAAGTAATAATTGGTACTAGTGTGAAGAAAAATAAACAAGAAAAACAGCAATAACATTACAATTACATAAAGAAAACACAATAATAATATTACAATTAAATAATAACACAATAGCATTATACACTAAAAACATTAACATTACAATTACATAAAGAAAACACAATAATATTACAATTAAGTAATAACACAATAGCATTATACACTAAAAAAACATTAACATTACAATTACATGAAGAAAACACATTAATATTACAATTAAATAATAACACAATAGCATTATACACTAATTAATTTATATATAATTGTTAATAATTAATGGTATTGCATTTTGATAACATATATTTATTCATGAATGAGTGTTGTCCTTATTTTTCGCGTTTTGTCCAGAAATTTACCGCGGTTCATCCAATTTTCTGGATTTACCAATAACTCGTAGCATGCCAATCTTTCCCTATTTGAATTTAGAAATCTTTCCGGTAATAACTGACGTCTCCAATATTCTAAATCATTACATTTTCCTAATATATGTATCTCATCTTCAAAGTTCCCGCACATTGGACATATTCGCATATCGTGATCGTCGCTAATTTTTAGAAATTACCATGCCCCTAGCCTTTTTCATAATATATACTAGCTAATACCCGGCGTGCGCTGCTACTCATAAATAAATGCTAATATGTTTTTACCACCAGCCGTGCACTGTGTGGGAATCTGCTTATCCCGATATTCTTGGCATCAATTAAAACACAAAATGGTTATTGTGAGTTATCCGTAAAAGATAAACATATGCTCTCGCGGACTTTTTTGTAGAGTTTTTTGAGATGTTCAATTCTGTGTACATCAATTTGGTGTATTTGTTATGGTTTAGGCAGCGTAAGCCATTTAAGCGTCAAAATGGGGACTTCATTTCACGTTTTTTACTACAAAGGGTGATTTTTAGGGATGAAGAGGTTGAGTATTACAACTCTCTTATAACCTATGTTCATCCCTTGAATCTCCTGAACATTTTTCTAAAAGCCCCATCTCAATCGGATGAACAGTATGGCAGAGCACGCTTGTCCGGGAATCGACTTATCCCGATCTTCTTGGCATCGATGAAAAACAAAAATTGTTATTATGAGTTATCGGTAAAAGATAAACATATGCTCTCGCGGACTTTTTTGTAGATTTTTGTGAGATATTCAATTCTGTGTACATTAATTTGGTGTATTTGTTATGGTTTAGGCAAGAGTAAGCCATTTAATCATCAAGATAGGGACTTTATTTCACGTTTTCACTACAAAGGGTGATTTTTAGGGGTGAAGGGGTTGAGTATTACAACTCTCTTATATCCTATGTTCATCCCGGGAATCTTCTGAACATTTTGCAAAAAAAATCCCCATCAAAATCGGATCAACGGTATGGCCGCGCATAGAATACAAACAAACAAACCAACAAACATACAAACATTGATTTTTATATAGTAGTAGTAGGACTTTATTAGATAAAAAGTAAGATATTTACAATATTATTTACAAATATGGGTCGCACGGGCAGTAAGCCGTACGTGCTGTTGACAGTCCGTTACAATAAAGTAATAATTGGTACTAGTGTAAAGAAAAATAAACAACAAAAACAGCAATAACATTACAATTACATAAAGAAAACACAATAATAATATTACAATTAAATAATAACACAATAGCATTATACACTAAAAAAAACATTACATAAAGAAAACACAATAATATTACAATTAAGTAATAACACAATAGCATTATACACTAAAAAATTAACATACAATTACATAAAGAAAACACATTAATATTACAATTAAATAATAACACAATAGCATTATACACTAATTAATTTATATATAATTGTTAATAATTAATTGTATTGCATTTTGATAACATATATTTATTCATGAATGAGTGTTGTCCTTATTTTTCGCGTTTTGTCCAGAAATTTACCAAGGCTTATCCAATTTTCTGGATTTACCAATAAGATGAGTGGCAAATTATTATAAAGGTAAATTTGCAATTTGTAATGCTTGTTTATTTTTTGTTTCAGCGATATTTCCTCCAGCCAGAAGGACGAATGGTTCGTGTAGGTGAGTAGAATTATAGCACATTTTACGACAATTCTGCATTATAAGATCATAAACATTTTATGAGCCAACTCAATGCGTTGTGTGTTCAATTACCTCGCATTCTGTTCTTCTGCTTCCAGTTATCTCAAGTCTGATATAAAATGAACTTATCTTCATAAAATGTATTGATCATATTCGTCATTTATAAATTACTTTACCCAGTTATTGTCAAGTTTGATATTAAATGAACTTATCATAACTAATGCCACGAGTGATTTCCAAATTCTCTAGATAAATTCACTCCTCACTTCGTGAGTCGCGAATTTATCGATAATTTGGAAATCACTCGTGGCATTTGTTAGGACTATTTAACGAATAAAATTAAGCTGTTTATTCACAAATAATTATTTAACTATAGTTATTCTAAAATATTTATATATTTAATGTAAACGGCGATGTTTGAAAACAAATGAGAAACGATTGGTACGCTTCATTTGCTTCTTTTGTTTGTCACGGCAACCAGATCATATGATTTATTGCCAAAGGATCGCAATGTTGTAAGAATGCTCCCTAGTGGAGAAATTTATAACCAACGTAATAGGTATTATTTAATTTCTGATGTCGTATGATGTAAATATGTCGATTATATTTTTGCAACGTCATTTCCTGGAAAATAATTCGTTTAAGAAAGTGCAAACAGTGGTTCCTTTTTTGTTTGTGGTATAATCAATTGTTACAAATGTATTTATATTATCTCTTTCTGTTGACATTCATGCACTATATACACGATCTGGTAGCCATTATTTCTTAGAGGGTGAGTCACTGCAAAATAATGCTATGACCTATTCAGAATGTTAAAAAGGAGGTGCTTTCTTTATTATGATAAACTTTAGTTGGTAAATTCTAGGCGAAACACGACTGTGATTGGTTGTAAATCAAAACTCATTGAAATGTGATTGGTCAATGACTCCCATTTGGGGCATGAGTTAAATAGTCTTCATAAAGTCCACTGCTGTGGTCTCGAGGTAGCGTGCAGCCTTGTCACGCAGCCGGCCCGGGTTCAATCCCCGGTCGGGGCAGTTTTTCTGGGTTATGTTTTGTAGGGGTTTTTCCTCACCTCTAAGACAAATGTCAAGAAAACTTTAAGGCCCAAACGGTCCCCAAAATTATATGGCCATCATCATCCTTATCACCACACCACACAACACCTACAATTCCCTAGTAAATCTGCAAAGCTTGGCATGAAAATGCTATGATCGCAGTGAAAGACCTGTCGTCGGGCAGAATTACTATGGATGGATGGATCTTCATAACATATATTGTATGAATCATATTCGTCATTTATAAATTATTTTACCCGTGTAGAAGAAGTATTCTTCTTAACAGTAATGACCTAGAAATTGGCTTCACTTTCTCTGTGATAATTAGTACACTATGCAGCGGTCATAGTAAGATTTATTGTGCATTAATTTAACATTCTGTAAATTCACTGTCCTCACGAATCTCTCTCACTATTTCTTGATTTATCCTGTCTTCAGTTTTAAATAAAACTTAAATGTAAACTCTGGTTATTTTCTCTCTCTCTCTCTCTCTCTCTCTCTCTCTCTCTGTCTCTCTCCCTCCATCCCTCTCTTTGTCTCTCTCCTACCTCTCTCTCTCTCTGTC
>JASPKZ010003039.1:0-24118 GCA_030220185.1 Diploptera punctata | reverse complement strand
AAGTTTCGAAAAATTTGACATTTTCTGGTCAAACTGTAAGAATATAACATTTTTCCAACACAATTTTGAAATTCTGTACTTATACTGGATTTTTGCATCACAAACGCTTTACACTGTTCTCAAGAAAGTAGTTGTGCAGTATCTTAATAATCGTGAATTTTTACATTTTTTGTTAACCTGTAAGACGATAACCACGGAAAACTCAATTTTGAATATCTGGTTTGACACCGGATTTTTTGCATTATAATTCCGGGACACAGTCTCTAGATAGTAGTTTTGCATTTTTTGAAGTTTCGAAAAATTTGACATTTTCTGGTCAAACTGTAAGAATATAACATTTTCCAACACAATTTTGAATTTATGTACTAATACTGGATTTTTTGCATCATAAACGCTTTACACTGTCTCAAGAAAGTAGTTATGCAGTTTCTTAATAATCGAGAATTTTTACATTTTTTGTTAACCTATAAGACGATAACCACGGAAAACCCAATTTTGAATATCTGGTTTGACACCGGATTTTTTGCATTATAAATCCGGGACACAGTCTCTAGATAGTAGTTTTGCATTTTTTGAAGTTTCGAAAAATTTGACATTTTCTGGTCAAACTGTAAGAATATAACATTTTCCAACACAATTTTGAAGTTATGTACTTATACTGGATTTTTTGCATCATAAACGCTTTACACTTTCTCAAGAAAGTAGTTGTGCAGTATCTTAATAATCGTGAATTTTACATTTTTTTGTTAATCTCTAAGACGATAACCACGGAAAACTCAATTTTGAAATTCTGGATTTATACCGGATTTTTTGCATTATAAATCCGGGACAACAGTCTCTAGATAGTAGGTTTTGCATTTTTTGAAGTTTCGAAAAATTTGACATTTTCTGGTCAAACTGTAAGAATATAACATTTTCCAACACAATTTTGAAGTTATTTGTACTTATACTGGATTTTTTGCATCATAAACGCTTTACACTTTCTCAAGAAAGTAGTTATGCAGTTTCTTAATAATCGAGAATTTTTACATTTTTTTGTTAATCTCTAAGACGATAACCACGGAAAACTCAATTTTGAAATTCTGGATTTACACCGGATTTTTTGCATTATAAATCCGGGACACAGTCTCTAGATAGTAGTTTTGCATTTTTTGAAGTTTCGAAAAATTTGACATTTTCTGGTCAAACTGTAAGAATATAACATTTTTCAACACAATTTTTCAAATTCTGTACTTATACTGGATTTTTTGCATCATAAACGCTTTACACTTTCTCAAGATAGTAGTTGTGCACTATCTTAATAATCGTGAATTTTTACATTTTTTTGTTAATCTGTAAGAAGATAACCACGGAAAACTCAATTTGGAAATTCTGGATTTATACCGGATTTTTTGCATTATAAATCCGGGACAACGTCTCTAGATAGTAGTTTTGCATTTTTTGAAGTTTCGAAAAATTTGACATTTTCTGGTCAAACTGTAAGAATATAACATTTTCCAACACAATTTTCAAGTTCTGTACTTATACTGGATTTTTTGCATCATAAACGCTTTACACTGTCTCAAGAAAGTAGTTATGCAGTATCTTAATAATCGTGAATTTTTACATTTTTTTGTTAACCTGTAAGACGATAACCACGGAAAACTCAATTTTGAAATTCTGGATTTATACCGGATTTTTTGCATTATAAATCCGGGACACAGTCTCTAGATAGTAGTTTTGCATTTTTTGAAGTTTCGAAAAATTTGACATTTTCTGGTCAAACTGTAAGAATATAACATTTTCCAACACAATTTTGAAGTTATGTACTTATACTGGATTTTTTGCATCATAAACGCTTTACACTGTCTCAAGAAGTAGTTATGCAGTTTCTTAATAATCGAGAATTTTTACATTTTTTTGTTAACCTGTAAGACGATAACCACGGAAAACTCAATTTTGAATATCTGGATTTACACCGGATTTTTGTGCATTATAAATCCGGGACACAGTCTCTAGATAGTAGTTTTGCATTTTTTGAAGTTTCGAAAAATTTGACATTTTCTGGTCAAACTGTAAGAATATAACATTTTCCAACACAATTTTGAAATTCTGTACTTATACTGGATTTTTTGCATCATAAACGCTTTACACTTTCTCAAGAAAGTAGTTATGCAGTATCTTAATAATCGAGAATTTTTACATTTTTTGTTAATCTGTAAGACGATAACCACGGAAAACTCAATTTTGAAATTCTGGATTGACACCGGATTTTTTGCATTATAAATCCGGGACACAGTCTCTAGATAGTAGTTTTGCATTTTTTGAAGTTTCGAAAAATTTGACATTTTCTGGTCAAACTGTAAGAATATAACATTTTCCAACACAATTTTGAAGTTCTGTACTTATACTGGATTTTTTGCATCATAAACGCTTTACACTGTCTCAAGAAAGTAGTTATGCAGTATCTTAATAATCGTGAATTTTTACATTTTTTGTTAATCTGTAAGACGATAACCACGGAAAACTCAATTTTGAAATTCTGGATTTACACCGGATTTTTTGCATTATAAATCCGGGACACAGTCTCTAGATAGTAGTTTTGCATTTTTTGAAGTTTCGAAAAATTTGACATTTTCTGGTCAAACTGTAAGAATATAACATTTTCCAACACAATTTTGAAGTTATGTACTTATACTGGATTTTTTGCATCATAAACGCTTTACACTGTCTCAAGAAAGTAGTTATGCAGTATCTTAATAATCGTGAATTTTTACATTTTTTTGTTAATCTGTAAGACGATAACCACGGAAAACTCAATTTTGAAATTCTGGATTTACACCGGATTTTTTGCATTATAAATCCGGGACACAGTCTCTAGATAGTAGTTTTGCATTTTTTGAAGTTTCGAAAAATTTGACATTTTCTGGTCAAACTGTAAGAATATAACATTTTCCAACACAATTTTGAAGTTCTGTACTTATACTGGATTTTTTGCATCATAAACGCTTTACACTGTCTCAAGAAAGTAGTTATGCAGTATCTTAATAATCGTGAATTTTTACATTTTTTTGTTAATCTCTAAGACGATAACCACGGAAAACTCAATTTTGAAATTCTGGATTTACACCGGATTTTTGCATTATAAATCCGGGACACAGTCTCTAGATAGTAGTTTTGCATTTTTTGAAGTTTCGAAAAATTTGACATTTTCTGGTCAAACTGTAAGAATATAACATTTTCCAACACAATTTTGAAGTTCTGTACTTATACTGGATTTTTTGCATCATAAACGCTTTACACTGTCTCAAGAAAGTAGTTATGCAGTTTCTTAATAATCGAGAATTTTTACATTTTTTTGTTAACCTGTAAGACGATAACCACGGAAAACTCAATTTTGAATATCTGGATTGACACCGGATTTTTTGCATTATAAATCCGGGACACAGTCTCTAGATAGTAGTTTTGCATTTTTTGAAGTTTCGAAAAATTTGACATTTTCTGGTCAAACTGTAAGAATATAACATTTTCCAACACAATTTTGAAATTCTGTACTTATACTGGATTTTTTGCATCATAAACGCTTTACACTTTCTCAAGAAAGTAGTTATGCAGTATCTTAATAATCGAGAATTTTTACATTTTTTTGTTAATCTGTAAGACGATAACCACGGAAAACTCAATTTTGAAATTCTGGATTTACACCGGATTTTTGCATTATAAATCCGGGACACAGTCTCTAGATAGTAGTTTTGCATTTTTTGAAGTTTCGAAAAATTTGACATTTTCTGGTCAAACTGTAAGAATATAACATTTTCCAACACAATTTTGAAATTCTGTACTTATACTGGATTTTTTGCATCATAAACGCTTTACACTGTCTCAAGAAAGTAGTTATGCAGTTTCTTAATAATCGTGAATTTTTACATTTTTTTGTTAACCTGTAAGACGATAACCACGGAAAACTCAATTTTGAAATTCTGGATTTACACCGGATTTTTTGCATTATAAATCCGGGACACAGTCTCTAGATAGTAGTTTTGCATTTTTTGAAGTTTCGAAAAATTTGACATTTTCTGGTCAAACTGTAAGAATATAACATTTTCCAACACAATTTTGAAATTCTGTACTTATACTGGATTTTTTGCATCATAAACGCTTTACACTTTCTCAAGAAAGTAGTTATGCAGTATCTTAATAATCGTGAATTTTTACATTTTTTTGTTAATCTGTAAGACGATAACCACGGAAAACTCAATTTTGAATATTCTGGATTTATACCGGATTTTTTGCATTATAAATCCGGGACACAGTCTCTAGATAGTAGTTTTGCATTTTTTGAAGTTTCGAAAAATTTGACATTTTCTGGTCAAACTGTAAGAATATAACATTTTCCAACACAATTTTGAAGTTATGTACTTATACTGGATTTTTTGCATCATAAACGCTTTACACTTTCTCAAGAAAGTAGTTATGCAGTTTCTTAATAATCGAGAATTTTTACATTTTTTGTTAATCTGTAAGACGATAACCACGGAAAACTCAATTTTGAATATCTGGATTTACACCGGATTTTTTGCATTATAAATCCGGGACACAGTCTCTAGATAGTAGTTTTGCATTTTTTGAAGTTTCGAAAAATTTGACATTTTCTGGTCAAACTGTAAGAATATAACATTTTCCAACACAATTTTGAAATTCTGTACTTATACTGGATTTTTTGCATCATAAACGCTTTACACTTTCTCAAGAAAGTAGTTATGCAGTTTCTTAATAATCGAGAATTTTTACATTTTTTGTTAATCTGTAAGACGATAACCACGGAAAACTCAATTTTGAATATCTGGTTTTATACCGGATTTTTTGCATTATAAATCCGGGACACAGTCTCTAGATAGTAGTTTTGCATTTTTTGAAGTTTCGAAAAATTTGACATTTTCTGGTCAAACTGTAAGAATATAACATTTTCCAACACAATTTTCAAATTCTGTACTTATACTGGATTTTTTGCATCATAAACGCTTTACACTTTCTCAAGAAAGTAGTTATGCAGTATCTTAATAATCGTGAATTTTTACATTTTTTTGTTAATGTCTAAGACGATAACCACGGAAAACTCAATTTTGAAATTCTGGATTTATACCGGATTTTTTGCATTATAAATCCGGGACACAGTCTCTAGATAGTAGTTTTGCATTTTTTGAAGTTTCGAAAAATTTGACATTTTCTGGTCAAACTGTAAGAATATAACATTTTCCAACACAATTTTGAAGTTATGTACTTATACTGGATTTTTTGCATCATAAACGCTTTACACTTTCTCAAGAAAGTAGTTATGCAGTATCTTAATAATCGAGAATTTTTACATTTTTTTGTTAACCTGTAAGACGATAACCACGGAAAACTCAATTTTGAATATCTGGTTTGACACCGGATTTTTTGCATTATAAATCCGGGACACAGTCTCTAGATAGTAGTTTTGCATTTTTTGAAGTTTCGAAAAATTTGACATTTTCTGGTCAAACTGTAAGAATATAACATTTTCCAACACAATTTTGAAATTCTGTACTTATACTGGATTTTTTGCATCATAAACGCTTTACACTTTCTCAAGAAAGTAGTTATGCAGTATCTTAATAATCGTGAATTTTTACATTTTTTTGTTAATCTCTAAGACGATAACCACGGAAAACTCAATTTTGAAATTCTGGATTTACACCGGATTTTTTGCATTATAAATCCAGGACACAGTCTCTAGATAGTAGTTTTGCATTTTTTGAAGTTTCGAAAAATTTGACATTTTCTGGTCAAACTGTAAGAATATAACATTTTCCAACACAATTTTGAAATTCTGTACTTATACTGGATTTTTTGCATCATAAACGCTTTACACTGTCTCAAGAAAGTAGTTATGCAGTATCTTAATAATCGTGAATTTTTACATTTTTTTGTTAATCTGTAAGACGATAACCACGGAAAACTCAATTTTGAAATTCTGGATTTATACCGGATTTTTTGCATTATAAATCCGGGACACAGTCTCTAGATAGTAGTTTTGCATTTTTTGAAGTTTCGAAAAATTTGACATTTTCTGGTCAAACTGTAAGAATATAACATTTTCCAACACAATTTTGAAATTATGTACTTATACTGGATTTTTTGCATCATAAACGCTTTACACTTTCTCAAGAAAGTAGTTATGCAGTTTCTTAATAATCGAGAATTTTTACATTTTTTTGTTAATGTCTAAGACGATAACCACGGAAAACTCAATTTTGAAATTCTGGTTTTACACCGGATTTTTTGCATTATAAATCCGGGACACAGTCTCTAGATAGTAGTTTTGCATTTTTTGAAGTTTCGAAAAATTTGACATTTTCTGGTCAAACTGTAAGAATATAACATTTTCCAACACAATTTTGAAATTCTGTACTTATACTGGATTTTTGCATCATAAACGCTTTACACTGTCTCAAGAAAGTAGTTATGCAGTATCTTAATAATCGAGAATTTTTACATTTTTTTGTTAACCTGTAAGACGATAACCACGGAAAACTCAATTTTGAAATTCTGGATTTATACCGGATTTTTTGCATTATAAATCCGGGACACAGTCTCTAGATAGTAGTTTTGCATTTTTTGAAGTTTCGAAAAATTTGACATTTTCTGGTCAAACTGTAAGAATATAACATTTTCCAACACAATTTTGAAATTATGTACTTATACTGGATTTTTTGCATCATAAACGCTTTACACTTTCTCAAGAAAGTAGTTATGCAGTATCTTAATAATCGTGAATTTTTACATTTTTTTGTTAATCTGTAAGACGATAACCACGGAAAACTCAATTTTGAAATTCTGGATTTATACCGGATTTTTTGCATTATAAATCCGGGACACAGTCTCTAGATAGTAGTTTTGCATTTTTTGAAGTTTCGAAAAATTTGACATTTTCTGGTCAAACTGTAAGAATATAACATTTTTCAACACAATTTTGAAATTCTGTACTTATACTGGATTTTTTGCATCATAAACGCTTTACACTTTCTCAAGAAAGTAGTTATGCAGTTTCTTAATAATCGTGAATTTTTACATTTTTTTGTTAATCTCTAAGACGATAACCACGGAAAACCCAATTTTGAAATATCTGGATTTACACCGGATTTTTTGCATTATAAATCCGGGACACAGTCTCTAGATAGTAGTTTTGCATTTTTTGAAGTTTCGAAAAATTTGACATTTTCTGGTCAAACTGTAAGAATATAACATTTTCCAACACAATTTTGAAGTTATGTACTTATACTGGATTTTTTGCATCATAAACGCTTTACACTGTCTCAAGAAAGTAGTTATGCAGTTTCTTAATAATCGAGAATTTTTACATTTTTTTGTTAACCTGTAAGACGATAACCACGGAAAACTCAATTTTGAATATCTGGTTTGACACCGGATTTTTTGCATTATAAATCCGGGACACAGTCTCTAGATAGTAGTTTTGCATTTTTTTAAGTTTCGAAAAATTTGACATTTTCTGGTCAAACTGTAAGAATATAACATTTTCCAACACAATTTTGAAATTCTGTACTTATACTGGATTTTTTGCATCATAAACGCTTTACACTGTCTCAAGAAAGTAGTTATGCAGTTTCTTAATAATCGTGAATTTTTACATTTTTTTGTTAACCTGTAAGACGATAACCACGGAAAACTCAATTTTGAAATTCTGGTTTGATACCGGATTTTTTGCATTATAAATCCGGGACACAGTCTCTAGATAGTAGTTTTGCATTTTTTGAAGTTTCGAAAAATTTGACATTTTCTGGTCAAACTGTAAGAATATAACATTTTCCAACACAATTTTGAAATTCTGTACTTATACTGGATTTTTTGCATCATAAACGCTTTACACTGTCTCAAGAAAGTAGTTATGCAGTTTCTTAATAATCGAGAATTTTTACATTTTTTGTTAACCTGTAAGACGATAACCACGGAAAACTCAATTTTGAATATCTGGATTGACACCGGATTTTTTGCATTATAAATCCGGGACACAGTCTCTAGATAGTAGTTTTGCATTTTTTGAAGTTTCGAAAAATTTGACATTTTCTGGTCAAACTGTAAGAATATAACATTTTCCAACACAATTTTGAAATTCTGTACTTATACTGGATTTTTTGCATCATAAACGCTTTACACTTTCTCAAGAAAGTAGTTATGCACTATCTTAATAATCGTGAATTTTTACATTTTTTTGTTAACCTGTAAGACGATAACCACGGAAAACTCAATTTTGAAATTCTGGATTTATACCGGATTTTTTGCATTATAAATCCGGGACAACGTCTCTAGATAGTAGTTTTGCATTTTTTGAAGTTTCGAAAAATTTGACATTTTCTGGTCAAACTGTAAGAATATAACATTTTCCAACACAATTTTGAAATTATGTACTTATACTGGATTTTTTGCATCATAAACGCTTTACACTTTCTCAAGAAAGTAGTTATGCAGTATCTTAATAATCGTGAATTTTTACATTTTTTTGTTAATCTGTCTAAGACGATAACCACGGAAAACTCAATTTTGAAATTCTGGATTTATACCGGATTTTTTGCATTATAAATCCGGGACACAGTCTCTAGATAGTAGTTTTGCATTTTTTGAAGTTTCGAAAAATTTGACATTTTCTGGTCAAACTGTAAGAATATAACATTTTCCAACACAATTTTGAAGTTCTGTACTTATACTGGATTTTTTGCATCATAAACGCTTTACACTGTCTCAAGAAAGTAGTTATGCAGTTTCTTAATAATCGAGAATTTTTACATTTTTTTGTTAATCTCTAAGACGATAACCACGGAAAACTCAATTTTGAATATCTGGTTTGACACCGGATTTTTTGCATTACAAATCCGGGACACAGTCTCTAGATAGTAGTTTTGCATTTTTTGAAGTTTCGAAAAATTTGACATTTTCTGGTCAAACTGTAAGAATATAACATTTTCCAACACAATTTTGAAATTCTGTACTTATACTGGATTTTTTGCATCATAAACGCTTTACACTTTCTCAAGATAGTAGTTGTGCACTATCTTAATAATCGTGAATTTTTACATTTTTTTGTTAATCTGTAAGACGATAACCACGGAAAACTCAATTTTGAAATTCTGGATTTATACCGGATTTTTTGCATTATAAATCCGGGACACAGTCTCTAGATAGTAGTTTTGCATTTTTTGAAGTTTCGAAAAATTTGACATTTTCTGGTCAAACTGTAAGAATATAACATTTTCCAACACAATTTTGAAGTTATGTACTTATACTGGATTTTTTGCATCATAAACGCTTTACACTGTCTCAAGAAAATAGTTATGCAGTATCTTAATAATCGTGAATTTTTACATTTTTTTGTTAATTTGTAAGACGATAACCACGAAAAACTCAATTTTGAATATCCGGTTTGACACCGGATTTTTTGCATTAAAAATCCGGGACACAGTCTCTAGATAGTAGTTTTGCATTTTTTGAAGTTTCGAAAAATTTGACATTTTCTGGTCAAACTGTAAGAATATAACATTTTCCAACACAATTTTTAAATTCTGTACTTATACTGGATACCTTGCGTCATAAACGTTTTACACAGTCTCAAGAAAGTAGTTATGCAGTTTCTTAATAAACGTGAATTTTTACATTTTTTTGTTAAACTCTAAGACGATAACCACGAAAAACCCAATTTTGTATATTAGGTTTGACACCGGATTTCTTGCATTACAAAACCGCGACACAGTCTCTAGATAGTAGTTTTGCATTTTTTGAAGTTTCGAAAAATTTGACATTTTCTGGTCAAACTGTAAGAATATAACATTTTCCAACACAATTTTGAAATTCTGTACTTATACTGGATTTTTTGCATCATAAACGCTTTACACGTTCTCAAGTTAGCAGTTGTGCACTATCTTAATAATCGTGAATTTTTACATTTTTTTGTTAATCTGTAAGACGATAACCACGGAAAACTCAATTTTGAAATTCTGGATTTATACCGGGTTTTTTGCATTATAAATCCAGCCAACGTCTCTGGATAGTAGTTTTGCATTTTTTGAAGTTTCGAAAAATTTGACATTTTCTGGTCAAACTGTAAGAATATAACATTTTCCAACACAATTTTGAAGTTATGTACCCATACTGGATTTTTTGCATCATAAACGATTTACAGAGTCTCAGGAAAAGTAGTTATGCAGTTTCTTAATAATCTAGAATTTTTACATTTGTTTGTTAACCTGTAAGACGATAACCACGGAATACTCAATTTTGAATATCTGGTTTGACACCGGATTTTTTGCATTACAAATCCGGGACACAGTCTCTAGATCGTAGTTTTGCAATTTTTGAAGTTTGGATAAATTTGACATTTTCTGGTCAAGCTGTAAGAATATAACATTTTCCAACACAATTTTGAAATTCTGTACTTATACTGGATTTTTTGCATCATAAACGCTTTACACTTTCTCAAGATAGTAGTTGTGCACTATCTTAATAATCGTGAATTTTTACATTTTTTTGTTAATCTGTAACACAATAGCCACGGAAAACTCAATTTTGAAATTCTGGATTTATACCGAATTTTTTGCATTACAAATTCAGGACAAAGTCTCTAGATAGTAGTTTTGCATTTTTGAAGTTTTGAAAAATTTGACATTTTCTGGTCAAAATGTAAGAATATAACATTTTTCAACACAATTTTGAAACAAAAAGTGGAAAAAATTCTCGATTATTAACAAACTGCATAACTATTTTCTTGACACAGTGTAAAGCGGTTATGATGCGAAAAATCCAGTATAAGCACATAATTTCAAAATTGTGTTGGAAAATGTTATATTCTTACAGTTTGACCAGAAAATGTCAAATTTTTCGAAACTTCAAAAATGCATATCTATTATCTAGAGGGGTTGTCCTGGATTTATCATGCCGAGAATCTGGTATAAATCCAGATTTTCAAAATTGAGTTTTCTGTGGTCATCCTCTTAGAGCTTAACAAAAAAATGTAAAAATTCACGATTTTTAAGATAGTGCATAACTACTATGTTGAAGAAGTGTAACGCGTTATGATGCAAGAAAACCATTTTAAGTGCATAATTTGAAAGTTGTGTTGAAAAATGTTACATTCTTACAGTTTGACCAGATAATCATAAACGCTTTACACTGTCTCAAGAAAGTAGTTATGCAGTTTGTTAATAATCGAGAATTTTTACATATTTTTGTTAATGTCTAAGACGATAACCACGAAAAACTCAATTTTGAAATTCTGGATTTATACCGGATTTTTTGCATTATAAATCTAAGACACAGTCTCTAGATAGTAGTTTTGCATTTTTTGAAGTTTCGAAAAATTTGACATTTTCTGGTCAAACTGTAAGAATATAACATTTTCCAACACAATTTTGAAGTTATGTACTTATACTGGAGTTTTTGCATCATAAAGGCTTTACACTGTCTCAAGAAAGTAGTTATGCAGTTTGTTAATAATCGAGAATTTTTACACTATTTGTTAACCTGTAAGACGATAACCACGGAATACTCAATTTTGAATATCTGGTTTGACACCGGATTTTTTGCATTACAAATCCGGGACACAGTCTCTAGATAGTAGTTTTGCATTTTTTGAAGTTTCGAAAAATTTGACATTTTCAGGTCAAACTGTAAGAATATAACATTTTCCAACACAATTTTGAAATTCTGTACTTATACTGGATTTTTTGCATCATAAACGCTTTACACTTTCTCAAGATAGTAGTTGTGCACTATCTTAATAATCGTGAATTTTTACATTTTTTTGTTAATCTATAAGACGATAACCACGGAAAACTCAATTTTGAAATTTTCGATTTATACCGGTTTTTTTGCATTATATATCCAGGACAACGTCTCTAGATAGTAGTTTTGCATTTTTTGAAGTTTCGAAAAATTTGACATTATCTGGTCAAACTGTAAGAATGTAACATTTTCCAACACAATTTTGAAATTCTGTACTTATACTGGATTTTTTGCATCATAAACGCTTTACACTTTCTCAAGAAAGTAGTTATGCAGTATCTTAATAATCGTGAATTTTTACATTTTTTTGTTAATCTGTAAGACGATAACCACGGAAAACTCAATTTTGAAATTCTGATTTATACCGGATTTTTGCATTATAAATCCGGGACACAGTCTCTAGATAGTAGTTTTGCATTTTTTGAAGTTTCGAAAAATTTTACATTTTCTGGTCAAACTGTAAGAATATAACATTTTCCAACACAATTTTGAAGTTATGTACTTATACTGGAGTTTTTGCATCATAAACGCTTTACACTGTCTCAAGAAAGTAGTTATGCAGTATCTTAATAATCGTGAATTTTTACATTTTTTTGTTAATCTGTAAGACGATAACCACGGAAAACTCAATTTTGAAATTCTGGATTTATACCGGATTTTTTGCATTATAAATCCGGGACACAGTCTCTAGATAGTAGTTTTGCATTTTTTGAAGTTTCGAAAAATTTGACATTTTCTGGTCAAACTGTAAGAATATAACATTTTCCAACACAATTTTGAAATTCTGTACTTATACTGGATTTTTTGCATCATAAACGCTTTACACTTTCTCAAGAAAGTAGTTGTGCAGTATCTTAATAATCGTGAATTTTTTACATTTTTTTGTTAATCTGTAAGACGATAACCACGGAAAACTCAATTTTGAAATTCTGGATTTATACCGGATTTTTTGCATTATAAATCCGGGACACAGTCTCTAGATAGTAGTTTTGCATTTTTTGAAGTTTCGAAAAATTTGACATTTTCTGGTCAAACTGTAAGAATATAACATTTTCCAACACAATTTTGAAATTCTGTACTTATACTGGATTTTTTGCATCATAAACGCTTTACACTTTCTCAAGATAGTAGTTGTGCACTATCTTAATAATCGAGAATTTTTACATTTTTTGTTAACCTCTAAGACGATAACCACGTAAAACTCAATTTTGAAATTCTGGATTTATACCGGATTTTCTGCATTATAAGTCCGGGACAACGTCTCTAGATAGTAGTTTTGCATTTTTTGAAGTTTCGAAAAATTTGACATTTTCTGGTCAAACTGTAAGAATATAACATTTTCCAACACAATTTTGAAATTCTGTACTTATACTGGATTTTTTGCATCATAAACGCTTTACACTTCTCAAGAAAGTAGTTATGCAGTATCTTAATAATCGTGAATTTTTACATTTTTTGTTAACCTCTAAGACGATAACCACGGAAAACTCAATTTTGAAATTCTGGATTTATACCGGATTTTCTGCATTATAAGTCCGGGACAACGTCTCTAGATAGTAGTTTTGCATTTTTTGAAGTTTCGAAAAATTTGACATTTTCTGGTCAAACTGTAAGAATATAACATTTTCCAACACAATTTTGAAATTCTGTACTTATACTGGATTTTTTGCATCATAAACGCTTTACACTTTCTCAAGAAAGTAGTTATGCAGTATCTTAATAATCGTGAATTTTTACATTTTTTTGTTAACCTGTAAGACGATAACCACGGAAAACTCAATTTTGAAATTCTGGATTTATACCGGATTTTCTGCATTATAAATCCGGGACAACGTCTCTAGATAGTAGTTTTGCATTTTTTGAAGTTTCGAAAAATTTGACATTTTCTGGTCAAACTGTAAGAATATAACATTTTCCAACACAATTTTGAAATTCTGTACTTAAACTGGATTTTTGCATCATAAACGCTTTACACTTTCTCAACAAAGTAGTTATACAGTATCTTAATAATCGTGAATTTTTACATTTTTTTGTTAATGTCTAAGACGATAACCACGGAAAACTCAATTTTGAAATTCTGGATTTATACCGGATTTTCTGCATTATAAGTCCGGGACAACGTCTCTAGATAGTAGTTATGCATTTTTTGAAGTTTCGAAAAATTTGACATTTTCTGGTCAAACTGTAAGAATATAACATTTTCCAACACAATTTTCAAATTCTGTACTTATAGTGGATTTTTTGCATCATAAACGCTTTACACTTTCTCAAGATAGTAGTTGTGCACTATCTTAATAATCGTGAATTTTTACATTTTTTGTTAACCTCGTAAGACGATAACCACGGAAAACTCAATTTTGAAATTTTGGTTTGATACCGGATTTTTTGCATTACAAATCCGGAAACAAGTCTCTAGATAGTAGTTTTGCATTTTTTGAAGTTTCGAAAAATTTGACATTTTCTGGTCAAACTGTAAGAATATAACATTTTCCAACACAATTTTGAAATTCTGTACTTATACTGGATTTTTTGCATCATAAACGCTTTACACTTGTCTCAAGAAAGTAGTTATGCAGTTTCTTAATAATCGAGAATTTTTACATTTTTTTGTTAACCTGTAAGACGATAACCACAGAAAACTCAATTTTGAATATCTGGTTTGACACCGGATTTTTTGCATTATAAATCCGGGACACAGTCTCTAGATAGTAGTTTTGCATTTTTTGAAGTTTCGAAAAATTTGACATTTTCTGGTCAAACTGTAAGAATATAACATTTTCCAACACAATTTTGAAATTCTGTACTTATACTGGATTTTTTGCATCATAAACGCTTTACACTGTCTCAAGAAAGTAGTTATGCAGTTTCTTAATAATCGAGAATTTTTACATTTTTTTGTTAACCTGTAAGACGATAACCACGGAAAACCAAAATTTTGAATATCTGGTTTGACACCGGATTTTGTGCATTTTAAATCCGGGACACAGTCTCTAGATAGTAGTTTTGCATTTTTTGAAGTTTCGAAAAATTTGACATTTTCTGGTCAAACTGTAAGAATATAACATTTTCCAACACAATTTTGAAGTTCTGTACTTATACTGGATTTTTTGCATCATAAACGCTTTACACTGTCTCAAGAAAGTAGTTATGCAGTTTCTTAATAATCGAGAATTTTTACATTTTTTTGTTAACCTGTAAGACGATAACCACGGAAAACCCAATTTTGAATATCTGGTTTGACACCGGATTTTGTGCATTTTAAATCCGGGACACAGTCTCTAGATAGTAGTTTTGCATTTTTTGAAGTATCGAAAAATTTGACATTTTCTGGTCAAACTGTAAGAATATAACATTTTCCAACACAATTTTCAAATTCTGTACTTATACTGGATTTTTTGCATCATAAACGCTTTACACTTTCTCAAGATAGTAGTTATGCACTATCTTAATAATCGTGAATTTTTACACCTTTTTTTGTTAACCTGTAAGACGATAACCACGGAAAACTCAATTTTGAAAATCTGGATTTATACCGGATTTTCTGCATTATAAGTCCGGGACACACGTCTCTAGATAGTAGTTTTGCATTTTTTGAAGTTTCGAAAAATTTGACATTTTCCTGGTCAAACTGTAAGAATATAACATTTTTCAACACAATTTTGAAGTTATGTACTTATACTGGATTTTTTGCATCATAAACGCTTTACACTGTCTCAAGAAAGTAGTTATGCAGTTTCTTAATAATCGAGAATTTTTACATTTTTTTGTTAATCCTGTAAGACGATAACCACGGAAAACTCAATTTTGAAAATCTGGATTTATACCGGATTTTTTGCATTATAAATCCGGGACAACGTCTCTAGATAGTAGTTTTGCATTTTTTGAAGTTTCGAAAAATTTGACATTTTCTGGTCAAACTGTAAGAATATAACATTTTCCAACACAATTTTGAAGTTCTGTACTTATACTGGATTTTTTGCATCATAAACGCTTTACACTTTCTCAAGATAGTAGTTGTGCACTATCTTAATAATCGTGAATTTTTACATTTTTTTGTTAACCTGTAAGACGATAACCACGGAAAACTCAATTTTGAAATTCTGGATTTATACCGGATTTTCTGCATTATAAGTCCGGGACAACGTCTCTAGATAGTAGTTATGCATTTTTTGAAGTTTCGAAAAATTTGACATTTTCTGGTCAAACTGTAAGAATATAACATTTTCCAACACAATTTTGAAGTTATGTACTTATACTGGATTTTTTGCATCATAAACGCTTTACACTGTCTCAAGAAAGTAGTTATGCAGTTTCTTAATAATCGAGAATTTTTACATTTTTTTTTGTTAACTCTGTAAGACGATAACCACAGAAAACTCAATTTTGAATATCTGGTTTGACACCGGATTTTTTGCATTACAAATCCGGAACACAGTCTCTAGATAGTAGTTTTGCATTTTTTGAAGTTTCGAAAAATTTGACATTTTCTGGTCAAACTGTAAGAATATAACATTTTCAACACAATTTTGAAATTCTGTACTTATACTGGATTTTTTGCATCATAAACGCTTTACACTGTCTCAAGAAAGTAGTTATGCACTATCTTAATAATCGTGAATTTTTACATTTTTTTGTTAACCTGTAAGACGATAACCACGGAAAACTCAATTTTGAAATTCTGGATTTATACCGGATTTTTTGCATTATAAATCCGGGACACAGTCTCTAGATAGTAGTTTTGCATTTTTTGAAGTTTCGAAAAATTTGACATTTTCTGGTCAAACTGTATGAATATAACATTTTCCAACACAATTTTGAAATTCTGTACTTATACTGGATTTTTTGCATCATAAACGCTTTACACTGTCTCAAGAAAGTAGTTATGCAGTTTCTTAATAATCGAGAATTTTTACATTTTTTGTTAACTTGTAAGACGATAACCACGGAAAACCCAATTTTGAATATCTGGTTTGACACCGGATTTTGTGCATTTAAATCCGGGACACAGTCTCTAGATAGTAGTTTTGCATTTTTTGAAGTTTCGAAAAGTTTGACATTTTCTGGTCAAACTGTAAGAATATAACATTTTCCAACACAATTTTCAAATTCTGTACTTATACTGGATTTTTTGCATCATAAACGCTTTACACTTTCTCAAGATAGTAGTTGTGCACTATCTTAATAATCGTGAATTTTTACATTTTTTTGTTAATCTGTAAGACGATAACCACGGAAAACTCAATTTTGAAATTCTGAATTTATACCGGATTTTCTGCATTATAAGTCCGGGACAACGACTCTAGATAGTTGTTATGCATTTTTTGAAGTTTCGAAAAATTTGACATTTTCTGGTCCGATTGAGGGGTCTCTTTCCACTTTTCAAGCCGGTTGCCCTTTTACCAGCCGGCTGCTGGCCCTTCACATCCACATGTGTCAATCACAGAGGTAGATGATCAACAGCCAGTGTAGGGGTGACATGTGGTTAGCATGTCGAGTCCCCCAGCCGTTATAGCTGGTGCCTCAACCTGGAGCCGCTACTTATTGTAGCTACCCAATTGCCTCACGATGCTGGGTGGGCACCGGTCCCATACTGGCCGAAATACCATGAGAAAATTTCTTCCCCGTGGAGACTCGAACACAGCGCAAGCCCCGTAGCTCTGCGCCAAGGCTTCATAGCTTAACCGCTCGGCTACGGCGCGGGTCAAACTGTAAGAATATAAACATTTTTCAACACAAATTTTCAAATTCTGCACTAAAAATGGATTTCTTGCATCATAAACGCTTTACACTTTCTGAACAAAGTAGTTATACAGTATCTTAATAATCATGAATTTTTACATTTCTTGTTATTGTCTAAGACGATAACCACAGAAAACTCAATTTTGAAAATCTGCATTTATACCTGATTTTCTGCATTATAAGTCCGGGACAACGACTCTATATAGTAGTTATGCATTTTGTGAAGTTTCGAAAAATTTGACATTTTTGGTGAAACTGTAAGAATATAACATTTTCCAACACAATTTTGAAGTTATGTACTTACACTGGATTTTTTGCATCATAAACGCTTTGCACTTTCTCAGATAGTAGTTATGCATTTCCATAATAATCGAGAATTTTCACCCTATTTTTTGTTAACCTGTAAGACGATAACCACGGAAAACTCAATTTTGAAATTCTGAATTTATACCGGATTTTCTGCATTATAAGTCCGGGACAATGTCTCTAGATAGTAGTTTTGCATTTTCTCAAGTTTCGAAAAATTTGACATTTTCTGGTCAAACTGTAAGAATATAACATTTTCCACCACAATTTTCAAATTCTGTACTTATAGTGGATTTTTTGCATCATAAACGCTTTACACTTTCACAGGATAGTAGTTGTGCACTATCGTAATAATCGTGAAAATTTCACCTTTTTTTGTTAACCTGTAAGACGATAACCACGCAAAACTCAATTTTGAAATTCTGAATTTATACCGGATTTCTGCATTATAAGTCTCTAGATAGTTGTTATGCATTTTTTGAAGTTTCGAAAAATTTGACATTTTCTGGTCAAACTGTAAGAATATAACATTTTCCTCCACAATTTTGAAGTTATGTACTTATACTGGATTTTTTGCATCATAAACGCTTTACAATGTCTCAAGAAATTAGTTATGCAGTTTCTTAATAATCGAGAATTTTTACATTTTTTGTTAATCCATAAGACGATAACCACAGATTACTCAATTTTGAATATCTGGTTTGACACCGGATTTTTTGCATTACAAATCCGGAACACAGTTTCTAGACAGTAGTTTTGCATTTTTTGAAGTTTCGAAAAATTTGACATTTTCTGGTCAAACTGTAAGAATATAACATTTTTCAACACAACTTTTAAATTCTGTACTTAAAATGGATTTATTGCATCATAAACGCTTTACACTTTCTCAACAAAGTAGTTATACACTATCTTAATAATCATGAATTTTTACATTTTTTTGTTATTGTCTAAGACGATAACCACAGAAAACTCAATTTTGAAAATCTGAATTTATACCGGATTTTCTGCATTATAAGTCCGGGACAACGTCTCTAGATAGTTGTTATGCATTTTTTGAAGTTTCGAAAAATTTGACATTTTCTGGTCAAACTGTAAGAATATAACATTTTCCACCACAATTTTGAAGTTATGTACTTATACTGATTTTTCTGCATCATAAACGCTTTACAATGTCTCAAGAAAGTAGTTATGCAGTTTCTTAATAATCGAGTATTATTACATTTTTTTTGTTAACTCGTAAGAACATAACCACAGTTTACTCAATTTTGAATATCTGGTTTGACACCGGATTTTTTGCATTACAAATCCGGAACACAGTTTCTAGATAGTAGTTTTGCATTCTTCGAAGTTTCGAAAAATTTGACATTTTCTGGTCAAACTGTGAGAATATAACATTTTCGAACACAATTTAGAAATTCTGTACTGATACTGGATTTTTTGCATCATAAACGGTTTAAACTGTCTCAAGAAAGTAGTTATGCAGTTTCTTAATAATCGAGAATTTATACATTTTTTGTTAACCTGTCAGACGATAAACACGGAAAACCCAATTTTGAATATCTGGTTTGACACCGGATTTTGTGCATTTTAAATCCGGGACACAGTCTCTAGATAGTAGTTTTGCATTTTTTGAAGTATCAAAAAATTTGACATTTTCTGGTCAAACTGTAAGATTATAACATTTTCCAACACAATTTTCAAATTCTCTACTGATACTGGATTTTTTGCATCATAAACGCTTTACACTTTCTCAATATAGTAGTTGTGCACTATCTTAATAATCGTGAATTTTCACCTTTTTTTGTTAACCTGTAAGACGATAACCACGGAAAACTCAATTTTGAAATTCTGAATTTATACCGGATTTTCTGCATTATAAGTCCGGGACAACGACTCTATGTAGTAGTTATGCATTTTGTGAAGTTTCGAAAAATTTGACATTTCTGATGAAACTGTAAGAATATAACATTTTCCAACACAATTTTGAAGTTATGTACTTACACTGGATTTTTTGCATCATAAACGCTTTGCACTTTCTCAGATAGTAGTTATGCATTTCCAATATGCAAAAAATTCCGGTGTCAAACCAGATATTCAAAATTGAGTAAACTGTGGTTATGGTCTTACGAGTTAACAAAAAAATGTAATAATTCTCGATTATTAAGAAACTGCATAACTACTTTCTTGAGACATTGTAAAGCGTTTATGATGCAAAAAATCCAGTATAAGTACATAACTTCAAAATTGTGGTGGAAAATGTTATATTCTTACAGTTTGACCAAAAAATGTCAAGTTTTTCGAAACTTCAAAAAATGCATAACAACTATCTAGAGACTTATAATGCAGAAAATCCGGTATAAATTCAGAATTTCAAAATTGAGTTTTCCGTGGTTATCGTCTTACAGGTTAACAAAAAAAGGTGAATTTTCACGATTATTAAGATAGTGCACAACTACTATCTTGAGAAAGTGTAAAGCGTTTATGATGCAAAAAATCCACTATAAGTACAGAATTTGAAAATTGTGTTGAAAAATGTTATATTCTTACAGTTTGACCAGAAAATGTCAAATTTTTCGAAACTTCAAAAAATGCATAACAACTATCTAGAGACGTTGTCCCGGACTTATAATGCAGAAAGTCCGGTATAAATTCAGAATTTCAAAATTGAGTTTTCCGTGGTTATCGTCTTACAGGTTAACAAAAAAGGTGAAAATTCACGATTACAAATCCGGAACACAGTTTCTAGATAGTAGTTTTGCATTCTTCGAAGTTTCGAAAAATTTGACATTTTCTGGTCAATCTGTAAGAATATAACATTTTCCAACACAATTTTGAATTTCTGTACTTATACTGAATTTTTAGCATTTTAAACGCTTTACACTGTCTCAAGAAAGTAGTTATGCAGTTTCTTAATAATCGAGAATTTTTACATTTTTTTGTTAACCTGTAAGACGATAAACACGGAAAACCAAATTTTGAATATCTGGTTTGACACCGGATTTTGTGCATTTTAAATCCGGGACACAGTCTCTAGATAGTAGTTTTGCATTTTTTGAAGTATCGAAAAATTTGACATTTTCTGGTCAAACTGTAAGAATATAACATTTTCGAACACAATTTTGAAATTCTGTACTTATACTGGATTTTTTGCATCATAAACGGTTTAAACTGTCTCAAGAAAGTAGTTATGCAGTTTCTTAATAATCGAGAATTTTTACATTTTTTGTTAACTTGTAAGACGATAAACACGGAAAACCCAATTTTGAATATCTGGTTTGACACCGGATTTTGTGCATTTTAAATCCGGGACACAGTCTCTACATAGTAGTTTTGCATTTTTTGAAGTATCGAAAAATTTGACATTTTCTGGTCAAACTGTATGAATATAACATTTTCCAACACAATTTTCAAATTCTGTTCTTATACTGGATTTTTTGCATCATAAACGCTTTACACTTTCTCAAGATAGTAGTTGTGCACTATCTTAATAATCATGAATTTTTACATTTTTTTGTTATTGACTAAGACAATAACCACAGAAAACTCAATTTTGAAAATCTTGCATTTATACCGGATTTTCTGCATTATAAGTCCGGGACAACGTCTCTAGATAGTAGTTATGCATTTTGTGAAGATTCGAAAAATTTGACATTTTCTGGTCAAACTGTAAGAATATAACATTTTCCAACACAATTTTCAAATTCTGTACTTATAGTGGATTTTTTGCATCATAAACGGTTTAAACTGTCTCAAGAATGTAGTTATGCAGTTTCTTAATAATCGTGAATTTTCACCTTTTTTTGTTAACCTGTAAGACGAAAACCACGGAAAACTCAATTTTGAAAATCTGCATTTATACCGGATTTTCTGCATTATAAGTCCGGGACAACGTCTCTAGATAGTTGTTATGCATTTTTTGAAGTTTCGAAAAATTTGACATTTTCTGGTCAAACTGTAAGAATATAACATTTTTCAACACAATTTTCAAATTCTGTACTTAAAATGGATTTCTTGCATCATAAACGCTTTACACTTTCTCAACAAAGTAGTTATACACTATCTTAATAATCATGAATTTTTACATTTTTTTGTTATTGTCTAAGACGATAACCACAGAAAACTCAATTTTGAAAATCTGAATTTATACCGGATTTTCTGCATTATAAGTCCGGGACAACGTCTCTAGATAGTAGTTATGCATTTTTTGAAGTTTCGAAAAATTTGACATTTTCTGGTCAGACTGTAAGAATATAACATTTTCCAACACAATTTTCAAATTCTGTACTTAAACTGGATTTTTTGCATCATAAACGTTTTACACTTTCTCAAGATAGTAGTTGTGCACTATCTTAATAATCGTGAATTTTCACCTTTTTTGTTAACCTGTAAGACGATAACCACGGAAAACTCAATTTTGAAATTCTGAATTTATACCGGATTTTCTGCATTATCTGTCCGAGACAACGTCTCTAGATAGTAGTTATGCATTTTTTGAAGTTTCGAAAAATTTGACATTTTCTGGTCAAACAGTAACAATAGAACATTTTCCAACACAATTTTGAAGTTATGTACTCTTACTGGATTTTTTGCATCATAAACCCTTTACACTGTCTCAATAAATTAGTTATGCAGTTTCTTAATAATCGAGAATTTTTACATTTTTTTGTTAACGTGTAAAAAGATAACCACGTACAAACTCAATTTTGAAATTCTGGATTTATACCGGATTTTCTGACATATATAATCCGGGGACAACGTCTCTAGAGATTGTAGGTTATGCATTTTGTGAAGTTCGAAAAAATTTGACATTTTCTGGTTGCAAACTGTAAAGAATATAACATTTTTCCAACACCATTTTCAAATTCTGCTACTTAAACTGGAATTGTGCAGGCATCATTTTAAAACGACCTTAAACATTTCTCAACAAAGTAGTTATACAGTATCTTAATAATCATGAATTTTGACATTTTTTTTGTATTGTCATAGACGATAACCACGGAAAAACTCAATTTTGAAATTCTGGATTTATATCGGATTTTATGCATTATAAGTCCGGGAACAACGTCTCTAGATAGTAGTTATGCATTTTTTGAAGTTTCGAAAAATTTGGACCAATTTTTCTGGTCAAACTGTAAGAATATAACATTTTCCAACCACAATTTTGAAATTCTGTATTATAGTGGATTTTTTGACATCATAAAACGCTTTGCACTTTCTCAAGATAGTAGTTGTGCACTATCTTAAATCATCGAAAATTTTTCACCTTTTTTTGTTAACCTGTAAGAAGATTAAACACGGAAAACTCAATTTTGAAATTCGGGATTTATACCGGATTTTCTGCATTATAAGTCAGGGATAACGTCTCTAGATAGTAGTTATGCATTTTTTGAAAGTTTCGAAAAAATTTGACATTTTCTGGTCAAAACTGTAAGAATAGTAACATTTTCAACCACAACTTTGAAGTTATGTACTTATACTGGATTTTTTGCATCATAAACGCTTTTACAATGTCTCAAGAAAGTAGTTATGCAGTTTCTTAATAATCGAGAATTATTACATTTTTTTTTTTTTAACTCGTAAGACCATAACCACAGTTTACTCAATTTTGAATATCTGGTTTTGAACACCGGATTTTTTTCCATTACAAATCCGGAACACAGTTTCTAGATAGTAGTTTTGCATGTTCTCAAGTTTCGAAAAATTTGACAATTTCTGGTCACAACTGTAAGAAAGAAATACATTTTACAACACAATTTGAACATTCTGTATTTATACTGGATTTTTTGCCTTTTTAACGCTTTACACTGTTCTCAAGAAAGTCTAGTGTATGCACGTTTCTTAATAATCGCGAATTTTTACATTTTCTGTTAACCTGTAAGACGATTAAAAAAACGGAAAACCCAACTTTTGAATATCTGTTTGACACCGGATTTGGTGCATTTTTTAAAGCCGGGACACAGTCTCTAGATAGTAGTTTTGGCATTTTTTGAAGTTTCGAAAAATTTGACATTTTCTGGTCAAACCGTAACGAATATAACATTTTCGAACACAATTTTGAAAATCTGTACTTATACTGGATTTTTTGCATCATAACGGTTTTAAACTGTCTCAAGAAAGTAGAGTGTGCAGTTTCCTAATAATCGAGAATTTTTACATTTTTTGTTAACTTCTAAGACGAGAAACACGGAAAACCCAATTTTGAATATCTGGTTTGACACCGGATTTTCTGCACTTAAAATCCGAGGGACACAGTCTCTAGATAGTTAGTTTTGCATTTTTTGAA
>JASPKZ010003038.1:17500-40331 GCA_030220185.1 Diploptera punctata | reverse complement strand
ATAAATGGGTAAAACATTCCAAATAACTGTTTATAAAGAGAAATTGGAAGGAAAGAACCTTGGTATAAAATTCGATTCGAAAAATTAACGTTTTTTAATATTCCATTGCCTGAAAATAAACGGATATCCCGGATGATAGATTATCTTACATAAGGGTGTTAGCAAAAAAACATCACTGACAACGGAGGTGAGGATGGTATATTGAGATATGCTTGAATCATTTTTAATAACGTACCCCTTTATTACGGAAATTTAATGCATTTTACCCACTATGACATTCATTATTCGCAAGATCAGTGTTCAGTTCGAAGGATTTGAAGACTCTAACTTGACAACACATCACAGATACGGAACCTATGGTACGGGACTTCGCAAAGGAATTCTTCAGCACGACGAGCTCCAGCTCACTTCGACAATATTAGGAGACATTTGGCATACCACGTACCAGGTCTAGGGCGACAAGCTCATGTCATAGATTACCTGTCTTAACCCCTCGACTATTTTTTCTGGGGCTACATTAAATGTCTGTTTATCAGAATCCATTAATTCACGTAATGGATCTTACAGCCCGAAACCACGCTGCTGCGAATTAATCAACAGGTCATCATTTTGCCGGACATGGCACCTTATAAAAACAATGATGAGCATATCTCACTATACCACCTCACCTCCGTTTTTTTTTTCAAGTAATTAAGTCTTAAAATCCGTCAAACTAACACATATCTTGCGACATAACAATTATCATAGTGCGAAACTCATACTTCCGGACATGGTACCTATGGACTATACATAATATTTCAATCCAACCGCCTCACCTACTTGTAGGGTTTTTTTGCAACATCCTTATATATCCTTTATATATATTATATATTATTATATATATATAATATATATGGTGTAAATACATTTATACCGCACACGATTTAACTACGTATAGGAGACTATATAAGCCATTTTTGGTAATGACGAATGGTCCTACGAATACATGCCCAAGATGGTTTACACGCCACTGATTATTTCACATGAAATGGACATAATATGATATAGACATTGCTTTGCTCATGGTTATATCATACTTCTAACCGACGCACAAGGTACGATTGATGCAACACATCTAATCTATCTAGAGTCTGTGAAACACCTTTTTTTTTTTTTTTTTTTTTTTTTTTGCCTTTCTTACTTTATTAATGTACGTACTGTAAATTAGTTACGTAGATTTTCTCTTCTGGTTTAATTGTTTTATCATTATCTTACAGAATACGATTGATGGTATGTAAAAGTTACAAAACTATCTAACGTAATTCAAATTGAAACATGACAATTGGTTTGAATGTTTGTAATATAATACCCGTATTGAAAGTACCAATCGGTTTCGTCGGCACATAAAATGTGTAATTGTACTGTAGAGTATTATGTACTTAGATAATGACTGCTTACCCAGAGTAATCACTGATACAGTGTATTACCGTGACCATACATAATGTTATTGGGAAATAGAACATACATTTGTAGTAAAACCAGAAAAAAGTAAGCACTCATTATAGATTTTTTTTAAATTGCCACCTCCATTCTCACACCCCAGACGACAGCGGCGACTAAAGGATTCTCGTACCCTGTTTCATGACACCAGCTTGTCCGCTGATTATATCACATGCTGCGATTATGCGTGCAGCATAACAGTTCATCTGTACACAAGGGTCGCATACACCCATGTTTTCGGTATCCCCAGAAAAGTAATCGGAGGACAGTGAACTGGGAGAGCGAGGTGGTCACACTACAGATGAACTACCCTCTTCCTCTTCCGATATCAACTATCCACCCTCCAGGAATACACTTCATCTAAATGATTTTCGCACATTCGGCAGAAATAGGGAGCGCCATCCAGATGTGAAGGGAACTTCTTCAAGCAGCTAGTAGGACATTCTCTAAAATGTCTTATAATGACAACAATTTATATGTGAGGAAGAAGGGTAGGAGCAATGATGGGTCATAAATTACGGCCTACCCCATACACATCCGAATTTTTTTGTTGGTGACCCCTCTCGAAGATGGCATGAAGAGTTTCATAATTCCCCACATTACTGTATCCTTTCAGTTCGAAACCACCCCCATACCCGTATTAAATATTGCCCCTGATTATGACTGCAAACCGATGAAATAAATTCGCTGGCGTAAAACGGCCCAATTACAAAGTTGTCCGCTGGCTGTAAGGCTTTAACTTTTTTTCAGATACAGGATGAGCTGGTCCTTCGTGCAGGGCTTTTCCCATACACTTTTTGATGGTTCGTGCACATTCCCACGTGGAGCGCGAATACTATTTCCTATTAAAATAACATCGTCCACCCTATGAAGACATTTTCTTCGAACTCCCCGCGTGCGCGTTAATTCTGTCACCGCCGGCGTCTATTTCTGTTTGTGCCGTCAACGTCCCCTGCTCCCCCCGCCAAAAAACGCCTATCAGACCAGACTCTAGGTTGTTCGGTGAGGATGGCCGTCTATCATATACTCTCCGTAATACGTGGCATTCTTCTCTTCACCATTCCCTTACGCTGCACCAAATCAGATTCATTTCGGCAAGTCAGCATATATCTTTAATAAAATATTGTTACCTGGTAGGTCATTCTTCTTCCTCAACTACTATTTTAACCAGTTAAACATTAAGAATAATGAACTTGTTTATGAAAGGCCTCCAATATTTGAGAACCTACTTAATGACTTTAATATTTTAGTTAAGGACGATTGACGTACCAGACCAATTTTAATATTTATACCTTTTTACTTTAACCTCAAACGGTTACTTTAATAGGAATTTTAAGATTGTTGAAAGTTCAGCATAACTGTAAAGAATGTTCCATGATGCTGTCATAAATCGAGCTGATCCTAAATAACTTTGAATTCATTTTTTAATGTAATAACCATGAGAGAATAGGTATTTTTTCGCAGGGCCGATACAGTTTCATACATCCACAGTACAAAGCAAGGGAAAAAAAGAAGAAGAAGGAAAATAAAGGAAAAAAAAATGCCGCCGTGATTTAACGATCCCCGTTTGACCATTAACCACAAGTAACTTACACAGATTTCTGCCTTGTTTTCACCTGAGCTAAGCTCTACTTGTCCCGAGTGCTACTACTTAACTAGTGCAGGCGTGCAATCATATGCTAGTTCGAAAATTTTAAGGAATTTGCTACCCAATATTTCATAAACGTTGTCGATGAATTATTAGCAATCAGATCTCCGAATCATTACCAAATCTGAAGTTTATTCTAGTATAATTTTTCCTCTCTTACTTTGCTATCCTATTGATTTATGTCTGTATTTAATTTTCGATTACTTTGATTCCCTATAACTAGCTCATTTTCCCTCGTAGACAGTTGGTTTTCCCTATTGGCCATTTCAATTACTTGTACAATAACCCCTCTGAAGCGGATAAATAATGTGCGGATATTCATTTATACCTGTTACTATAAAAAATTCAGTGATCATTAACAAGTATACAAAAAGACTATATAAGCAGGTTCAGAATTACCACTTAAACAGAATCGAATACCGGAACATGTTGTTTATTTTATATTAATTTGAAAATTTTTCTCTCAAGTAAGTAAATTTTCTACAAATGGGACTTTTTTTTTGTCCACTAGGTCTTTTCACCTTGAGAAATCATAATTTTCTTCAATTTCTTCAAACACTTTCATTTTAATAACATAACAAAGATAATTATGTAATCTAAATACTGCGATACATCAAATGAGATTTTTAAATAAACTATATATAGGGGTGAGGTATATATATATATATATATATATACAAATAATCACTCCACAACTAAGTATATATTGTTTGCGTAAAATTGGATGTAGTGTTAAGGTACTGTCCCCATCCTTGTGCTACCAAAATTTTCCACGATTCCTTCCAAAAGAGTTTTGTGGCTGAGATAAAAACAAAATGTGCAGGTGAATGGTGTCGGCACAGAGAATCATCAGTCTTCTTGTCTTTGAAGACAATAATTAATGCACCCAAAGAGTTCACACTGAGGGGAAACATTAAAAATGATGTGTTTTTATACTTACAACATTATAATTAAAATTACTGATTTATCCCATGGCCATTTGCGCACCATCATTTAACCTGAAATATACGTAATTTAATTATAGCAATACTGCAGCATTCATATTTATTTACATTATTGATCACCAATATGAATAGAGTCGAAGAGTGATTTATTGGTATACCTATTAAAGGTTCCTATTACCACCCCGGCAAACAATCGGGGATCCCGATATTTACCCCCTGGGAATCCGGGGTCGCCCAGTTACTACCCCCAGCATTTGGGTCCATCTACTCGACATTCGAAGTCGCGGGGTCCCGCGTTGTTTGCTATTTTACCCCGTCACAACACTCGGGGGGACCCGATAGTTAATCCCTCGGGAATCGGTGGCGTTGCCCGGTTTTTACACCCATGGCTCTTGGGTCCACTTACCTTAAAAAACTTGACCGTCGTCCACTAGACTGCTAATTATTTTCATGTACAACTCCGGACCACTCCATTCCACCAGAAGTATCACTTGATAGCCTGAAAACAAGAAAGGCATAGCGTCCGCACAGACACTCTCAACACTCTTCGACAGTTGATATCTTCTGTCCTCAGAATCGCAGTAATACCCCCCGAATATTTGGGTTCTTTTCGTTTCTTAAATACAAACATCTAATATACTCTCAAATTTAATAAAAATATTCATAAAAAATGAAATTCACCAAACATACTATGTCATTGCAAGACCCTCTTTGACGAACGTTGTGCAACTAACTTGTGTGAAACAGGATTGAACAGGACCTTTAACTACAACTTATATCCTATTTAACGCCAAACAGTAATCTGCTTGTGTGGTTAGGATTTGTTTATTTACATATCTATATTACATTTCCTGAAAATTCTATTTTAGTATGTATCAACATATCACAAGTACAGCGGATAATGTTATCAAAGCTAGGGTGAGGTGCTGTACTACTACTGTGCATGAATGAACTCAAAGGTAAAAGATGCCAAATTGCAGCAATTTGCAGTAAGTGGGGTAGCTCCACACAGAAATTTAAAATCGCCGTGTAATATGTTTAACCCTCCTTTTGTTTGATTAATAGTTTTTTCTCTTGAAAAATGGGTAGCATATACCTTTAAATAATTTTATAGAATAGACAATTGATTTAAATAACTATTGCAGTATATACAGTTCTTTACAAGCATTTCGTTTGTTCCCCTTCCAAGCAAAACCTCTTATTACAATACTCTTACCGGTATAGTTACCCGATTTGTTTCCCTTTCCTATAATTTACTTCCTACACCCATATCTTGGGGAGATTATTGAATGTCTTCAATATACTCGTTCTTCATTTTTAATAAAATAATCGCATCACTTCAAATCGTCTTTGCTTTTTCTTTCTCTTTCTTTTGTCGTTTCACATTTTATTGTAAAACGTATTTCCTTCCTAAAGATCGAAGTTTACATACAACTGATTCAATAGGTGATCGTAAATGTCCCAATGTCATTGTGTTAATTTTATAATTCCTCCTTAATTGAAAGGACAAAGCAGTCAACGGGACATAAGTTTACTTCCCTATGAACACAAATCATGAAATTTAACTATATTTACTATAGTCATCAACGAACAGTTCAGGCGACGCTTCTTTATGTTATTTTTACTTGAAGTATCGTGGAATCGTTCAATTTAACGATTTTTAATAATTGCTTTTTTTTTCGTTTGAAAATACACTACCAAACATATGTAAAATAATATATATACAACCTTTTTGTGTTTTATATTATCTTCTAATAAGATATTGAGTGATAGTTTATATGCTCGTGCACACTGTTTATACTCAACTGGTATGAAAATAATGTATTAAATGGCTCCATTATGTATTTATTTAAATATTTTTTTGGGGTTTGGATCCATGGAACCATATTTGCGTTCTATTCCATATGAATAAAATGAAAGCAAGGACATCACAATGGTTTATACTCACTGTTTTGATTCGTGAAGAGCAGACTCCTGCAAATTATAAACAGATTATAATAAGAATGGCTGACTTTTCATATAATAATGGGAGGCCAACAAAATGATCAGACTTAGAGAAGTGCAAGGACTTTACTTAGCTTTGTGTTGCAAGTTGCAGGAAGATCCTTTAATGTTCCCAATAACACGTTTCCCTCCACCCGGCCAGCCAAGCCTACACTCAGTTTGATGACCACTTAGCAGCGGAGCGGAAGTAACGTGCTGGCCCGTGATCTGTCACTTCCGGCTGCATTAGGGACTTACAATGCCTTTCTTCAGTCCATTTATATATATTTATATTCGTCGTTGGTTGAGTCATAATCCTGCCGCCAGTCGTAACTGGTCGTAGATCAGGAGACAGAGATCCAGTGTCGGATATTACATAACAAGCCTTAATGCGTTTGTCATTAGTTGTGTCCTATGTTGGTTGTTATAAACCGCAAAAGGAAAACCGAGCCGCCACGGTCGCTTTCAGTCCCCGAAGTGGACATAGCGGGAGAAATTTCCGACAAAACCAGAAACGACTCCTTTCAGGTTAAGTTTAATCTGTTGCAAATTTAATTTTGAAAATAATTTTTGGGAACTTGAATTTAACTGGTGGAGCTAAGGAACCACTCGGACAATTGTCTTAGATCTAAGGGACCACCGAACCCTTAGCAAGAGTGGCAGTATTGAATTTACGATACAATAATCAAATTAATAATTTGGAAAATAAAGTTAATTTAAGAAAATGGCCGCGGGACTAGTGGTTCTGCTCCTTGCCTCTGTTTCCGAGGGTCGCAGCGGGTTTCAAACCCGGCGGGGTCGATGGATTTTTTAGGATGGAAAAATCCAAGATCAAGTCCTCCGGGAGGACTTTAAGCCATGGGTTTTTCCGGTCCGGAATTTTCTGCTCGTAAAATCCTTTAAGCCTAAATGAAAAGGCCTCTAACAAACTTTAACCGAATTTTCCCCGTCCTCGTACTCCTTGGTTTCCTAGATGTCCGTATGAGGGCGGGAACTCTGACCACGGGACCACCTCAAAATTACTCTATACAAAACAGTGTAAACTAAATTAGTATGGTTCAAATTCCTTCCCTGTAGGGAAGAACGCCTATCCTCTGTAAAGGGAAAGACTGGCTTCAACAATATAAAAGAAAATGATCAGCTTCTTTCTTCGGCTCCGGTGGATTAGCCTGTGGATTACCTTTTGAAGTATTTTGGTCACATCCTATTTTCATTAAGCATGATAAACACTCTACTATGAATAACGTTGTCTTGTGATCCAATTCAATTTCACAGAGATGACTATTGAATTGGCTTCTGTTCTTATTTCCTTACTGGCTCATCATGACATTCGCGATTGGAGATTCCTGAGAGTTTGAACCATCTTACTCAGCTTATTTTCCGCAAACCGCGAGCATCTGCTGCCATGGTAGCGTATTTTTTTCGTGTGAGGTCTCGACCTCACACAGGCCTTGACTGCTGAGAATGGCCCTTTGCTTCCCTGGCCTTCTAGGCCCGTTATTTTTCTTCCTTTCGCGCCAGAAATGATTTTTATAGCAGCTGATTTTCTGGACGGGCTCCGGCCGAAGGGCGACTGGCTGCTCGGCACCTGTAGCTGTTGATGAAGGCAGCAGGAGCGGTCTCAACTAATACTGCTTGTTGTGAATGGAGCAAGGTGTGACTTGGGATTACCGTTTCTATTTGGGGCTTGCAATCGCCGGTAATGGTTCGATCTTTGCTCTTATAATGTAAAGTCGACGCAGATTCACTAACTCAGCTGGTCTTGAGTGGCGCCCAAATCTCGGATGATCAAAACCAAACATGGCAATGGCTCTAGGGTCTTTTGGCCGGTGTCATACGACAACCTTTAATGCCCAAGGCCTCGAACCATTGGGCCTTCCATGTTATCCGGATTGGTCTGGGTTTTTGCCAAGGAGTAAATGGCATTTATACGAACTGCGTGGTAGCAGTCCGTCATTTTTATTTTTCTCTCTGAAGGGGGTGTTTCTTCGTTGCAACAGCTTTGGTACTTGGTAATAGGCCGAAATTGAATTCAGCGAACTAACCCTTGTCCCGAGCTTCGTCTTCTCGCAAATGAATGCAGAATACTCGAGTTTTGCGAATTCCGTCTTCGCTTCTGCGAGCGAGACAGGTAAAAATCCGCGAAGTACCACAGGGAAGGAGGGCTTCGGTTGGATTGTTGCGAGTCCATCGTCTTCAGCGTCCAACTCCCCTCCATTAATGTAATGAATTAGATCTTCGGGGGCAAATGGAGTAGAGGGTACTAGACTTTACCGGCAGCCGGTGCTAACCAGGGCGGTTTTTTCTTTCTCCTGTTCAATTTCTTGTCTTCCCTTTTTAGTTCTTCCCTTTTAGCTGGACGCGTTCGCCTCGCATATGGTGTTTGTCTGTACTTCTCTGAAGAAGTCGCTTCTTTTAACTGAGATTTTACCATGTTTCGATTTGGAGGAATTCTATAGGCTGGGGAGTAGTGGAGAACAGGTAAGGAAGTAAGAAGTGCAAGGCAAGCCGATTATAAATATTATATAGATTGACAAAATATATTCTGACTGATAAAAATTTTGATTGGAACGAGTAAACGAAGAGGAGATTTATAAGTAACGGCATAACAATTGAAATATTCGTGACTTACATATTTCTGATTCTGATAAGAAGTATTTTAAAACGATTGTAAAACTCGAAAGTCAATAAGAAAAAGAAACAATTAATTTACAATTGATTATTCAAAGCCGCCTACATTAGCAGGATGAATAGAGAAAAATGTGTTTAATGACATAATTGAGCCATTGGTAATGAAACTTTTAGCATTTTATTTATATGGAATTTAGTGTAATTAAATATAAGTTTTGAATTGATATGTTTCTTTGTATTTCGAAAGAACAATAGCGGCTACTCCACTATATAACCCATTATTAACAGTTACTATATCATTCCAGCCAGGAAATATGTACAGGTCATGTGAAAGCCGCTACTTATATTAACTTTAGCGGTTTAATCCCGTTTATATTCTTAAATGTTTAAGTCGTTTTTACGATAAACATTGCATTTTCATTGTAAATATATTAAATCGTAATCATAAATTTTATTATTTGAGGAGGTTTACAAATCCCATAGTAATTTAAAAACACTAAGCTCTCCCTTTAGCTACTTAAATTAGTAAATATAATTATAATTACAATAAAAAATCATATAACAAAAAATAGAAATATTTTTTAAATTATTATATGCCGCCACTGATAACTTTTCCTAAAATATTACAAAAAAAAAATGTATTGTACAATCCTTGGCCCCCAAAATATTAATTTTAAAACCATACATGCAAGATTGATATTAAGGTTAAAATTGGAGATAAAACTAAGTAACAACATTGAAAGATGTTTGAGCACCATAAAAAAACTTCTTACATAACAAACTTGACTCACATCCGAATACTTAAAAGACAACTCTCAACCTTTGCAAACCGAAAATTTGAATGAATTTAGTAAACCTAAAATTGAATCTTAGTGCCTACTAATCCACATCTATAGTAGCCTTATTCAGTTGACCCCCATTTTTAATCTAACACTCTTATCAACCATCGATTATTTTAAATAAATTGCCTTTGTTTATGTTAGATATTAATGTGGATGGTTTCAATTTTTTATGTTAAGAGGGTTCAATCAGATATTCCATTAGGTCATTACTAGTTATTGTGAACACGTGATTGTTTCTATTTTTTAAATAATTATATAGTTTCATACTTGAATATAACAACAACTGGATAAATAATTTAAAAAAATTAAAACGTTTTTCTTTTTCCATCTATTTCTTAGGTCAGTCTAATGCAAATGACAGTCCTTTGAATCCTGGATAACAGTCAACAATAATATCAACCTTTTAAAAATGATAAACGGGACGCGACAAACCGGCCATGTTAATGAGATGATTAGGGTGAGTTATTTGGATATATTTTTTATGTTTAAGATTGATATGAGCTTTCTTTATTTATATGGTATATCCAAATGGTAACCTTAATAATCCGCGCTATAATATTTCATAAAATGGCTTTCTTAGATTATTTTCTAATCTCAACTTTTTCATTAATTTCAAATGTTAGTATTTCCTTCGAATAAACACACCCACACAACATATATATATTATATAATATATATATATATATATTATATATATAAATCATTATGGAAACAAATCCCGTTTTAGCCATGGACCTGTGATGGTAAACCTAACGAAGATGGTCTTGATCTTTGCAACCGAAGTTCTGGTCCCGCTTTGGTGGCTATACCCACCCCGAGCTTGGGAGTGTATTGAAAAGCCCACTTTTGGAATTCTATTTCTTTCCATTTTTCTCAGATGATTTTTTTCCATTCTTGTTGGTATTATTCTATATCTTCATCTAAACTTGGTACTTTGTTACTACAATTTTTTTCCCTGATAATAGTGTTATTTTGCTGATCCAGTCTATTAATTCCTAGCAGTGAATGGAAGAAGTGCATTTGGCCTTACTCTAAGGTCATGAGAATTTCTTTCTTTCATTTAAAATCCAAATTTCAATTCCGGTCTTTAGAGCAGTTTTTGATGTGATGTTATGTAAATCTTAATTTTGTATCTGTTTGACAAATGTCCTTCTTATTATACGCCATTAATTTTATTATATTTTTGTAATTTTGAATCAATGTCACTCTTATGTTCTGCAAATACACTCACTTCCTAATTACGAGAAACTTGTTCTATAATTTTTCCATCTATCTCAAATTTACCCGTTTTATGTATTTTCCATCACACATTGCCATTGCTTTTAGATTTTGAAGTGGAAATGGTTGTATTATATGTTGCTGGCAATTTCGAATAACAGATACGATGCTATGTGTAAGCTTTCTTCGGAATCTGATAATATTATTTGATCAGCTGCCATAATATTGTTTGAACTGTTTTATTTCTAGTTATCTGAATTCCAACTATATACTATTTGTTCCATTATATATAAGCAATGAAAAATACATATTAATGCCTGCACTGAGAGTTGAAATCGGGACCCTCGAACTCTATACGTTAGTGCCCTTACCAAACACGATATCCAGGCATTCCCAGTGGCAAGCATTAATTTTTCTTTCCTTATAACATTTCTCAAATTAGAAGAGGTATTATTTCCTCAAACTGCTACCATAATAATGTGGTTGTTATATTTTTCTTCGAAGTACTATAGTCTGCCATTTTGCGCTAAGATCCATCTCTCTTATTTATTTACTCATCTTCTTCTTCACTTCCTGGTTTAGGCAAGAGTTGCCTGTTCCGTCTTCACTAATAGATTTAAGACCATCTCTTCCGAGGACGTCCGACATCTCTTCTTCCTCTTGGAAAATAATGGAAGATTTTATTTGGCAATCTACTTTCTTCCATTCTTTCTACATGTTCTCTCCACTGTATCTTGTTGTTAAATATATTTTCTTTTAATGGAGTAGATCTGCAGTTCTCGTTCTTCGCGGATATCCTCGTTTCTTATCTGGTCCATTCTAGTGCACAGCCTTTTACTCTTCTTAAAAAATTTCATCTCGGCTGCTTGGATTTTACTTTCTTGTTTGGTAGTGGTAATCCAAGATTCACTCCCATACAAAAGGGCAGGGGCAGCCATTGTTTTATAAAAAATTTTAATGTTGTTTGTTTATGGGCTTTATTATTCAATGTTCTATTATTGTACCACAAATAGCTTGAAACTTATGTGTTTTGTGTTCAATATCTTTATCATATCCATAGCTGATGCCACAATCCTAAACATTTAAAAGTGGGATACTTGTTCAATATTTTGTCTCTAATTACTATTTTTTTGCACGCAGAGTATTTCTTCCACAAAATGCCATTACTTTTGTGTTTACTTATTGAAATTTTAAAAATTATAATCGCTACATATTTATTTACTTTGTTATCAAATGTACACTTACCAACAAAAGAATGAATCAGTCACAAATGTAAAATACTTTATTCCAGAGAATGCGCATGTCTGATCTCTATAAACAAATGAATACGTACTTGAATTCTTAGCTCTCATATAATTATTATTTTTGTAACATGAAATAATTTAAGGGAAATGTATAAATGTCTGCGGAAAATAAAATTAAAAATATGTACCCAACATGTAATAATATTTCTACATGTATTAAAAGGGTTATTTAAAAAACGAATACACATATCACGGATTCTAACCCATGATGTTTGGTTTTATAGTCAAATGCTTTGGTCCAAAGCCTCCTGATAAATTACTTGCTGCCTGAAACTCTTAATATAATGACATCATACCTTTTCCTGGTATGTTTACATTTTGTAATTAGACTTGAATTTTAATAGTATACCTGTAGGAAAAAAATACTGAAATGGCAATTCTTGTATTATCTAATATATAAAAATTAATGATTCTCTGTTGTTTGTTTGTTTGTTTGTTTTTTTCGTACTTTTATGCTCGCGCCATACCGTTGATCCGATTGTGATGGGGTTTTTTTGCAAAATGTTCAGGAGATTCCCGGAATGAACATAGACTATAAGGGAGTTGTGATACTCAACTTCTACGCCCTTAAAAATCACCCTTAAAACGTGAAATTTGTTTATGCTTAAATGGCTTACGCTGCTGCCTAAACCACTACAAATACACAACACTTCATTTATACAGAAATTAATATCTCAATACACTCTACAAAAATTTCCACGACAGCATATGTTTATCTTTTCACGGATAACTCACAATAGCCATTTTTGTCTTTCATTGATGCCAAGAATAATGGGGTAAGTAAATTGCCGGACAAGCGTGCATTGCCGTACCGTTCATCCTGTTGTGATGGGGCTTTTTGCAAAATGTTAAGGATTTTCCCGGGTAGGTTATAGGCTACAAGAGAATTTTAATGCTCAAGCCCTTCAGCCTTTAAAAATCGCCTTTTGTAGTTGTAAAGTAAAATAAAAGTGGCTTTTTGTACGCTTAAATGGCTTACGCTGCCTAAACCATAACAAATACACCAAATTAATGCACACAAAATTGAATATCTCAAAAGACTCTACAAAAAAGCCCGCGACAGCGGGATAAGTCACAAAAGCCATCTTTGTCTTTCATTGATGCCAAGAAGATCGTCATTAAGTAGATTCCCGGGCAAGCAAAGCAGCAGCACACGGATAACTCGAAATAACGAAATTGTCTTTCAGCTCATTAATGCCAAATACATCGGGATACGTAGATTCCCGGGCAATGCCGAGTAATCAGCACGGGGTGATCTAAAAATAATCACATAAGTTATGTAGATAGGAAATAACACTATGAGGTTCTTTAATATTGTTTATTTTTTATTATTTCACTCACCTCATACTTCATAATTCATAGCAGACCCTGGGTTTCTTCACATAATTTGTGACATTGTCAATGCTGCGTCACGTTCACAACTGACGTCCAACGGCCTTCTATCCTGCAGACTGACCTCCGCGCCATCTGGTGGCCGACCGAAGAATTTCCAAATCAGTCCTCTTTCTTTATAACGCGTATTTCAAAAATCATAGTTGTATTTTCATTCTTGCATATGTAAATTTTTTCCAAATTGTGAGTTCCTTCGGTTTTTCCAATTGGTCGGGCCACCAGATGGCGCGGAGGTCAGTCTGCAGGATAGAAGGCCGTTGGACGTCAGTTGTGAACGTGACGCAGCATTGACAATGTCACAAATTATGTGAAGAAACCGAGGGTCTGCTATGAATTATGAAGTATGAGGTGAGTGAAATAATAAAAAATAAACAATAATTACATAAGTTTATAATTATTATTCCTTTTGCTTATTCAACTAAACGTAAATGCACATAATTTATTTAGGCGTAGCAACGTAAGCCGGGTATTAGCTAGTTTAATTAAATGTTTCAGTACCGCTTTTTTATTCTCTTCTTGTTACTTAAGAAAATGAAATCATCTTGAATTAGACCTACTGTATGCTTTTTACCAACGTTATGGCATAAATTATACCACTATTGTTATTATTTTATCATTCTTAATTAGACGACCTGTAAATAAAAATATTTTAAAAAACAGAGAATCCGTTTGGTATCGAACACGTGACGTCCCGGTTAACGGTTTCTCATATCTTGACGCTACTTTACGAGTTATAAAAAGAACATGAGGACGATAGCTGCTGTTGTGTTCTCATCTTTGCAATCACATCCAAATTGCTGAGGGAGACAATGTTATATATAGCGCGAGAAATCTTTGGATTGTCAACAACAGTAGGATAATTTATTCATTATTTTTTTGGTTAAGTGTACTTTACAGCACTACTGCCTCTACATAATAATAATCTATCTCCAATAACTTTATAACACAAACAGAACTAACCTTGTATTTTAGCGAAATTTTAAATTCAAATCTTTTCATCCAAAACGCCATTTACGTTGTAGAACGAAATATTTTTATTAGACTTACATGTTTATGACAATAATTGTGAAATTGTAAGTATATTGTGTATTATCACGGTTATTTCTTGAATTGAAAGAACACGGAATTATAATGATGTTTATGATAGAAGAAATTTGAAAATATCGCCACAGAATTCATGTCGTAACCTCGTAACCTGATGCCATTGTTAAAACCGCGATGTTCAAATATCGTAGAGTTATTGTTCAGACAGTTGAGTGATTGTTTTGTATTATTATTGTTAAATAAGTCCAAGGCTGTGGTCTCGAGGTAGCGTGCTGCCTTGTCACGCAGTAGGCCCGCGTTCAATCCCCGTTCGGGACAGGCTCCTGGGTGAGATTTTTTCGGAGTTTTTACTCACCTGTAAGACAAGTTTCAGGAAGCTTAGTGCCCAACGGTCCCCAAAAATCATCCGGCCATCATCATCATCCTTCACCGGTGTAGAAAGCAACGGGAAGCTACCACACCTATAACTCACTAGTACATCCGCAAAGCATAGCATGAAAATGCTACGATTGCAGTGAAAGACCTGCCCACGGGCAGAATTACTATGGATGCATATAAATAATTGCCAGAAGACTATGTACACTGTGTTTCAAAATAAAACTTGAGCGGTTACAAAATATTATCGCAAATAAACTATTTAAATTACATTAGCAAAACCAGTTCAGAACGAAAGAGAAACTCAAAACGTTTTTGCGAGTTTTAAGATTTGTTAAATGAGTTCACAGTGCTCCCGCTAGGGGTGTAATATTTTCATTTCATCTCTCATTGCAATGGATGCTATACGCGTTGAGAATATTTTCTGTGTTTTGGAATTTCACGGTACGAGTTCAGTTGTTACTGTTCAACGTGTATTTCGCAGAAATTTCGAAAACAGCCACCTTCTAAAAATTAAATTCGCAATTTGTACACATAGTTTACAGAAACTGGTTGTGTGTGTAAAGAAAAATCAATTGGTCACCCATCTATTTCAGTGGACGATAGGGAACGCGTGAGGGCATCTTTCATACGAAACCCACAAGAAGTCAAAAAGAACTGCAGCTAGACAAGTGAATTTGTCAATAACAACAGTGTGGAGTTTAACCGTAAGCACTTGTCCTTCAAATTCATACCGTCTTCAACTGCACCAACAGTTATCCAATGACAATCAAAGGCATCGATTTCAATTTTGTTTATAGTTTCAAGAAGAGATGAAGGTAGATGAATTTTGCAGCAGGCTCTTCAGGTCTCTTCAGGGCGTGTTTTTAGATTAAGCTTATTTCTGGGTTCTACCGATGTGAAGGACTAGGAATTCGATGATCAGTAACAATGAGTTGTGTAATAAATTAAAAAAGGGTTCATTATGTCAACCTCTCATGAACAAACACAATACAGAACAAATCAATAATATCTTGTAGACTACCTGTGTAAATCCAGACTTCCCTAGAATATTTTACATACGATAGATTGATTCATACTTTTAGGTAATAATATGGGAGCAACAGGCTCCTCTGAATACTCGTAATACGATAAACTAGGCCACTCTGTTTTCGTAAGGGAGCTACTGGCTCCTCTCTGTATGTACTCGTATGGGAGTTACTGGCCACACTCTGTTAACAATAAAAATTTCTTGGCCTCTTATATTCATTTCCCAAGGAAGTTTTAAAATTGGCTCAAGTATTCCTTTTAACAAAATTTATTGTTTTGCAAATTTGAACATATTCAACACGTATATCAAATTTACACTTTTACAATAAACATTAGTTTCGCTTCGCTAGGTGCATGTACCTGCCAACCCTTCTGTTACCGTTAACCACTGTATAACAACATCTTATTGCGTGGTCCCAAATAATAACCAAATTAATTTTAATTCTAGGAATTACTAATGCTACAATTTCGCAGAAAGATAGTTTAACACCGATGAAGCTACTCTCCCTTTAAGTGGTAAAATAAACCGTCAAAATATAATAATATGGGGAAGTGAACCACTGGATGTCGTTGTGGAACACCAGCGAGGTTAGCCAAAATGTAATGCTTTTGTGCTTCTCGCCAGGAATAACGTACGGGACGTTCCTTTTTAATGAATGAACAGTAACTTGGATTGTGTATCTGGAATTGCTACAACAGTGGTTTATGCCTCAGTTGCCATAAAACCAAAATTATGCATTTCAACAAAGCGGTTGCCCCTCTCATTTCCATAATAAATTTCGTCCCTGTTTAAACAATATGATGCCAGGATGATGGATTGACGTGCATCTGAAGATTGTTGGTGTTGCTATGGCTTCCAAGATCACCAGACCTCACACCTCATGACTTCTTCTTGTGGGGTTATATCAAAGACAGGATGTTCGTTCCACCTATGCCACGTGATGTGGCACACGTAAGGGAGCGTATCATCGCAGCGGCAAACTCAATCAACATGTTCATGAGAATGTGGCCGTGTGCTGTGTCACCCATATTGAACATTTGCAGATGTAGATGTTAAATAAATCTGCTTCAGTTCCTCATTCGTCTTGAGTTGGTTTCAGTAATGAAACCAAAATAGTTTATTTGCAATAATGTTTTGTAAAAGCAAGTCTTTTTTAAACACGGCGTATAAAAGTGAAAAATTACTAAAAATCAAAACAGAAAATAAGGTGAAAATAACCAAAATTATCTCTTAGCACAGCCATCAACGTCTTCTGAACAATTGGTTTCGGAGCAAGATTCCTCGATAGCAAAGGAGTTAAAGAGAACTTGGATGATGACAGGAGGATGAATTTTGACGTCATGTATATGTCTTGTATATAATCCCACCCTTTTTAACATAGTGTGATTCGTTGTCCTCTTTGCAGTTTGTTTTTTGGATCCATCCACAGGCCTATTATTATTATTATTATTATTATTAGTAGTAGTAGTAGTAGTAGTAGTAGTAGTAGTAGTTGTATTATTATTATTATTATTATTATTATTATTATTATTATTATTATTATTATTATTATTAGTGTTATTAGTGTTATTAGTGTTATTACTGTTATTATTATTTGTTCTTGTTCAGCACAATCAGTCAGGTTCCATGGAGGATATTACATCAACACCAATAGTTCTTTGATGGAAAAATATTGTATTATAGATTAAGGGGTCCCGGCAATAAAGTGCCAAGTCACGATTTCCTGATTCTGAGATAAAGGAATTTGAATATTTGTTCAATTCCTCAAATAAGAGTCAATATTAAATATAGATTCTAGAAAAGAAATATGCTTTTCTAATATGATTTTAATGAAACATTATAAATATTTAATATTTTTATATCCAAAAATTAAATTTAACTAATATGTTGCTGTGTGGCTTGACACTATCTTAACCAAAAAATCACAAAATATATGAAACAAATATTTATCAATATAAGAAATATTTACAATAAATATATTTGCCCCATTTAATAAAATAAGTAATATATATATATTCCACAAAAGATAAACAATGCTCTAAAAAAACCTTCCTCATCATGTATTCCACCATTTAAAAAAAAAGTTGAATAAATATTTATTAATATAAGACATGATTACAGTTAACTGTTATTTGCCCTAACTAACTAACTCACTGGCACTATCGTATCCGTAGGTTTATGGCCGCACGGACATGAGCTCTCCATACATCCCTGTCCTGAGCAAATGTTTTCCAATCATTCCCTGTATAATCTACTTCCCTGAAATCATGGTTAATATTATTCTCCCACCTCATTCTTGGCCTACCAACTGGGCATTTTCTCTCTGGTTTTCCTACAAGAAGCTTCCATGCACTTCTTCATTCCCATTCGTGCCACATGTCCTGCTTATCGCAGTCTATGAGACTTATTTACCCTATTTAATCAAATCGAATAATATATGTTTCACAAAAGAAAAGAATGCTCTAAAATAAGTCTTCCGCATCATTTATTCGATCATCATCAATATCATCTGGTATCAAGTTCAGGTAAAAGTCATAATAGATTGGAGGGATATACTCCATCAAATTTGTAAGTTTGCTCTTTTTTTACCTTAAGTGGTCTTACATGTTTCTTCTTTGGAGTCATGGTACTTATGTTCCCTTTTTTTTTGTTGTTGAAACCTCTTCAAACTCCACATTCATCCTGTCTTTTTTTAATTCATTGGCCCAATGGTTTGGTATTTTCAAATCTGAAGTATATAGCTTCTGAGTATCTGAGCTCCACACCACTAATACACACTTTCTTATTAGTATTCATTGGCCCAACTTTTAAAGCTGTTATATCGAAAAAAAATAATCCATGCTTTCCATTTCGGCTACATCAAACTGTGCTTACGACGACATATTATTATTATTATTATTATTATTATTTTATTATTATTATTATTATTATTATTATTATTATTATTATTATTATTATTCCCTCCAATGCGACGGAGAGTATACATTGGGTTGTCCACTCTGACATTCTTCAATTCTAGTAAAATCTCTATCAGAGGGTGAGTGTGTGTGTCCAGAAAAAAAGAGCAATAAGGGAAAATGTTGCGTTTAGATTGGAGTTTCTCAGATAGCTCACTTGGTAGAGCATTCGCCTAGATTGCGAAAGGTCCTGAGTTCAAACCCCAGTCTGAACATATAATATTTCTCTTCGAATATAACTCACCGTACAGGCCACATGGCCTAAAACGAATTTGTTCATGATGTTGATGATGAATATAACTCGGAAAACCTTGTTCAATTTCTTCAAACTGCTTTGTGTGGATAGATAACTGTAAAATACCATTATATTCCAAGTCTTATTCTGAACCTTGCAGTTATCAGAAAATATAACCAATTTATTTGTACAAATGCATTTAGTTTTTATGTATTTCAGGATGCAGCTTCCAATTTCAATGCTGTCGTGCCCGACAATACCTAAATACGAGTATTTCATAATTTTATATTTTAATAACCTCATCTCACACAAGCATATGCCCATATATCGTCTTCTTCTTCTTCTTCCTGCTCTACACATGAAAGCTGGCAGCTTGTTGCATGTTCATTCACTACAGGTCCGGTGGATGGTGACATCCTTCCATCGTAGTTGTGGTCGTCTTAAAGGCATTTTCTGCAGAGGTGTCCAGTCACGTACTTTCTTCACTAATCTACTGTTCTCCATTCTATTTGATCGTTCCAGTTTAGTCTTCTATCATTTATCCAGAGGTTTATAGGTTCAATTTCACATCCTTCTCTAATAACAGAGCTGCGAATTTTCTCTCTCAGCGATTTTCCTTAAAACTTTCATTTCGGTTGTTTCATTGATTTGTTTTGTTTTTTGAGTTTCTGTTCGGCATTCACAACCATATATTATAACTGGTCTTATGACAGATCTGTAAATTCTTACTTTTGTATCTATTCTTAAATTTTTATTTTTCCAAACAGTATTGTTTAAACATCGCGATATTTTGTTTGCATTATTTGCTTGGTGGAGGATTTCATCTGTTGTTGCTGTTAATTTATATTCCTAAATATTTTAATTTCATGACCTGTTCTATACCTTTCCCTTCTATTTCTAATTTAACACGTCGCAATCATCAAAGAAATTTATTCAGGAAACAGTACAACTATCAAATATAGAAACAGTAAATCTAAAGAAATTGTAGTGCAGCAAGGAATACAAGGAGACTCCTTAAGTCCCATATTGTTCACACTAATATATAGCCTATATGTGTGTGTGTGTACTAATGTTATTGGTCTATTATATTCTTATAATCAGCAAAAAAAGCTTTAAATCCCAGTAATATAATATCACAACAGTAGTTCATTATGTTTATACTATCAGAAAGTTACTTATTAATGGTAATTTCAATTTTTGCTAACACACACACACATGCATATTGAACTTTTAGGGCAATAAAATGCCAAGCAACAATTGCGCCTTTTAAAGCCAAAGTGGTGTTAACTCCACTTTTTTAAAAAATCTGCGTTAGTGCTAGAAATAAATTCTTGCACGAAGAGTGGTGTAACTCCTAGATCTCCAAACTGCTCCACAAATTGCATCAGAAATTCATGCAGTTAGCAGTGATATCTATATGTTGATAGCCAAAGTGGTGTAACTACAATCACTCTTTTTGTTCTAGTGTCATAAAATCGACTTGCTACTAATTGTACGTATATTCCACAAACACACAAAATGTAGAGCACCAAAAGCAAAACACATTGTATTATACATACATAAGGACTTAATTAGACTAAACGTAAGATACATACAATGTTATTTATAAATATGGGTCGCACGGGCAGTAAGCCGTACGTGCTGTTGACAGTCCGTTGCAATAAGTTAATGTTTGGTAATAATATACTTAAAACAAAAAAGAAAACAAAATATTATTACAATTAGGTAATAATATACTTAAAACAAAAAAGAAAACAAAATATCATTATAATTAGATAACAATATAAATAAATTATACATTAACTTGGTTATGTAGAATTATTAAGAATTAATGGTATTGCGATTTGTTAACATATTTATTTATTCATGAATTAGTGCTATTCTTATTTTCCGCGTTTTGTCCAGAAATTTACCCAAGTTTATCCAATTTTCTGGGCTTAACAATAACTCATAGCATGCCAATCTTTCACGATTTCAATTTATAAATCTTTCCGGTAATAACTGACGCCTCCAATATTCCTAATAGGCCTATATGTATCTCGTCTTCAAAGCTCACGCACATTGGGCATATTCGTATATCGTGATCGTCGCTAATTTTAAAAAATGTCTTGTCCCTAACCTGAACCAAGCAATCCTAGATTGAGTATATAAGATTCTTTTCCCCAAACTAGTTTTAGGTCTCTTTGTAAAAACAATGAGCGTTTTCCCGCACATTCGCCCAACATATTTTGTTGGTTTATATCTAAGTACCTTCTCCTTATTTTTCTCCACACATTCTTGCGATTTTCAGTCCCTTTTTCCCATACCCAACCCACCCCAATCTTTTGAAGTTCTCTCCTGACCTCGTCTGCCCAGAAAGCTATAGAAGCACAGAACGAAACCGGAACTGGAAAATGACATTACATTTATTGAGCCTAAATTTGAATGAAGGCAACAACTTTGAAACCATTGATCAAAAGTTTATGATCAGTGGTCATTCCAATCTTCCGAACGACTCGAACTTTGGCTCAATTGAATTGTACAGTAAGACTCGATAGATATTTGCACTTCTGACTGATTTCAAGTTATCACGAAATCAAGGAAAAATAATTCTCTCCACCTTTCTGTGATATCTGGCGAAGAGTTTTAGCTAAGAAAATATTTAAAGAACAATTACTAAGAGAAAGCTTGATGAAGAAAACCATCCAGTTTCATGGTTAAGGATGCACTGGATTAGGTATCGGAAATCCAATCCATTTACAATCATTTACAAGGAGAAAATGTCTGATTAGCTTCCATTTTTCAAAATCTAAACCTAATGAATATGTTAATGATGATAATGATGGCCAGATGATGTTCGGGGACCGTTTGGCCTTAAAGTTTTCTGGCATTTGTCTTACAGATGAGGAAAACCCCGAAAGAAACCATCGCCCAGGCCGGGAATCGAACATGGGACCGCTGCGTGAGAAGGCAGCACACTACCTCGAGACAACAACGGAGGACTTTTTAAATAAAATAAAAATATTTTTTTTTTGATTATGTAAGTTCATTCTTGAAATATACCTCAATCTGTGTAAAGCCAAGTGGTTAAGTTACGTCAGTGCTTATAAATTACTTATAAAGTGGGGATAAGGGCAAAAAAGAAGATACATGAACTAAAACAATCACATGCACATGCCAGGTCAGAAAAACATAGAATAGAAACCAAAACAAAATTACTTAAACAATTGGAAAAACCGAAGGAACTCACAATTTGGGAAAAAATTTACATATGCAAGAATGAAAATACAACTATGAACTTTGAAATACCCGGTTATAAAGAAAGAGGACTGATTTGGAAATTCTTCGGTCGGCCACCAGATGGCGCGGAGGTCAGTCTGCAGGATAGAAGGCCGTTGGACGTCAGTTGTGAACGTGACGCAGCATTGACAATGTCACAAATTACGTGAAGAAACCCAGGGTCTGCTATGATTTATGAAGTATGAGGTGAGTGAAATAATAAAAAATAAACAATATTAAAGAACCTCATAGTGTTATTTCCTATCTACATAACTTAATAAAACAATCAATTTTGAACACATCGGATGGGGAAACTATTGTTCGGTAGTATTCTCGAATTTTAAACTACTATTCTACTAAAAGTCTTTATATCTTGAAACAATGTTTAATGGAGTTATGCCACTTTGGCTTCAAAAGACTCAATTATTAATAACTAATAATTTAGATTATATAAGATAATAAAACAAACATTACATTACACATTAAAGGGA
>JASPKZ010003038.1:0-12500 GCA_030220185.1 Diploptera punctata | reverse complement strand
ATGGTTTCTTATTTCGTGCTCAGAAGTGAAACATTAATGTCTCCAGCGAGTTTGTGGTAAAAATATTCAATGGTAAAGAAGATGATTAATTTAAAACAATTTTGTTTCACTAGTTAGCTTCCTCAAAAAGAAGAATATTGGACATAAAGCTAAAAAGTCTAAAGTCTTCAATAGAAAAGGGATGAATACGGTATACCTACTGTATTTTGTTAAGTCAACTTTCAATATTGTTTCAAATATAGTCCTGTTCATTTAAAATGCAGTCATTCGTTTCGTATAATGTAGAAATATTACATTGCGGATATATTTTTGTACATACATTGTACGTAGTATACATAAATGGCAGTCGTTTTACTTCCCACCCTAAGTAGGTAATTTGTATAATTACAGTGTAGTTATTTAGTTATTTATAGGTTGGCAATCCCGAAATGTAGTAAACTGAACTTTCAATAATGGCTGTCATTGCTGTAAGTACGACAGAACGCACTATCGTGCAAAAACAAATTAACAGAACTTTTTTATAAAAATTAATAGCGGTATTGGGTTTATTATTTCCAGTTCTCACAAATACAGTGATATATCACCATTCAATTGTTGAGTTATTCAATTATATAATATCCACTTAAATTAATAACTAGCCATAGCTTACAAAGAGTACCACATATTGTTATTTAATACTGTTTTGTGGTTGTAAAAATATAACTTGCTTAAATTAATTTATTTTTTATGAATTTAAAAACAATATTTCAAAATTTGTATTGTTAAACAACTGGCGCTTTCCGCATGAGCCAATCAGGATTCGTTGTCAAAGGTAATGTTCAAGGTAATCGATCAACGATAAATACTCTTCTGTTTCCAATATCTCTGACATCAAACCTACACTCTTTGGCCAAACTAGCTGGCCTTCAGTAAACAACAAAGATTTAGCTTTGACAGTAGCTGCATATTGCAACCGTGCACGTAAGTAATATTATATGTATGTACGTGAATTTATTTGCCAAGATGCAGCTAGGTTTTACAGACAACGAATGGAAAAGGGTTTTGTCAAAATGAATGCGATAGAGCTCAGCACGTCTGGTGACTCGGTGTGGAATTTGAATTTCAATGATCACGCATAATTGATTTGAATGAAAATCGGAAATTGTATTATTTTATTTTAATTCAAAATTATGAATATATTAGATACCTCAGTAGTGGGGGTTGAATGCACGCCACTGCATTCAAGTCAATGCATATGACAGCATTATATTCTATACCCAAGCCACTGATTCTCCGGCCCTGAAGTTTTCACGACAGTGTTGCCGATATGAATATTCAGTGGAAGGGGCCGCTTTATATATGCGGTTAGCAGACATACAGCTGACAACATCTCAGCAATTTAAAATCTTACTAGTGCGCTATAGCAGCGTCAAGAGCAGTGATTGATTGTGGCTGACATGCACTCCTACGTCACGCAGTAGAGGGCGAGTTTCTCCGTTTACTCCTCGTAGAACCTAAACTTCAGAGCTGGAGATACAGTGACTGTAGTGTAGGAACCGCCACTGACTCCACGTCCCCTTTCTTCGTAAAACATACCTCTCGCCTACGAGAGCAGAGCAGCTCGACCTCGCTCCCTAGAGCAACCGAATGATTAGGTCTGCCTTAGTCATTGCTCAAACACAGTAGTTACTTGTGAGAAACACGCTAACGATAAACTGAAGTTCGTGAGTGCCTACCGAATCTGATGCAACCTAACCTAACCTGTCTAGTCTAACCTAACTTACCTAACCTGAAAACATATTTGCAATTAACTACTGCGGAAACATGAATAACATGATGAGAAAAATGTCGCTAGCATGAATTGTAATTGATATCATCGATATAGACGCTAGTAACTCTCTTGTTGTACACTGCAAGATTCAGGGACTATCACATCGCATAGAATAAACGTATTTTTAATTGGATTTATGCTTGGATGTTCCTACTTATACAGTAAAACATGACGAGAAAACGCCTGGTTATAGAGGAGATGTGGAATATGATTTATTCAGGGGTCCGTTAGATCAGGGATCCAAACGATCTGAAAAAGTTAAGTTAGGGTCTCAGAAGAAACATACCAGTACCTAATTATCAGTTCTTAAAGTGCACATTTTGACACTCATACAAAAACAAATTCTCTATAATTAGATTTTGCTTCGATTTAATGCAGATACTGTCTATCCATTAAAGGTCAATGTTTTCTGACTTATATCTGACAATTTTTACTGTTTGTAGTTAAAATTTTGATTGGTTTCATGTGTAGAGAACTATAATTATGAAGGTTTTACTTTCCACATCCCCTGTACATAGAACATGCATAAAACTAATATTCAATAAGCCAACTTCAAAATGGTTAAAAACAGGGGGATGTGTATATAAAATAATAAACATGAGAATTTTTTCAATGCCACCAGGTTTTCTTACGATATTTATTTCATTCCGTCCTGGTATTGCCGGAATTTTAACAGACTTCTGAGGATGGGGTGCCTGGAAGGTGGAGTTACCTAACCCCCACGATATGGTAGGTGATATATTATAAGGATCAATACTAATAAAATTCATTGTTAAAACCGTTGAGGTGGAGAGTCAAAAAATCTAAACTTAAAACAACGATATTATACATACAAAAGCAGATAAAGGAAACACAACAGTTCTGATCAAAAAATATGACTACATTCTAAAAACAAAACAATTTATAGATGAAAATAAATTTAAGAAAATAGATAAAAATCCTGCAGCCAAATTCAACAGAACTTTAAAAGAAATAACAAAAACATGTCCCATGATAATCAACAAGAATAAATCTAACAAATATAATATGTATATAAACAATAATCCAACAATTCCATTAATGAAAGCTCTACCCAAAATACATAAAGAATCCCAATACGGCCAATAGTCAATTGCATCAACGCTCCCTCCCAATAATATAAACTTTCTAAAATTAATTGCACACAAATTAAAGAAAGATATTAACTTAGAGGATAAATACACAATAAATATTTCCTACGAAATAGACAAACTCATAGACATCGAGGTGAATAATAATACAAAAAATGACAACTTTTCGATATAAAAAATCTATATACAAGTATTCCAAACAGAAGAAACACTAAATATAATTAAGCAAAAATTAGAAAACAAAGTATTTGAATCCAAACTACATAAATATCAATATACATAAAATCACAAAAACCATAATGACACAGAATTACTTTCAAATTTAATAAATGAGATATATATACAAGAAGATGGAATCCCTATGGGATCTCCAACATCAGGGATATTATCAGAAATATTCATACAACAGTTAGAAAATATACACTACGAAAGATTAACACAAAAATACGACATAAAATTAATCGCTATATACGTGTATGACATTATAATCATTTAATGAAAGTACAAACAGAAAATAAAGAGAGAATTCTATCAGAATTAAACCAATATGCACAATAAATTGGAATTCACAGAAGAAATTGAACAAAACAACAAAATAAATGTTTTGGACCTTAGCATAATTAAAAACAAAAAAAAATTGAAATAGATATATGCAGAAACCCAACAACTAATATGCTTGCAATTAACAATAAATCAGAGACATCCGTACCAACAAAAAATCAGCGTATTCAAGAGCTTAATTAATAGAATGCTAAAACTGTCATTAACAAAATTAGTTACCATAAGGAAATGCCGGGTACATCAAAAAAATGGCTAGAAGAAAACAATGGATACAACAGCAATATATAGAGAGAAACTTGTAAGAAACACAAAGCGGAGAAACGATTATAAATAAAATAACAAAATAGAGAAAGAGAAGAATGGATATTAAATAATACATGGATTACACTAAACTTACACAGGCCACCGAAATCAATACAATTGGCAAAAACATTGAGAAAAATAAATCAAAACTTAAAAACATAGCCTACAAAACTAATAATAAAACTAAATAAGGTAATAAGTAACAAATAGAAAAACATAATAAATTTAATGGCAAGGGTGTAATATAAATTAACATGCAAAGACTGTGACAAGTTCTATATAGGTTAGAACGAAAAGAAGCTTCAACATAGATTTAAAGAACATCGCAAACGATTTCTTATACGTATATGGAAAGTCTAATTACGCTAAGCATAATAATAAACACCGGCCATAGAATGAAGCGCAATAGAAGACACTCTTACAATAGTACACAAAGAGGGAAATCCAACTAGAATCAACCTATTGGAAGGACCTGGAAATTATCAAGGAAATAGACAAACAAGCTTTGATAAATGAAAGCCCTCCCCGACTAAACAACCCACTATACGATATCGTCAGGAAGAAGCTTTAGTCACGACATAGCCACATTGACCAGCAGCATCAAAACACAACTACTGGATGCTGTAGAGAAGAATGAACTGCTGAAGATGGGACGGATGTCCTGAAAGGCCTACATGCATAAAGATTTATACGTTTTATACAGTTGAGGACGACGGATTTTACCTAAGCAGGTATATTTTAAACTTATTTTAATATTATAAGGAATACAAGGGGTAGTCAAAAACCTTAAACATGAACTAAATTCAGAAATTTCACATCACGACCTGTGTCCTTAGAAACATTTAACAGCTAGATGCCAAGACAGACCTAAAATTAGAAGGAAGAGGCGACATCATAGAAGATTTAAGGAAATGACGGACGGACAATTGGATGTTCTTGATAGGAAAACGTCAGAAGCAGAAAGAAATCATTTAGAAAATCAAAGTGTTCAACTAAATGAAAACTGTAGTGTCTAAAAAGAGTAATTAGATATTTTTGTATTTAAAGATAAATAATTTTAATTATGTATGAGCATTTATAACAATGAATGTCTCTTCAAACTTACCAACTTCGTATTTCAAACATGAGTAGTGATTAACTAATTCAATTGGTGCTATTGAACCGGGTGGGCTTATTCTCTCCCCATATCTTCCTTTATCCTGAGCTAATATATTCCAGTGTTTCGTCACACTGCAGAAACGTACTCAGGGGAATGGTAATTAACATCAGGATCATTGCTATGTTACATCCAATAATACATTATAACAATGTTTTTAATATGTAGCAAATACTACCGAACCCGACAGACATTCTCCTGCCCGAATATGTTTTAAAGATTAATTATAAAAGAAGCGATGGAGGGATCAATTTGTATCCTGAAGCGAAACAGGCTAATAGCCTAATCCATGACTGCAATTAATCATGATAAAATTGTAAAAAGTTGCAGGTTATTCATTATTTATCAAATTATCAGAATGTTTTAACCGTCAGTTTATTTTTCAAATATTAGAATATTTCAATTTTAAGGAAGTTGCAGGTTAGATTGATTTACTACCCGACCACATTAACTTTCAATGGGGAAAAAATATGAACTAAAAAATGTGGTAAGGGTGAGTAGGCCTAGACCATTATACTAGGCTGCAGTGACAGGTTTTACTTCGGATTAGAGCTAGTATAGTCAGTTGGTAGTTAAAATGCCAGGTTGCGAACCCAATATACACAATGAAGCCGTGAAAGTATTAAGAAAGTTATCTACTTTTGCGGAGTAAATAATGATGGATTTTAAAATCCTATTCCTATAAAATATTAATAATAATATTTTTTATTCAATGCAGCCACATTGTCAGTGTCGACATTCTGGTATTCTCTCCTGGCATGGTGTTTTGTAACCCACTTCTGCGATTGGGGCGGACTGGAAGATGGAGTTAGACTGACCCGATTATAGGAATATGTGATAGGTGAATGATGATGCTAAAACTGGCGCTAGTAGAGGCTTAACCCAGGATTAAAACGAATAGTTAATGATTGCCAATGATATTCGGGGACCGTTGGGGCCTTAACGTTTCATGACATTTTGTTTTACAAGTGACGAAACACCCGGGGAAAAAAAATCACCCTGAAAACTTATCCCGAACCGGGGATCGAACCGGGGTCCGCTACGTAATAAGGCAGCACGCTACCTCAAGATCACAGCTGTGAATAATAATAATAATAATATGAATAATAATAATAATAATATGAATAATAGTAATTATAATATGAATAATAATAATAATAATAATAAATAATCACAAATAGGAATGAGAGATTTATAAAGAAATTAAACATAAGCTCAATTCTGGAATTGTAATGCTATGATGAATTATAGGGAGACTTCTTGTCCCAATTCCTCTCAAAAAAGTTTTGTTCTATTCCATAGTAATTCTGCCCGAGGGGCAGGTCTTCACTGCATTATAGCTTTTCATGCTATGCTTTGCAGCTTACTAAGGAATTATAGGTGTGGTAGCTTCCCGTTGTTTCCCACCGGTGAGGATGTGATATAATGATAAGGATGATGATGATGGCCGGATGATTTTGGGGACTGTTGGGGCCTGAGCTTTCTGATATTTGCTACAGGTGGGAAAAAACCCCGAAAAAATCTCACCCTGGCGTGCCCGACTGGAATCGCTCCGGCCCGTTGCGTGACAAGGCTGCACGCACCGAGGATCCCAGCGGTGGACCAAAAACAACGTTAAATGAAAAATATATTAAAACTGTTATTGTGTCGTTCTATGTAGGATGTTAAATAGGTTCTTTAAGGGAGAAAGGAGATTGCGATATTTGGGAATAAACGCTCTTAGGAAATGTTTGGACCACAAAGAGAGGAGCAGTGGGGTCCATGGATGGGAGAAGACTACATAACAGTGAGCGCATGGTGTTTATAGGAAACCGGGTGTAATAAGAACATTTAAGTGTCGTATATTGGGATGGGCAGGACATTGTCGCATAATGGGGAGAAACAGGTGCAGTAAGCATTTGTGGAAAACCAGAAGGAAAACACCCGGTATAGACTGAATGGGTGTGTGGATACCATTAATCTGATTTGAGGGAAGCGATTATGCAGGGTGTTGAAAACAGGCGGGATGGGATATTTATAGGGCTTTGTCTGCGCGGCATGAACTACGTGTCGATTGGCGGGTGAATTGTAGTTAGTAACAAATATAATTAAAAATAACCTCACCATTTTTAACTTGCAACAAAACCATAAATGAATACCTCATTCCTCCAGTAATATTTGTTCATAAACATTTTTCTGATGGATAGTAGCTGAAAAATAAGGTTTGATTTGATCTCTTGGTCACGTCACATTATACAGAAATCTAGACATAAAATTGTAAAATATTTCACTAACTCCATTCTATGTCAAATAGGCCCCTACCAATATGTTTGTAACCTGATTATACCACTTGGCCCAGCCATTTCATTGTACCAACAGTGAAGAGATATTCTTTTCCCCTATTAAACAATGTGGGCATTGCTTCTCCTCACCGGCTATAATAAAAAGTTAATGTTGCGGGTGGTAGTAAAACGCCAATACGATTCAATGGCGTACGCAAATATCAGAGGGGGGGAATCGACATTCAGCGCCCCCCTAGATACAAAACATAAACTATTGATAGTTTCAGAAGGCCAGTATATTCATGAACTTCTCAGAGGTTTTTTTTACAATTAAGATTATTTTTTAATTTTAAAAAAATATTGGAGGGTGGAGGGGGGTGATACTTTGTGGTTATATGTTCTGATATATGCGAAAAATCTCCAAAATATAAACGAAACAATCGTCAAAAAAAATGCCTACAACCCGTCGCAGCGCCAGAGATACGGGGTCCCATTATGAATCTAAAACCTCCAGGGACCCACTCAAACTACACAACAAAAATTTAATCAAAATCGGTCCCGTCGTTAGACCGTTTTAATTCATTTAAAAGTGAAGAAACCTCCACTTCTAAATGTCGGATTGCGCTCATTTTTTGTTAAGACCTACCTCGGTTTATTTTAATGGTACTATACTGCGTTTTTAGTGAAACGTGTGAAAATGTGACCGATTTAGTAGAGTGACTTTTAAAGTTCACTTCAAATGAACGCCTAACCTAATGATTTTGGAATGTCCATTGTGAACCTAAACTATCGAGGGAGCCAATAAGGACAACAGAAATTTCATCAACGTCGATCCAGTAGTTAGGACGTAGTTAACTGACAAACACGCAAAGAAGAATTATATATTAAAGATATGTGGGCCTATTGTGTGTCAGTCTCGATGTTGTATAGTACATGGTCGCCTCTAGCAAGGACGATGGGGTTTGAGGATAAATTTCATCCGTTTAATATCATATATCTTCACGATATCTTTCGTAGAAAAAATGAAATATTTACTACTTATCAGAAATTATTATACCTATGTTCTTTACTGTGATGAAGATAATTATTTCTGATTTCACCACAGTTGTTCAATTACAAATTTGAGCCCGGGATCTACCCCAAACTTCTAATGGCATCCATGCACGGCTTGGACCTCTGGTTTGATAATGCAGTGAGTTAGTGTATACTGTCCTCCTCCGGACGAGGTTTAAGTTTAGAGCTCAAATGAATGTGGTGGTGGGGATGGGGGTACGGGATGACATCACCAGGCGGGAAGAAAGTACATTCATCTTTGAAAAAACATCCGACATATTTACGAAACCAGAATGTTTCGAATTGACTTTATAGAAAACTCAGTTTTTTTTCAAGATACAGTTACACGATTTCTAAAATCAAAATAGGAAAATAAATTTTCCACGGCATATGTCCTTAAAGTGACTTGAAAACGCAGAAATATTACAATATGAAGGAATTCGCTATATTAGTCATCAGGTGACACAACAATGGTAATTGTAATTAATAAAATAATCATATCTAATATCATACCGGTAGGCCACTCAATCTGAAATATTGTACTACTGCCAGGATTTGAAATGCTGATAGGGTTACCTTATGGAGGTCGCCAAGAGATCCTCTCCTGACTCAGTGTATGAATGATGCTCACTTCAGAATCATTAGAATTTCATCCGATGAAGGAATTTCTCACCGTTGGCATCCTCGATTATGATGAAATCGACCAGTTAAGGACACAGTCATCCACGATTCCCAATAAGCACTTCTCTAAACTCGACGGGATTGCAACGTCGTAGTTGATTCCCAGTCGCATTAAACTCTTGAAACTTGATAAATGACATCACATTGATTTGTATCGAAGCACATATATTATCCTCGTTACTTCTCCCATGACAACTCCATAGAGCTTAAGATCACAATTGTTGTGGAGTAATCGAACAGTCATGTCCATGAGATTTCAGGTTCGTCGATTTTGAAGAGCATATCCCTGGGCTATACTTACAACCCGCGCCTACAATTAGTCCATTCGATTACTTAGTCGCTCACAATACCATTTGTCGCGCAACCATGACCCCATATAGACCTTACAGTATTTTTTTGTTGATGATTTGTCCACTTGCATATCATAAAAGGCGCATTATCAAGACGGCCGACCAGAGTTAGGCGGGGGTGGGAGCGAAGTAACTAATTTTCGCGAATCCATGTTACAAAATGTTCACGTCATCTAGCGATGATCATCACTACGTGATACCAGCCTTATACACCAGCGATGGTATATTTAAGAAGCAGACCCGCGATCCCACATTGAACCAAACAAACGGTTTTGCAAAATTTCCATCTGGCGCATTATGGCGGTTACTTCAGGGTTTCTTGCCAACCATTTCTGAAAGTGAAAATTACCGTTCCCCACCAGCTTTCAGTCTAAATAGAAAATACGTCTGCTTGGAGTCGTTAAATCTCCTATTGTTTCTAAAAATCTAGCGCGCAAAATATGTAGATGGGTCAATCATTAATATGTTACTCTGGTGTTGCACTTCTTCCACATATATATAAAGCCAATTTTGTGCAAAATGCTTTGAGTGCCTCAACCCCCCACGGAACGTATAGTTTTCCCTTAATCACAGGCAATCATGTGTGCACATCTTATGAACAGTTATTAAAACTCGTGCACAGATCTATGATGCACACAAGTCAAAATTATCAATTCCACGTTTCTTTCTTTAGGTCTCGAAACGGAGCGGCGTTACCCTGGTGATTTGATTGTGATTGAGAGTATGATGTTCTTAATTTTCAATTATTTTAATTATATTTCTAATAGTTCCCACAGATACGGCCTGTATAAGCGGCAGCTCGGTAATGTTACAGGGACCAGGGGAATATTCATAGTATTCAGTCTCTTTTCATGATCACACATCTTAAGTACACTCGCGATATATTACGCGCTTCGCTGTGAATACTTTTTTCACTCAAAATTTTACTCGTACGTTATGAGATTAACATGTGGAAGACACAGTCACCAGAAACCGCAACTGAAAATTCATATTTTGTGAATAAATATACTACTTCGACTCGGCTGTTGGAACGAAAGAAATACCCGCAAGAGTAAATAAACCGAATGGCAAGAATATCCCTCTCCCAGCGCTAAAACTCGGTCGAGGAGCAGTTAGTTCCCATATAATTGTATGATGTTCTAATACTCCTGATCGTTACCATTATAATAGCAGTTAGGCTCGTAGAATGTAGGATAGACATAAGCCATACATGTATGAATGAGGGAGCACGGAAAAAATCTTATTGAAAAAACAGAGGAAAACTTCTAGTGGGGTAACCCAACAAAGTCGACAGAGAATAACATCACCTGTGATTAAAGGCGTGAAGAAAGGTAGGAATGATTGGGAAAAGATGCTAGATATTACAGAGCGTCGTTATATGAAGTAGGCCCTTCTACCTACCTATCTTGATGCTGATGGTCTCCCTACGTTCCGTGCATTAGATAACAAACCACAATAGTATTATATAATGTACTTCGACCATATATTACATAATTAATACCTTGACTGTAGGTGACTGAAGTAAATGGTCTAATTAATTTCCTGCGCCGAATTTTACCTTCAAAACATACAACTACTCTACAGTAAGATACACCCACTCATTATGCGAAAGAATTAGTTATTTAATATTTGCATGTTGTAATGTTAAAAAATTCGGGCTATGTGGCCATGGTCATAACTGGTCATTCTCCAGGACAGTCCTCCCTCAACTGCGGAGGGGCATCTTCAGTGATGAGTGCTTCTAGGTAATGTTTGACTTCTCGTAGACACAGTTGAGGTTTGAACGTTCTGGAAGAAATACCAGTTTATGGACCCGGCCACATAGCCAGAAATCTTTTAACATTATGATTTACCGGCTAGTGAAAGTTTGCATTCCAAAAATTTTTCATAGATTTGACAGTATTAAGGAATTTAGATTGAATATTAATAACACTCGTGAGTTTTAATAAACTTGAGATGTATTGTAAAAGCCATTTGAAAACTTTTGGTTATAAGTCAAACGAAGACAATTGGATCCATAAGCTCGTGGGGCTGAAGAGACTGCCGTAGGTAGGTTCTGTTCAGAATTACAAATCGCCTCAGTTTACATATTAGGTGCATCGGGACACACAGAACTAATGAGCGGCAACGTATGTGAGTAACAATAACGCAGGATTGACCGCCATTGAAGAGACGTACATTCTACAACCAAGAATAGAAAGTCGACATTGATATCGTCACAGAAGGGATTAAAATTAAAAGCTATTCCTCTCACGATGATTCATGTTTGCGCCTTCTTTGACCTTAGTGCGTAGTTGGTAGGTAATGATCAGCAGACGAATTACAGACTATCGCGACGGTTGTGCAAACGGAAGAGATTATTGAAAAATTTAATTGAGGACAAGAATTTTTATTTTTGTGAAATAAATGGCGAAGAACCTCAATGCAAACTTTTCTATCGTCGATTATATATATAATATATATTATATATCTAATATATTATATATATTATCCGAGTTCCTCGTGTGGGATTGGTGCTCGTTTTATAGGGAGTGTTTTAACAAAGCTAATTATTTAATTGATGTACCATAGATGTCAATGAGTGATATGGGTCGGCATATCGCCTCAATGAGACATTCTAGTTGGTAACTACGATATTACACTATATTGTGTAAAGGTCGACAAAATTTGCACAGAAGACTCTTATCAGATTGGAATCTTTAACAAGCCTGACAATAGCAGATTCGGCACCCCAGGGCTTATAGTCCCTCCGGAGCACTGGTCCCTTGAATTTTTCAATCCTAACAATTTAATCCAACCCGCCGGGTTTGAGCCGACGCCATCTCTTGGGGTACTAGAGGAAAGGAACATAATCACTAGCCCCCCGAAACTTTTTTAACTTCAATTTGAAATAGAGCTGGGTTGAAGTAACCATAGTTTGGGCAAACAGTTGTTACAGACTTTGTTCTGAAAACTATAAGTCCCCAAATTATTTATTCGTAGGAAATCACCAATTTATCTTAAGGGACATAAAATATTCATTAGAGCGAAGTGAAAATATTAAACTGGTTGTTGGACTCAGCACAGGACCGTTTAAAAGGCTTTGTTATAATGTACGCATATATTAGTCTATATTATTTGTGATAAATTTAAACTGTGGCCTCATATTAATCTTTTTTTTGTACTAACGGTATAGAATAGACAATAGAGGTTTTATATAAGTTTGTATTTACAGCA